>JAODKL010000001.1:39757723-39802721 GCA_026780765.1 Petrocephalus schoutedeni | reverse complement strand
CGTTTATTAATCAATTTTTGTTTTGTTAAAATACATGCTAATCAAAATCGAATTTCGAGTCATTAACCGAAAAGAAAACAATCAGTTCAAGATACATTAATATACCATAAAAAAACATATGCACAGGTATTTTGTATGTTTTTTTTTTTTGCGAATGGTAACAGGTGGTATCTAATTTATACGCAAAATATGTGTATCCTTGTTTATTGGTTGTCTAGTATTTAAAATGCTGTTGAACCCTCGGCTTAAAATGTTCAAAACGGCAAGTATATTTAAACATTCATTTTTCGGTATAATTCTCAAGACGTTTAATGACGCTGTCCGGTTTTCTGTCCGTAACACCAAATTAAAAAACTATATAGTCTTAGTAACCGGTACATTAAAGACGCTTTTTCCTTTTCTCTTTTTTCGATAGCCTTAAAAGATGGACCATTGTGATTTTTATCATTTATCATTTTATCATTTAACCAACCATATACCACGTATAATATTTCCCGATTTTTAAACAACGAAAAAAAATTGTTTTGTTAGTTATACCAATAAATTAGCTACTTCTGATAAATGAATAGTATGAATAGTTAATACTGGCTCTTAAATAGTGTTTTAATGACATTACTTCTTCGGTACACATAGTTTGCTTACAAGTGGTTAAACGGACCTCGGTAAAAAAAAAACAAAAAAAAAAATCACATTTACTTTTTCTACTTTCCTTGTCTTTTCTCGGAGTATCGCTTTAACCGTCGTGAGAAAAATAAGTGTACGTTAAAATAACATGTAATAACGACATTTTTAATCGGAATTATTTCTGTTTTCTCTTTGAATGGACATGATTAAAGTCATTCGATGTGCTGTCTTACGTTAAAGCAGTTTTATATTGTGTTCGTTTATTCCGTTGCTCCTCGCGAAATTGGAGTTTAATTTTTAGTTTTAGCCGCGGCGCACATTCTCGGTAGATGGCCTGTTTAAAGCTGATGATCGTCTCTTGTGACGTAAAAAGCGCGAGGGGACTGAGAAAGCGTTAAATTAATGACCCGGCATTTATTAGCCTCTGAACAAAAAGACAACTATAAGTCATAGCTTGAGACGTGGGCAATTCATAATTTTTTGTCATCGTTGACACCATTTTTCGGTTTACACTTTTTTCATTTCACTGTTTTTTTACCATTCAGTGATTTGTTGGAAAAGCAACTAGTATAACCATTTAACCGTTTTATTCTATATCGATTTTACATCTATATGTCTAATTGGTGTCCTCTACAGCGTTAATTTCCTTTGCGGGCTTTTAACCTGAAAAGCGTCACTTTCCTTAATCACCATCATATGACCTGTTGTGCATGATGCACGAAACGTCGGCAACATGTTTTAGCACGAAATCGGCGCCAGTATGGTCCCCATATTTCGGCTCAGCTGACGGCACCGTATTCATTGTTGAGCTCATGACAGATTGCTCCAGGTAAAGAAATGCTTTCCTCTGCAATGCTGCGCAGCCGACTGGATTAGCAGATGGAGCAATGAGCAGTACTTTGAGGGGTTGCCCCGAAGTCTGAAGGCTTTACACTGATAGGGCGAGTCAGACTTGCCCTTCAGTTACACCCCCTGCAGTGGCTCCATGCCCCCTTGGCACATTATTTCAATTATATGGTTTTTTATTGTTTTTCTACAGATTCTTAAGCACAGGATAGAAAAAAAATCCTAATATTATAATAATGGTAAGTTCTGTGCTATAGCTGAATGCTTCAATTCACATTTTATAAATCTGCGCCCCACCCCCCCCTGCCTTTGGCAGTCTTTCAGGGACCCTTCAAGCTGATCATAAACAGTTGTTAACATCCGCCTATAAATCAAGTACTCTGGAAATTTGACCTTGTGAGATTTCGAGCTGAAATTATGCATTAATATGACATTTTTATTTTTTATTGTATTTAATGTTGAAATCTGTCACTTGATTCAGCAGTACAGATAGGACAGGCTTGTTGCTGCAATATTACCACAATGTTTCTATACCTCATTTTTTTCTTATACAAGGTAGTGCTTCTTTGCTACCACGTCACATTTGGGTCAGATACACTTATTCTGTCAGCTTCAATTAAATGAAATAGATGCTGATTCATTGTCACTAAAGTGGCCTGTAGCTTTCTCACTTAACCACCTTGTACTCAGAAACAGCTTTATAAAGTAATACAGATTCCTTAAGACATTCAGATAAGTCAAAGTCTACACATGAAAAATGCTAACTTGCACAGAAAAGCTTTACAGAATGTCATTCATCTCCAACAAACCTATGGAAGCTGGTGCCAGTGGCCCTACGTTGGTGAAACTGACAACTGAATTTATCCACATAGTAACAGTCTGTCTGGCAGCCTCCCAGGTTGACTATATAAGTATCCGTGTAAACGTTTAATTATTTCGCATTGATTGCATACAAACTGTATAGAATAGATTGTATAGAAACTGCAGTTCAGTAATAAGCATTTTCTAAAAATAACAATTAATTTTTGTCGCATTTAATATTGGGTTAGCAGAGGAAAGTGAAAGATCAGCTTCAGCAGAAATAGCAAACAGGAAATGGACAATCTCGTCTTAGTCAATGACATGCATGGATTTTTTTTGAGATGCTGAAAACTATCCTTAAAACTACTGGGAAACCAGGAGAAAGTCACAGGTATCAGGTAACTGTGCCATAGAGGTGCATGTTCCTTCTTTCGTCCACTCCTTACTTGTTTCAGGATCTTATAAGTTGGAGATCCTATTGAGGAAGAGGCTATTGGGTGTTTGGACCTTGCCCTGCAGATTGGCCCACGGTATAAGTGTCTCTCGATGTGAGGTCATTCAAACACTTCATCGCAGAAGCCTCTACTTAAGCAATGCTTGTGAAGGGTGACCTCTGTCCCTTCACCTGTGATGATGAGCATTGACGGCCAATTTGTGTTCAAACCGGGGACTGTCTATGCTTTCGTCATAACCAATTCTGCCTTCTACCCCTCCAGCTGTGAGAGAGTAAATGCATCGTGCCGAACACTGACCTTTCCTGCAAAGAGCAGTGCTGCACCCAAAGCAAAACCTCTGATGGGTGAATTATAGTCCAACAGAAATTGAATCCTAATGCCTTAAGCCCACACAGCTGATCTCGAGAAGAATATGGGATCATAAGGTAATGTGAAATGCCGGTCAAGACTGGTATTCGTCACTGGCAAAGTATGAAAACTTATCATGATAAGAATGTCAAAACAGTAATAATAACCAAATTATTACTGAATCTTTTAATTTGTTGTGTTTTTGCAAACACATCTACAGCACTATGCAATCGTTTCAACAAAACCGTCATGTAAATAAAAGGAAAGTAAATTAAAATAAAATATAGGACAACAATGTAGTGTTGAAAAATACATGATCACTTCATCTTTGCTCCAATGCAAGGCAGTGGTACTGATGTAGGACAAATGAGGGTCACATGCACAACCAAATGAGGAGTCTTGGGGCATCACTGTTGATGACTCTCTTGACAAGGTAATGCCTAGCTGCAAAATAGTTAAGACAACGATACCACCCAGGAGTGATGTCATCTGAAAGCAGACCAGATGATGCCCTCACAGCCACTACACTTCCAGGAGATCCAACCGTCAACGCTGAAACCTTTAAACATGCATTTGTCAAACACATGGAGGCCAGTGAGGTCTTCATGCAGCTCTGCAATGTTTAGTTTGGGATCCGTGCACGGCAAGGCCAGGATCCGGCGCATCTGCTTGTGTGATTGTCCGCAGATGACCTTGCTCTCAACACCTAGTGCCTTGGAAACATTCCCAGTCCTGTGGATCTGACTTTGGACCTCCACCAAGTTTGTATACTCACAGATGTTATATAGTGGCAAGACATTATGTTGGTTTCTCTGTGATTTTAGAAGACAGATAGACCTAATGCATCTGCTTCCAAAGTGATGGATTTTTAAGTGTCTTCTTTTATTTATGTTAAAAGGTGTTTGAAAGGAATGCCCCAGACCATCACGCAATAGCCAAGAGAGAAATTAAGCAATTATGAGAGATTGTTATTTTAGAAATTCAGTTTTATATTCTTCATTGCAAACATTACATTTTTTACAACTATAATGACATAGTTGGATAATGCAACATACTTCTAATATCAAAATACTTCCATCTATAAATCCTTTTTTATAATAAATTGCATTGCAGTCTAGTAATTATGGAGGTCTGTCATAGATATGAGTACATAAAACCGCCTTATACATGACACAAGAAATAACACAATAATTCGTAAATATTACCATAGTAAATATTATTATGCAAGTATTTTATGCTTTCTAATATAGCTTGTCATTATCAATCTGCATAGACCTGTGAGAGATACACATACTTTTTCGATTATGTGTGGAAAAAATACCTAACCGCTTCCCATCAATTTAACCCTTTTCTTCTATTAAAATAAAAGGATCATTAAAAATGAATAACTTATCTGGGCGACCTCTCACTGGTGGAATCTTTGGCATAATAAATTTTACTTGAACGTTACTATGAATTACCTTTGTGGTCATAGTGGTTATTTGCTAATTTCAACTTAATTATCAAGTTTGTTTGGCCACGTTGTAAATCACCCTTTAATTGTTACTTCACCAGTCAACAGTCAGCTGTTACAATGAACCTGCCTTGTCTGTACATCAAACTGAAAATAGGTACTGAAAATAGCCTTGATAAATATATAAACACAGCAGACCTTTGTGTATATGCGTGCATATGTGTGTATATGACATACATACACATATAGCGATGAAGCGCTGTTCCGTGTTCTAAAGCCGTGTTCTAAACAGCATTTGCTAAATCAACTTAGCGTTTTCATTCAAAGCCGTGTTTAAAAGTCTAGAAACTTCGAAAAACTGTGCAGCTTATTCTGACGGTGTTCCTACTCAACAGCACCTGAAATGAGTAGACTGGCTAATATTACTCCAGAGTACTTCCTTAAGCGTTTACAATTTACGTTTTCGACAGCTGAAAATAACACCACAAATAAAAAGGAAAGCAAATGAAAATTCGTGTAGAAGACAGAAAACCCTGCTGGGTTCGCTTCCTTAGTGAATTGCAAAAATCAGGCTTTTCACAGCTAATTACAAATAAATTATGATGTGTTCACTAAGTAATTGATTTAATGACGTTCCTATGAAACTATTAAAACCGGGTATAGGTCAGAAGAGAGGCACCCCGGAGTGCACATTGTCGGATGTTTAACTTCACCAATCTCTTCGGGAAAACATCGGGGCTAATAGGTGAACTCACAGCTGCTCGGACTGGACTCCGACAAGAAGAACGAGTCGTCCCTAAAACTTAAAAGGCAGTTTTATGTATTCACCCAGTCCCAATTTAATAAGACACCAATCATTTTCTAACCCTAAATGTACAAATTCTTCACAAAGTTCATCCGTTCAGGATATCAATATACGACACGACATCTATTTTGTCAGTAACAACTAATAATGTATTTCCTAATTTGTTTCAGAAATTGTTTTAGAAAAAAAAGTTTACAGATACTTACGGCGAGCTGTTTTGAGAAAGTTTCTGTGCACCTTTTGCGTTTCAGGAAGGAATCTTATAGGGCGGGTGTTGACCAGACAAGTACCATGTCCAACTGCAACTGGATTGCATTTTTTTCTCACATATACAGGAAACTTAAGCTAGCCAGGTAGGGTGCTTGGAACATTTTGGCAAAATGCCTAGATAGTGAGTATGTGCCCAGTTTTCCTTAGACTAGCATTTGGAGATAGGAAGAAGGTGGACTGTATTCACGCAGACAGAAAGTTGAATCAAACGTATGATATCTGTTTTTCAGTATCACCTGCTATGTTTCTCTTGGGACTTTTCAGGAAATGTTTTTTTTTTTTTGTCTGTGTAAACTTGAAGAATAGCGGGATTTAAAATCTGTGGACAGGTGGTTAGCAACTTTCTGTGAACAGCAGTGATGGTGTATATAATTCAATAAATCATTTGCCTAAGGGTAAAAGCTTGCATTAGCTCTGATAATTAGTAATAATAATTTGTTACATCTGATTGTATGTTACATCTGAACTGTGCAGGCTTTCTGTGCTAATATATTTTGGAATACCTGGTGTTTATGATAAACTTCTTTTTCTGCTATAAACTATTTATACTGGCTTGTGTTCATCGTATGACAAACCCAATACCTATATTTAAGTGCATACAATGTTTTTAATCACATAAATTAATATAACTTCGTTTGACGCGTTGAATGCAATTCAATGCATTGCAAACAACATTATGAGGTTTCTGTCAAAGTATGTTGACTATTTCGCGTTACGGCACGGAATAAAATTTACGATTAGTCTATAAAGTTTATTTAATTTTTATTTTTTTTTCCTCAATACCTCTGTACTTCTGCTTGTAAATCACCGCGGTAAAAGGGGCCAGTGAGAAAAAGCCTAACTAGCGTTTCAAGACTTCCTTTCAGTTCAATGAGAAGATGGACAATGCCCGAACCTAACTCTGTTACAAGGACCTTTAATTAACACCAGCTTAAGCAGTTGAACAGGCAACTGTAGAAAAAAAAGACTTTCAGGCTCAGTGTCCCTTGACAAGTTCTTTTTCCATTCTGTCATTCAATATTTAATACACTGGGCTTGTGATTCCAATAACCTTATTTATTTAAGTTTAGTGTACGATGCCACTCGCAAAGAACCCCAACATCTACATTACCACTAGCATCTACCTTTAATGTTTACTATTTGTTTTTATTTCTGTCGTTTTTATTTTGTTGAAAGTTGTTTTGAATGACTGATTCTGTATTCAATAAGCGTTGACTTATTGAATAAACTAAGTAATAATGCTGGAAGTGCGTTCCTTTTTGTAAAGCTCAAAAGATATGTAAGTCGAAATGAGCGAAAACAAATTGTCCCACTATTGAAGAGGTTATGTATCTATTTAAAAGGCTTGCCCTAGTTTTTACCAATGCGGATATCAATATAACTACATAAATTTAAAAATCATTATCATTCTAGATTGTTTTAGTTTAAATAATATTGTACGTTAGGTTGTTATTAAAATGCGATTTACGTTTCCGCCTATATGACTGCTTTATTCTAACAGTGGGCAATAAAACGTATTTCACTGTCCAATACATGAAATTTCATACTTTGGGAAGTTCAAATGGTTTTTATGAATTGATTGTGAAACCTTCTTGAGAAGAGGTTGGAGAGATGGAAAGCTGCCGCGCAACACAAAACGTTTAATGTGATAGAGTGTAAAATTCTCTGATTCCACGGGCCACAATAAAGAAGGGAAACAGAATAAAACTGTCGGTGTTTTCGCCGCGGCCTCTGCTTTGTCCTCCGGATAGTGGCGTCTACAAGTCTGACTTAGAAAGTTACTGATTTGCGGGCTGCATGCTAAGGCAGCCCATGTAAGTGCTTTCTGCGGGCATCTTAGCAAAGGAGAACAAATCGCTGACAAAAGAGAGCCTTTTCACTTCAGCAGCGTCGTTAGGACAACCCAGAAGTATTCCTCAGATGATAAGTTGCACTTCAAAGCACTTCGCTTTCAACGGTGACTGCTTCGCTCTTTTATTAAGTGCCCCCTTTTCACTCAGAGGAATCATCTGTTTGGTTATTTTTCATTTTGTTTATTTTTCACCATTCACCGGGCACTTGTATTAGATAAATAAGGAACAATTATTTTGGCGATTCAGATCTGGGTTCTGAGACACGAGACCGGTACCCCAGCCCCAGTTGTATTAAATCAAACTTGATTGTGAACTCAGAGGGTTAAAAAGGGTTTATGGTGACAAATATGAAAGATTGTAATAGAGTGAAAAATTGACTGAACTAACGTGGCATGAAACTAAAGGTCAACACGCACAACTGTATCTTAATAGTGTCTCGAATTGAGCTGGCCCGTTTTGAATACATTTAGCCATAGTGAGCCTCTTGCCACAGTTATGGAATTGTGCTCTACCTTTGAACAATAGAAGTCCGACTTTAGAATGATCGATGTTTCAACTAAGTGGCTGATAAAGCGTCATCTACATTTGGTGCCTTAGGTTTACTGTGCAGTTCTATATCACTCCAATTGCACACTCATTTATTTACATGAAATAATTTATGTTAAAAGTCTTGCGAAGAGTATAATTAAGACAGATCTTCGTGAAAGCTCTGCGCAATGTCATTAAATGAATCAACCTTGATCTTCTATGCAATTTAAAGAGTACAACTGCAGAATGCAGATCTGGAAACAACTTCAATATCACTTCAGCATCCACGTCCAAGTCGTTGTTGTATTTATGACCAATATAACATATCGTAGCGTTTTTCTCGGCAACCTGTACGCGGCGGCTGAAATGGCGATGTGTCAATTGAATTATATTTTATTGGTTCTGAAAAAGATAGATACCAATGTATGTATTGTTTGTAAAGATCTTTAGCGTCTCGTGAAAACGGATCCCCCACCCCTCCCCACCCCATCCTGATGACAGACGGTTTAGTGGCAGTAAGTGGTTTTCAACTAGATATATTCAAATGTGAATGTCTTGCTTGCCAATTGCTATAGAAATCCTAACACACCATGAAGATTGTCTGAGCTCCAAGCCTTCCGCTCTGGAGTAGATTACTTTGAAGTCGGGCAGAACTTGCGTTGGTCAATTTTAATTCTATAGACTGGACAAGGGACACTTTGAAAATAAGATTGTGCGTTTTAATGGTGGAAATAAGAGGGGGAAACTTGTTTTATATACTCTATACAAGGTCCTGCTTTTTGTGAGATATCTTTTATCTTTTATGTTCCCATGAATGATTCATGCTTCAGTGCCTTTGTTCTGTCCTCTGCTTTATGGGGCTCTCCATTACGAAGCTATAAGTTTTTCTATTGATAAACGCCTTCATTTATTTTCCTGTTATTCTATGTAGTATCTCATTTGTCATGCAACTCACAGCAAAAACTTCAAGCAAAATCCCACACAAGCATGTAGTAATTAATCATCTGTATTTAACTGTTTGTTTATTCATACTGAATCCCTTTCGCTCCTTTCCAACCGGATTTAAATGTTTATTTCAAAACAGTGACTCGAGTACATAAGGCGTAAAAATACATGAACTTAGCGTTACCTATCAGCTTTGCTCGTAAACCAATGCCCATTAGCCCAGTAGCGTATCGATTTACTCTGCTCGTCGTACCTATGCTCATCTACACACATCCCAGGCTCTGAATAAAGCGTTTACTTTATTTTAATGTTTTTAGATATTGGGTTGTAGTAATTATACTTTCATTGGAAGCCGATTGCTAGTATTGCATTTAAATGGCGGCGAGCTTGCAAATGGTTAATATATCCTAATTTATTGTGTTCCCCTTAAAACTAGCTCTGTGATTCAACAGAGGAAGTCGCGGGCTATTTAATCTTCCTTATATTAACAAACACGAATTTGCCTTTTTATAATGTCCTGTTCATTTTATTCAGGTTTACCATGTTAACTGTTATCATTTTATCACAAACATCAAAAACCTCCACAATCAAAGCTGTTTTATCTTTTTTCTTCATCAAAATCAACAACACCATGCACCTCGACGTTAAATAGACCTACTTTGTTGGACATGCGGGAAAGAATGTTTCACATTACACATCTTATTCAAGTAAAACGAGAATATGCTTCGTACATACGACGAGAAAGTATCACTAAATCTCACCAAAATTAACATTAATATTCTTTGGTGTATCTGTAATTTCAGGACATTATGTCTGCAAATAAATTACAATTTACAAAACAACATCATTGTTATAAAGACTACATCAACACAAACGAACAATACAAATTTGTACAAAGCACTCAGGGATAGGTCTGGCAATTGTACATATTTAGAGTCTCGGATGACAAATAAGTACTCTTTAACGAGTTTGTAATACTGTAACGAATTTTACATCAAAATTATTTTAAATAGTCATTAAGAAGCACAAAATGTATCAGTTAAAGTAAATTAGTTACTGTACATGTTTTAGAAACAGGCGAATCTGGCTTGCCTTTGCCTATCCACAACTGAGGCGACGCTGGCGCATCGCCATCTTACTGCAGTACTTCACTTTATGCTGACGTTAGAAATACCATCAAATGGGCCAATAATACACTGTTTTACAAAATTATTCACTTTGAGGGTCTTTATTGTGCATGTAGATAAATTAAACTTACGCGCCATAAATATCCTTGAAATGCACTCAGTGTTGTTGCTACGTGGGTACCGTGTTTGCATACGCAGACATCAATGGGCCAGACATTGTAAGCTTTGAACTTCCAAACTTTCGGTAGCGGTAGAGATTTCACTGACAAAGTAGCTTTAACATAACATGGGCAATAATGACTCATCATGTTGGTTGGAGGACACCAGGGAGAAATGTTCATGTAAATGTTAAAAATGCAAATTTATTTATGATAGGGATATTTATTAATGGAGAATCTTATCAAGATCACCGAAAACCTTTATTTTGGTATTTAATAAGAATTAGTTCATTCTTAACCTCACCATTCTGCATTTGCCCAAATTGGGTGTGTTGTAAAATTAGGACTACGTAAATTTCCAAAATTCTCTGCAGCGCGCTGTTGCGCAAAAAAGGTCAAAATTTCAACAGCCTACGTCCCTTGCCATTTCACCTCTACTTCACTGTTACACAAGCTGACATTCTTATAATCTTAATGTATTTATCATATGTTATAGTAAATGGGAAAATATTCTGCTTTAGTGCTGTCAGTACTAGAGCATTGGTCTTGGGTCTGAGTTCCTGAAAGAGTCCTCGTCCTCTGAGTCCGACGTTGGCAAATCACTGGAAGGAGTGTGTAGATGGTTGGGTCCAACACTTCCTTGGCACACGTACCATTCATTGAGGTTTGTAACCTGAGGGGAGAGGTTTGCCGAGCGGCTTCTGTGAGGCTCAGAGTTTGGAGAGAGAGGGGCTCCGAGAGTACTCGACGAGGAGTGGTATGTGGACCCAGTGTTGGCGGAGGGGGGCGGAGGTGACTTGCAGTGAACTTTCATGTGTTTTCTTAAGGAGCTGGGGTGCGTGTAGGACTTGTCACAGCCTCTTACTTTGCAGTAGTAAGGCTTGTCACTCGTGTGGACGTGAGAGTGTTTCTTCCTGTCACTGCTGTTGGCAAATTTCCTGTCGCAGCCATCGAACTCGCATTTAAACGGCTTCTCCCCTAAAAATAAATAAATATATAAATAAACAGACAAATAAAGGTAGACACGTAAATGGCGGGCACTGGAAATTATGGATCATAAACATCTTTTTTTTTTTATCAAACATGGCAACCACCAATGTTATAGTGATGTAGGGCGGGCGCATCGGTCTTCTTGGCAGGCGAAGCGGAAACGGCAGCCCATTCTACCTCTCCTCTGGGCATTGTGGGGGAAACTGCTAGTATTTTTAATCATTAAACGCAAAAATTAGTCTCAGGGGATATAAGGATCTCCCCAAACTCACATAAAACGTTTAAAATCAGTTGGTTAACATTATCAGTATAGGCAGCTATCCGAGTACCAAAGATGGGAAAACAGCATAGAGTTTGCGTTATATGTGGACGTCGGAGGACTGTACTAAACTCTTCCATAAACAGCCGTGTTTCCAGTGGCGAGTTTTTATTACCGCGATGTAAATATGTAATTGAAATAAATACATGGTTAAGTTACGCTATACTTCCAGTTTAATTACTTCATGATTGGTTTGTGTGGTTTCCCAAACCGCCGCAGGCTTTTCCTGTCTGGTGTACCTTGAATTTATTAATACTTCTTTTCTTCAACGCCCTCCATCCCCTCCCCCCAGTAACAAACACACAAACGTTCATGACAATATGTTTTCCTACCACGAGTTTTTTCCCCCTCTCCTGTAGTCTGCGTCATACTCGATTATGTATTTTCGTGCTGCTCTGCCCCCGAAGATTCTTTTAAACACAAAGACAAGCTTTCACACCGCGCGAGTTTTTCATTAGTCTTTGAGGTGAAGCTTCTGTCCCAGGGTTTTAAAAAGTAAAATGGCCAATAAAAATGTCAATCTGGTATGTAAGTACTTGTCTCACCTTACCAAGACACTCCAACCATAATTTAGGCGTGCCATTCATGATTTTACAGATTTTCTATTCCAAAGAACTCTCGACGATATTTATTTTAGAACAGCACTTATAACTGTATTCACAACTAAAACGAAGATGTAGAAATAAAGACACAAAGAGACAGTGAGTTTGGTCATTTGGATCTTCTCTGACCAAGCTTTATACATTTAGAGGTTTATAGATTTTAAATATTAAGGATTTCAGGTTAACGTTAATATAATAGAAAAAGGTTAAATACAGCAAAAGAAAGTTTGTAGTTTTGCAAAATTATTTCTCTATCTCTCTCTTTAAAAGAAACGAAGCCTACAGTCGATGCCCCATTGGGAGTACAATAATAACGCGAGTTGTATTTAGATAAAGGGAAATATTCAACTTCACTAGTTTAGGAAACATGCTCGAAAACCTGTTCGAAAAGTCCTATATGCCTTGTAACTTCTCTGTAGGTCTGACAAAATATTACATACATCATTGGGAATTAAGGAGAGCACGTGTTTTTGTCATTATACTATTCAGCTACAAGAAACTCTGTTGTATATCAGCGATGTGTTCTATCATATCAATCATATCAATGTCATCTATGATATGTGGGTATTTCATATACTTTTACAAGCTTATTCGTTTTTTTAATAAGACGATATTTATGTTCTATGAACGTCAGCAGCCCCTGGCACATTCAGGAGAAATTTCAGTGGCTTTTCCAACAGACTAGATTTCTTCCACCCACATTAATTATGAATAAAGACGCCGACAGACTGATTGCCTTTTCTTTCGTTTGAACTCTTCAAGAGTAAGACTTGAAATCCAAAATTCTTAAATTTCGTGACCCTTGAATAGTAATTCCGGTTTTTCGGCGTTTCGCGGATAGTCGTCAAAAGCAGTCGTTTCTTGTCCCGTTGTTATTTATGTCTGGACCGATCACAAGCCTAGGACGTACCCGATAAAGTTCCGAAGCAGTTGATAAATTAAATAGACTATCACACTTAACTTATTGTATTGATTTAGACTATGTCGTGTCGTTTTTCAATCCCAACTTTTGTTTTCCTTTGGCTTTTGTTTAAAATTACAGTTTGGTATTTTCTTAAGGAGGTAACACTTAAAATGGAATAACTGAGAAAATCTAGCCCGCATACAAAGCGTTTTTCTTATTGCATTAGCTGGGAGAGACAGTGACAGACTATAAATCAACAAAACAATCATCTAACACATCTGACAAAAGCATTTAAACTGTATTCACTTTAAATTAGTTAAATGCGCGTAAAACTGTTAATGCATGTCTGTGCTTCCAGATTTCTTAACAATGAAAACAGTCCAATTCGCAAAAAAAAAACATTACTGAGTTGCCGGTAGTTTTTACTCTGCGTCTGTATAACTTAAACTGTGGATTCTAACGTCTCTTAAGTTAAAAATCAAATGTTAAACTCAACTCATAAAAATGGCTGCAATACTACGATATTTCCCAACTTAGAGGTAGTTTCGTTTTTGTAAAGGCAACTGAGCTTCGTAAAATGTTACCGATCGTCCTGTAACTAACCTGTGTGTGTTCTCTTGTGGATCTTGAGGTTTTCGGAACGAGCGAATACTTTCCCGCAGCCCGGGAAAGGGCAGGGAAAGGGTTTTTCTCCCGTGTGAACTCGGATGTGATTTATCAGTTTGTACTTCGCCTTGAAAGCCTTTCCCTCTCGTGGACATTCCTCCCAGAAACAAACGTGACTGCTCTGCTCCGGTCCCCCGACGTGCTCCACGGTGACATGGTTAACCAGCTCGTGCATTGTGCTAAAAGTTTTGGAACATGGCTTCTTTGAAGTTTGTTCCTGGTCAATCCATTTGCAGATTAACTCTTGCTTGATGGGCTGCCTCATGTACCGCAAAAACGCCCCCGCGGCTCCATGAGGAGCTGAAGCGATGTTCACATTTAAGTTCATGGAGTTGTAGCTGTGGAGAGAAGAAGGTCCATAGTGCTCGGGCCTGTGGCCGAAGTGTTCTGGCCTGCCATAGATGTCCCCCGGAAGACCCAGACGCATCTGCCCGTTGAGAGCATGGTGGTGAGCACCTGGGGCAGCTTGATCGTGGAGTCCAGTAAAAAGTGGATGGGCACCACCTTCCGAGTGCCCATAAGCACCTGTTGGGGAAATGAACATGCCATGGTGATGAGGCGGGGAGGCGGAACTATGCTGGTCGCCAAGTGCATGCATAGCAGAGGCTGAGAGCTCTCTCCTGAGAATGAAGTCCCTGCTGGTCGTGTAGCCTGAGTGGGGGTGAGCCACGGGGAAACCAACTGTGGTCTGAGAAGAAGTGAAAGATGCCGCGGTCTGGGCTTCAGGGTGGCTTTGAATGTGTTGAGATGGACTAAGTTTGAGAGCATTTGTCTGTGCCATGTGCTCAGGTCCAAATGGAGTGAGTGCCACTCCAGGGTCGTTGCCCATCTCCCCAGGGTGGAGGTGGGCATGGTGGGAGTGAGGGTGATGCCCCCCTATCCCCGGGAAGCCTGTCATATTCTGATGAGGAAGGGTTTGAGTCGCTGCCAAATCCGCTAATCTTAGCGCCGGATTCCTCTTGCTCAAAGGGGGCTCCATAACTACTCTGCCAAGTCCATCCAAACTCACTTCTCTTGTCTTTTACCGACGCACGCCATTCAAAACCGTAATTTATATATATATGTATATAGCGGTGTATATAACTTCTTTTGTCCTGCCTCTAACTCTGCTTGTTCCTTTTCCCACTCTGTCCTCAAGCGATTGGCAGAACATACAACAGTTGGAGGACACAGTGGGGAATACAGTTTAGAAATGGCACTGTGGGTATTGGACGGATTTCGGTGACTGGCAGTTAAGCGAATGAAGCGATTGGCTGTCTTTCAGCGCAGAGGCACAGCGGGAATCCGCCCCCACACTACCTTCATCGGTGTTGTTTCCAAAAGTTGTACTCACAAAGTTAACAGAAAATCTGTTTATGTTTGTTTATGTTTGCTGATAGTTATAAGCACGTGGATATAGTAAAAAAAAAAAAAAAGTCGACTGACCATCCCCCGATTAAATAGACCGAATAATCCTTTATTTTCATTTTAAATAATTTCGCGCCATTTATCATTTTAATGATGCTAAAATGGAATTAACCTACATTAGCATTGTCATTAATTATATTGCATCTACATTTAATACTTCGGCAGAAAAGCAAACGATGTAAGAATCACCACGATATCCTTTCTATGGAAATTAAAAGAGGTAACAGCTCACTCTATCCATGGGTGGCGAGTAACGTCCCTGCCAGCTAATGTGTTAGAAATAGTGTTACATTTTTCAAAGTTACATTAACGGTAGATCTGTTTCGCCGAGTTTTTATATTCGACTTGATCTCGTGTTAAAATTCGCATGCTTTTTGTTGCCAGAATAGTTGTGTGTGTGGAGGGCATCGATTTTCGAAATTTGGTAAACCCACACGTTTATAGTTGATAACGTCCTGAATCGCTGTCTAAAATGTAAACATGGCATCAGACTCGCATGTAATGCGGGTTTGAAAATACAGATTCTTCGTAATCGGATATCCAAATTGCATGACGCCAAGAACAAAGCAGCCGTTTAAATTCAACCACATGGTGTGTTCCGAATGGACCCGAAAGCAATATGCAAAGTTTAAGTAAATTGGTTTGCACTGTTTACCCATTATATTAAAAGTGCAGTAGAGAAAAGCAACACGAGAACCCAGAATACTTGCATGGGTCCATGCTCTTAATAATCTAGAACGCGTTCATTTCAAGGTTGAATTATAAAATACAGTGTCAAAATGATTCAAATATACTGTAATTCATAGCTACGATATTGTGTCCTCTGGAACTACCAAATAAGCGTAGAGTAGCCGTCTTTTAGTGATCTCAAAAAGGTAAATTCATCCCATATTAAAATACTTATTTTGTAATAACGTTCCGTTAAATTCACTTGTGAGCTTGCATCCAGAACCTGCATTGGTTTTTCAGGAATGTACTCATAACAGAACACCAGTTGTGTGTGTGTGTTTTCTATGTCCAGTATTTGCCAACACACCGAAACTCAATTGTATTCACTCTTTATGACTTTACGCGTGAATGGAAAGGGGGGGAACTTGTAAACCTGTATACTGGTGTATTTTATGGTATCAGTGCACGCCTCCTTGTAGAATCCCTGTTGAACTCAGCGTGATGTGTATGTCATCGATTGAATATGTCTTAATTCGAAGACACCTTTGTAATCAATATATATATATATATATATGTGTGTGTGTGTGTGTGTGTGTGTGTGTGTGTGTAGTAATCTTATGGATGAAGTTTTTACTTATCCAACAAGTTATTCAATAAATATACAGCTGTGCTCTTCATTTTGCTTGTGCGTGTTTTAGTCTATACACAACAGAATATATCCATTTGATCCTTTAAAATGAAGAAATGTCCCCAATAACCTGGTGTTCCAGAGCATTTATATCAATAGTCCACTGAGTATAACTAAATTAACTTGTTTATATTAATGGAATATCATCAAAACATAGTGCCATTCAGTGCAGTGTTATAAATATATCATAAGGATTATTCATTTGCAATAAAACATTTTGTAAGCAACGAAGATTTATTAGCTTAAGTATAAACATTTCATTCTTTAGTTTAGAGACAAAGAATTCGTAGGTCGGTAAAATCAAAGTGCTTCCATATAAGACCAATATTGGTGACTCCCATTGAATGGGATGTACACTAGAAAATAACAGTGACAATCAAACTTTACTAATAATCAGAATACTGTTAAGGACGAGAACAAATAACAAAATAAGGCTTAAACTGCACGAGAGGTTCCTTAGAAGTCATTCCACACGGCTTGGATAAGACTGTAAAAGATCGTTGAAAGTTGTCTTCTGGGTTGTCGGATGTGCCTTATTCAGGTACAAATGTACGCAAAACTCCGAAAAATATCAGAAATGGCTTAAGTGGCAAAATAATTCCGCGCACCTCTGTTAGGTGTTTCACTTAAATGCATTTTTTTTTCTATATTGATGAATCAAACGCGACACAACCATATGGTGGCGATGTGTATTACTGATTTTATGGATATATTTACTTGTTATTTATTTATTTATCTATTTATTTATTTATTTATTTATTATTTTTCTCGCTATATATGGCGCCCTTATCCCTAAAAAGCAATATTGCACAATTTCTACGAATAACGACAGAGACGGAGGATGGCTGGCTGGATGGATGGATGTTTCTCTACAGAGTATTTGTACGGCTACCTGTAAATTGAAACCTGTATTAAATATGTATAGCCTATTACTCTTACACTGAGAGATTCTTGCATGCCTGACGCTTGCCTATCGTTTGGACCTTATGGTGTATTTCGCATCATAATGTACATGTAAATAATAGATGATACTCCAATAGTTATTGCTCTCTTGGACCAAATAATGGTATTTAAATTAACTGGCAAATAAACGGTTAAACACATTACGACACAGGAAGACACCAAAATTAGTGGTCGTCCAATTTCTATATTAATTTCTGAAGTTACTGAGATTGACAATATTTAAACAAATTGCTTTAAGTTTAGATTCCAGTGGGAGAGGGCGGGGTTTTCTGAAAACGACGTTTTACACAAACATTTGTTTTACTGAATAAACTAAGACAACATATGTAGGTCTTGGCGGGTCGTAGGTCATACGCCCTTGAAGTACCAAGGTCGTTTAAATCAAATAAGTAGCCTGTAATGCATCCGGAGGCTGAAAGAGTTTCTTAATTTATGAGTTTAAAATACTCAGTTAATGTCGTACAACCTCACAGGCATTATACATAAAATTCTCTAAATTAGCTTTTAATTCCGGCCATATATATAAAAACAATTGCTTGGAACATATGCCGTCTGTCCTGTCTGAGCAGAACAAATTTGGAAGATTTCTGGAATATTACCCTGTTTAGAATATGCATCCTATGCAAAGGGATATCTACCTATATACTGAAAACCTGCATTCAAATGTAAGTGTTTGTCCTGCCAGTATAACGTCTTCTCCTCATGTTATACGTCTTGGCCCCCCATAACCTGTTGAAAAGGTTTATTTTTCAAGAGTTCGTGCATTTTCTGCCGTCTATCTTATCAACGCTGTGAGGAAATCAGTATTTGCAGCAATAAGTCACAGAGCGATTTCATTTTCTTTTTTTCCCCCTCTCTTTTTTTCCTTCCTACTTAGTGACATGGGAAATGGGTTTTGCGGTTTTCCACAGAAATAAGCGATTCTTAAAGGCGTCGGCAGACGTGACTTTGAACTTGGATCCGCTCCTATGATTCCTGCAGAGAGGGTAGAAATGGAGTCTTGGAGGAATTGTACATAACGTCCAGACTGCCGGGCTTTTGGGCTGGGAGAGACAGAATTCCTAAGGTTTTTTTATATATATCTTTCCTCTCTCCAAAAAACAGTTAACGGAACCGTTTGGATGCAGAAGAGAAAGTTTGGTCAACAATGGAAGACAACCATACGAAACACTTATTCACCGGACATGTAAGTAATAGCCCTTAATCATGATATACGTTTTCATACCTGCACTTTGGCAAGACACCATCCCGGCTCGTGGGCAGCTATTGCCCGCACGAAGGTGCAAACTCGGCGTATGCTTTCAGGGAAAACTGGCTTGCCTTGCATTTACAGGCAGAAACCGATTGCCGGGGCTGCGTCAGTTAAAATTCACGTTTGTCACAAAGTCGGATGCTCCGGACCAGTGACATCATATTTATAAAATCGACATGTTAAAAGGGCCACAAATAAACAGAATGTGAAAATATGTATTTTAATTCCCCCCACTAATCTTTTAAAAAAATATATTCTAAAATGTTCAAATGCTCAATTTTGCCCATATGTCTAATTGCTAAGGATAAAAAGCGTAGGCTATGTGGAATTACAGCTCCAAAGGTAACAATGATAAATTGTGCTTTTGAATTCTTTAAAAAAAATCAATATATATGGAGCTTAAAAAAATCTGAGGAATGAACAAATATACAGAGGGGCGTAGATGGACGTATATTTGGTTTGTTTAATATGACTAAACAACATCTTGAAGCATTATAATTAAGTTATTAATTTAATGTAACAATTTTTCTTCTTCTTTGCGATACATGTACATTGTAGTAGTCTATTTACATTTAGATCTATAGAAAACAAAAAGAAAAAAAAAGAAAAACACCGGAGGCGTGCTTTTTTAAATGGATTTGGACGATAAATCTTAATATCAGTTTGAAGCTCATTAATGTCAAAATAACACGCATTCTACACTTTTTATAAGATGAAATATGAATAGGTTCTCCGTAATTTAAAATTTAATTCTTTCCTTTTACCCATATCACGAAGAAAGTACTCATTATTTTTAATTTTATATTATTCGTGTATTGACATCAGCATTTAAAATTATAATAGGTATTCTGTGTAGGTCAGCGTGTTTGATTTGTTTAAGAACTTGCTTTCGTGTTGAGCGCCAATCGAGAACCGGTTTTTATAATTGTTTCTTAATTATTTAATTGACTAAAAAGTATATTTGAATATAGTCAAATGTTGTTGCGCCGTGTAATACAACAGCCGAGTAAATGTGTACGCGACGAGAGCTTTATTATTATAGGTCTGCCAATTATTAGCGGTCTGCCAATATTTTTTTTGCATAACAGGGGCTTTCCGAAATCATAACCGAATGTATATATTTTTCTCTCTCTCTCCTTCTTTCCCTGAGAAGCTTCTCCGAAAAAAGTAGGCGGTAATTATTAGTGGAAAATGGCGTGCAGCCATTAGTAGCGAGGGGGGTACCTACTATTGGAGGGGTACCTAGGATTGATGAGGCACAGTAGCCAATAAGACTGCGGCATGTGAATGACCGGGCCTCAGTTAAAGGGGGTGTTAGAGGAGGAACTGCCAGTCCACTGAGAAAGAGAGACCCTCCGAGATAAACACAGACAATCGAAAGAAAGAAATAAACACACCAGTCGGAACGACAATTCAAGATGCGCCAAGGAGCCGCACTCTGTTTACGGACGATCTAGTAAGACAATTATTCATTCTTCATGTTTGTGTAAAAGCACACTCATTTCTTCGGGAAAAGGCGAGAGGAATTTCAACATTTTTCATGGGGATTTTGAGTTACAGGTTAACGGCGAGAAAAAATTTATAGACGTAGTCCTTTAGGGGAAAAACCCCGATAGCGTTTTGCAGCTAGCGGATCGTCGCTCCGAACTTCTTCCGATGAGGTGCTTTTCGCGTTGGGAAACCGATACCTCCACAGAAGTCTAGATATTTTATTTTTCTTTTTTAATATTTTTGAGGTACAGGTAATTTGAACGCACGACTAATTTCAATAAATTCCGAACTCAACGAGAAATAATGTTACTGGACGCTGGTCACCAGTTCCCTGGCTTGGGAGTAGGCACATTTGCCAGGCATCACTCAGCGAGCGAAATGCAAGACAGAGACTTGACTTTAGCACAAAATAGCTTTGTCGATTCTGCACACATGGGTGCTTTTAAACTGAACCACGATCTATCTCCGGGACAGAGCTCCGCTTTTACTTCTCAGGCGGCGGGCTATCCCGCTGCGGCTCTGGGCGCACATGCAGCCCATGTCACGTCGTATGCGAGCTCTCCTTTCAACTCTACGAGGGACTTTCTTTTTCGAAGTCGCGGCTTCGGAGAATCGTCTCCGGCTGGCAGCCAACATACAATTTTTGGCCCCACAGCGGGGTCTCTCCATCACTCCCATACAGATAGTCAAGGCCACATATTGTTTCCTGGGATCCACGATCAGCACGGGTCCCATGGCTCTCCAAACGTGCTGAATGGACAAATGCGACTTGGACTACCCGGCGAAGTTTTCGGACGATCCGATCAATATCATCAGGTATCCAGCCCCAGGACCGACCCGTACTCCGCAGCCCAACTCCACAATCAGTATGGCTCGATGAATATGAATATGGGCATGAACATGGCAGCTCACCACCATCACCCCGGTGCGTTTTTCCGCTACATGCGGCAGCAGTGCATCAAACAGGAGTTAATCTGCAAGTGGGTCGATCCGGAGCAGCTCAGCAACCCCAAAAAGAGTTGCAATAAAACTTTCAGTACCATGCACGAGTTGGTCACCCACGTCTCAGTGGAGCACGTCGGAGGACCGGAGCAGAGCAACCACATCTGTTTCTGGGAAGAATGTCCCAGAGAGAGCAAACCTTTCAAAGCTAAATATAAACTGGTAAATCATATTCGTGTTCATACGGGAGAGAAACCGTTTCCCTGTCCATTTCCGGGCTGTGGCAAGGTTTTCGCGCGATCAGAAAACTTGAAGATACACAAGCGGACACACACAGGTAATTAATTATACGTTGACTTATTTATATATTTATGCTCTGTTGCTGCAACTCAGACTGTTTTGTAACCCTGGATGTCAAGCTCGGGCGGCAACAAGGTATATTGTTTATAATATAGCGCCAAGCCAAACAAATACGATACGAAACCTTTTGTTGAGAAATTAAATAAGTAGCGTTTTATATGCTTAGGAAGGTTTAAACGTGTTTCACCGGGCGAATTATTTGCCTCTTTGCACGGGAAGCGTTCCCAGTTTTGTACATTACTACGAGTGGATGGAGTAGTTTTGTGGTGTGTGTATTTTGCAGCGGAATTGTTTTTTATTTATATATCTGTTTTCCTTTTCTTGGGGCCGAGTTTAATTTAAAAGTGGTGAATGTTTTCCCTGCCAGAATAGGAGAATCAATGGTCTTTTGTTTTCTCACACATACCAGAGAGAGTAGGTGCTAGACGGGCCATTGCACGGATTTAGCAAATTTTTCCTGTTTACTCCGCTAATTTATTTAGTCGCGGAGACTGACATTCTTCAGGTGTAATTTGCATTTTTATTGCTCACCAAATGGCGTGGCTCTTTGCGTGAGGTTTCATGTGGCATTGATAACATCTATAGGAAAAATGTAAATTTTATCTGACAGTTTCATTTAGAGTCGCGGGCCATATTTATGCCGATAGCAACCGATGTTATTCTTGGTTCTCCAGATTAATAAAACACAGGCTACATATGGTTATTGTCCTACTATATTTTGACGACTCTCGAGCCTCGTAACTATGAAGAGAAGGCAACACTCAGCAACAATCGTTTATCATTAAAATGTGAAAAAAAGTGCTTATATTACATCCACACGACCATTTCTGGAGTGGTATTACTCTGTGAAAACTCTGTATTGATTTTTAAGTGGTCATTCGAAACCCCCCTCCAAAATTAGTTATTTTTTCAGGAACATTACTGTCAGGTTTTAATGAAAATGATGGAGCATGATTAGCATACATGCTTTAATCTTCATCAATTGATTGAAGAATGTATTAAAATGAGATTTGTGCATATACGTAGGCCTAATCTTAAACGTTCCTTTACGGTGCTTGTCGCTCATCCATCCTAAGCAGTATAAGCAGCTGGAAGATGGATGGCCAGACGGATATTATTTTTGTAAAGATTAATTGCTAATTGCTTCGCTCCTATATCTGCTTCGCTTGTATTGTGGTGTTTGTGTAGCGCTTATTTCCGAATCGTATATTGGGTTCCTTGGGTATTGTTAATGGTTTTAAAATGTCCGTTTAAAAATGTGATCTAATTCTAAAGGACCGCTTCATTTTTTTACAGGAGAGAAACCATTCCAGTGTGAGTTTGAGGGCTGCGACAGGCGCTTTGCAAACAGCAGCGACCGCAAGAAACACATGCACGTGCACACCTCGGACAAACCCTATCTTTGCAAAATGTGCGACAAGTCGTATACTCACCCCAGCTCCTTAAGAAAACACATGAAGGTAAGGAGATTTTCTTTAAAACTCATGCATTTGGATTTTCACGCCCGCTTGCATGGCATTGCTCTTCTTCTACTTTTATTTGTGTGTTTTTGAAGTGCCTTCTGGTTGCAGCAGGCAGGGAGAAATTCGCAAGACGAAGTAATGAATTCATTGTTTTTTTTTTATTGCCAGGTTCACGAATCCTCTCCTCCAGCCTCTGATTCCTCGCCCGCGGCTAGTTCTGGCTACGAGTCCTCGACTCCCCCTGGCCTGGTTTCCCCTTCTGCTGAGACCCAAAGCAACAACAATCTGTCGCCTGCATCAGCGGTCCACAATAGCAATGTGCACAGCAGCCTATCGTCCAATTTCAATGAATGGTATGTTTAGCAGAGAGACCCCGAACTCGGAGCCATTTAACAGAATATAAAACAAGAAGAAGACCCCTGTACATAAAGAAGGCTTGTACAAATAAACCCTTAACTAACGGACGCTGTAATATTATGCGAGGAAAAAAAAACCCATCAGGAAAGTTGCATTGTGAATACAATAATTAAACGAAGAAAATTGTTTGAAAATTATTCAATATTTTGTAAATGATAATAGAGAACAATTAATCTCTTTCCATGGTTGTTATAGATTTTGTCAGTCTTGGTGTCATAGATGTCCCTTCAATGGTAGCTATGTCTGTAACTGGACTTTGAGTGCACATAATATGGAGAAAAAAAATCTTTTGTATTCTGATGTTAAATATTGTGATCCTCTGAAGGCAATTTGATTGTAATTATACAACTATTAACTGGAACCAGTGCCAAAGTTAACATTTAACTCATCAGACACAATATTTGCCTGTGAATGTATATTTCGTTTGCTGGGTTTAACTTGTGATGTTTTGTGCTTTGCAAGTTTGAATTGTGAAATACTATTTGGAAGATTGTGGGGAAAAATAAACGTTGTGTCGTTAAATTTTCTGTAACTACACCCTTCCTTTTGTAAATATTAGCTGCCATATTTATCCATTTATAATTAAATTATGGTATTTACTTGCTACAGATAAAACGATATTTATAAAGAATGTTTCTTTACTATAAGTATGTACAATTATGAGCTAAACGCGGACAACTGTTTTATGTGTTTTGTTTAAAGTTTATGAAGTGTTTTCTTCATTCTTGTGACAAATTTCAAGAATTTTACTGCATACAGAAATATAATAAAATGTGTTGCAAGTGTTTAATTAATTGCGCTCTTCTCTTGACTAAGGACGCTTTTCAAGTAACGATTTAACAATACTTAACAATAATGCGTTCGTGAGCAATATTTTAACAATTTCCTTTAAAATGTTGAGAACATTATTCAGTTTAATATTTAATATATGTTTTTTTTTGCTATATATTAATGTTTATTGTACTTTAATTGCAACTAAAATATTTCTCCTTTATCTATAGCATTTTAAACAGCTGAAGCCGAATCTGAATACGTTATAGGACTCTCCAAAAAGGCGTTTGTCCTTAGGAGGATTCGTTGTTGTAAGTTTTAACGATTGATTTACCTGTGTCAGTAAACCTGCGGCAGAGCAAACCGATTGGATTGGAACATGGCATCAAAAGCTTTAAAAACAAAAAAGCAACAACAGTGACAATAATTAAATGATTAAATGAAATGAATCTTGAAGACTATTTCGAAAAATACATTCCTTTATATTTTGCCAGCTGTTGGATCGGGTTGGAATCACTCATCTAATATAGCCAAATACAATCATGAGGCGTTAAGCAGACGAGTTGAAAACGCATCGATTTCTATAAAGTTTTTTTCAAGACCTGTTACACCTAAATTGTTCAGAAATTTTTCCCTAAAAGAAGTTTTGCGCTGTACGTTTAAATTTGTTTTAAGCATGTACTAATTGGCTCTTGGCTTTTGTCACTTTCCTTGCGTTGGTCGAAAATTAATTTGTGGAAAATGAATTTTGTTGTGATTTCAGTTTAGTCAGCATCTATCTTAATTCCGCCAGCCTCGAGCGGGGAATTCACATTTACTCATCTTCGCGTTGAAAAAGAAAGAATTCCACAGACAAACTGACTCCTCAGTCGCAAGTATCGAAGTAAATCTTGTGAGACAGGAGTGTATATGAAGGATTTGTGGCCCTCCGCACCCTACCCCTCCCCCAGGTTTAGCGAAAATAAAGCCTGAGGTCGAACAGCCGTGAACTTGAACTTGACACAGCTTTGAGAGAAAGCCTTTGGTACCTATTACTTAGCCTGGCACATTAAGACGCGCATATATACGAGGCCAGTTTATGTCACCTTTACAGGTCTATTAATAACTCGTCCGAAATATAAAAACGTGTCGGAGTTTCCGCTATACCATATATACTCAGTTATACTCAGCTGTTAAAAGGGTAATCATAAAAAAACAGGAATGCATTGTCATCTGGAATGCTGCTTCTATAAAATGTGTTTTGCCCCCCCCCAAATTTCATTTCTGTTGTTCACGTATCGCTCTGTGCGCCTATAAATCTAAAGCGCAGAGATGGAAGCCATTCGTAGGTGCTGTAGATGGTTTACCAGCATCTGTCTATGACAAGAGAAAGGGATTATCAGCTAAATTCTACTTCTGAACCGAAACCGTTTGTAAAGATCGTTGTGCTTACATGTCGCTAATGTTGACGAAGCGGAACTTTTATGCTGACAGGTAGCTGGAGAAACAGATAGGTAGATAGACTTTTCTGTGAAACGTTTATTTGTTTATTTTTTTACAGACGATTATAATTTACACTTTTGTTTCCCGTCTGTGGCCTACAGAATACAGTGTAATTTATAATATAATACAAAATATTCGACAGAAGTGAAGCACTTCGTAAATAGCACGTGTCGTGGTAGATGTCAAAATAAATGTTGTTCCTGGAGTATAACTGCGTATATTTTGCTTATGTGTTTATGAACTATTTGATGAGTTTCAGTAGAAGCAAAAGGAAAAGCGCGGAGGGCCCCGACACCGCGGGTTTACTGACCTGCCCGGGTGAAAACCTACAGCGATTTGCCGGGAATATCGGTCTCACCCAAGGTGTCCTGTGTTTTTCGCTGGATGCTGGTGTCGTCGCGAAGAAAGCTTGTGCTTCTAACTACAATTGAAAGAGGAGATTGGTACGGGAAATCCCCCCTTTGTGATGAAATATGATGTATGAAAATAAAACAAGTTGGAGAAAACCGCATACTTGTGTCTTTTATACGGTGTCAAATTAAAATGATTTAAGATCACAAGTTTTGCAGATAATCAGTTTATTAAATTTACCAAAAGGCATAAAAATGAAATCTGGTTCTTGTACATTTCTGGTTACAATCAACTTTACAAATCTGCTTTTTATCACGAAGCAATAAGAAATTGATGTTTATTGTTCTTCAAAGATCATTTTTGACCATTTTCTTGAGAAGCAAAATCACTTACAATTACTAAAATACCGCAGTAAGTGGGGTTTTATTTGTTCTGGCTGAAAGATACATAACTTTTTGATGTCGAGGCTTGTGGAAGTTCACTGAGTTGCATTCACGTCGCACGCCCGAAGCTCATCCCGGCCACGCAGTGCGGTGCGCACCATCCGCTCTTTAAATCAGGAACGTGGCTTTAAAAGCGACACCTATAAAGGTGACCTTGTATCACTTTCTCTATGACTGTTCTCTTAATCAGAGTAAATTTTATTGGCATGGAATATTACCTGGGGGGACACAAGGAGTAAATGAAATAAACTTCATGGTCTGTGTCTGCAGTTAATGCATTTCCGTCACCCATATAAACGAAGTAGGTACATAACATAAAAAAAAATTAATGACACAAAACAATGGGACATTAGTAGGCCTAATATTTATATTATCAATACTTTTCTATCAGAGTAAAAAAATGGATAGTTTAGTGTTAATCATCATTAAATTCGATGCATTTTCAATTACGTATGCTGTAATACGGTGTAAATCTTTGCTTGCGACAAGTCCAGCATAATCTTTAATGATTCCTAATTTAAATAGCACAACGTCCAAGATCTGAACTTATTTTTGGAATTAATCTGCATTTGATCTATATAAATACAAAAATGATACCACAGAGACTATGTATATTCTTTGTTTTACTTGAAGCAGATAATTCAGTTTTGTTTATTTCACTAAACTGCGTAGGTGCAGGTAGCCACGTGTGAGAATTTTAAGAACTCACTTAAATGCAGCGACACCAGTAGTCATGTGAACGTATTTAATTTCAGGTGAGACTAGTGTGAATTCCTTTAATATGGTTAAAGAACAGCTGAAATACTTTTTTATTATACATTGGGGGAAACAGTTTAGTTTGTACATAGAATATATTTGGCATCTGAATATATATGTATATGAATAACAATCGATTGGATATTTTGACAATGCTACCATGAAGTGCGTATGGAAGCTGATGAGACATATCCCTGTATATTAATTTCAACTTGCTTTTTCTGCCCTTTTAAGGAACTAATTCAAAATAATCAAAGCACCCGCATGTCGGAAATGTCCTCACTTGAACTTGTAACTTTATTTAAACAGGCAACAGATACTTTGAAAGAATATACGCTGTTCCACAGATCTTTTAATTATCGTCTTTACGGCAGTCACGCTTGTTGAATAGGATACGAACATACCTTGCAAATCAGGGAATAACGAAATTACATTCCCTATCAATAAGCTTGACGTCTACTCCCCCAGCCGCCTTACGGAATACACGTCGTTTTCGTTGTAGAAATATTAACGGACACCTGAATCTACAAAACCCTGAATGCTTATGGGTATTATAAAATCGCAAAACATCTTTGATGCAGTTATATTATGAGAATTGAAATGGCAACTGTATATATAGTCATTGTTATATAATACATATATTATACATATCTACTGATTTTGTATTTGTTTGTGCTTACAGTTTAAGTGCTTTCTGGTCAAAGAACCCGCCGTTTTGGCTTGGTGACCTTGAAGTGTCTGCTAACTTGTCTTATTGAACGAGACAGGAAATTAGGATGTCACCATTTAAAGATGATTTAAAACCTTACTTTAAATTATTTATATCTATGTAAAAATGTGTGCATCATCATGAAAATTAAAATGAACAATTACCATTAGTGCGACAGATTATACACAAAAATAACTGAACACGTAGCCTTGATCGTTTAAGACAAAATTGATATCCTAAGCGAAAAAGTGTTTTATAACATCATTACCTATTTTCATTAAAGTAAATTATATGAAAACATTTTTGTGTGCTCGCTTATTTCATGATACAAGAACATTATCGGAATAATACTGTAGAAATCACAATTGTAATTGCATTTTTCAGTCAATAATTTAGTATTTGTTTTGAGTTTATATATTATACGTATGCCCTTGATCATTTTGTTTAAATTAATCGCCAAAATAAAATGTATTTGACAAAACATAGAAAAAATAACGGAATGGGACAAGGCTGAAGCGCAACATAACCTTCTGAATAATCTTTAGATGCCTTTGGATCCACTTAGAGGTCAAGGTAGCTGACGTATGCATCGATGTGGGGTGCGCTTCCCAAAAGCATAGTTGCTATATCCATGCAACTGAATGAGTCCAACTAAGTTAGTTGCTAACAGGAGCTTTCGGGAAACCACCCCGTGAATAGCAACATTACTCGAATAGCTCAAATGTGGGTTTTGAAAATCCAGATGAAACATGTAAAATATGCGTTCAGGAAATATTATATAATATAATATACGTTTTTTGTTACCAGAGTCTTGGAGTTTTTCAGATAAGCTAAACCCATCTCCCACAAAGCCTTTATTGCTTTTTTTTAAACTGAGCATATGAAATGTATTCCATATGTTTTTCCCATATTAAAGAGCAATTTGACTTCCACTAATATTCACCTGTGAGAACACTGTGTGTGGAAGTTCGTGGTCTTGTGTGTCTATTCTAGTCCAGCCATCACATGACCTGAACTATGTTGCAAGGTTAATATGAACTGAATAAAATGGTTTACAAAAAACACCTTTAACACAGGCTAAATATTTCAGTGCTGAGCTGCCACTGAGGATAAATGATGGTGCTTTCCTGATAACTTAATTCCCATTGAACAATAATCATCTGTGAAGAATAAACAGTAACGGCTTTTTATTTTAATGTGGCCGACAGATTCAGTTATTATGTATCATTATAATCATTGTATATCTGATGGTTTTAATAGTTTTAGATTTTTATTATCTCCCAAGGACGTGGATCATATCAATACAAAAATGAAAAAAAGGAAAAAAACAAACAATACTCAATGCATTCCAGGTGATATTCATTGCAGAGAATACCAGGCTTTTGCTTTTTTGCGACTGTGGTGAGTTGTTTATCCCACAAATGATGGGACAACGTGGCTGTATTCCTGGGTTTGTGGCAGGGGGAAGACAGATGGCCAGCGGTAGCGGATGCAGGGTCTGGGTAGGGATGCGTGGGTAGACACTTTGTTGATCCTCAGGGGTGGCATGTTTAAGAGAAAGGTGCCACAGCACCGAATTTCGAAAACAATGTAACATAAAGAGCAGAGCATATTCGTAGGTAGCAACTGGGCAACAGTCATTTTTAGCTATTTTGCTCAAATTCGAAATAATAATAAGGAACAAGTATGTAAAATGGGCACAGAGCTAAGCATTTTGGATGGATCTGACTGTACAGCATTACAATACATTACATCAGAAGAATTCCCTGCCTATACTTGGGTTATACTGTTAAACAAACATTTACTGCTTTCTTCCTGAAAAGTGGAGATGCGGTATTTGCGATTCTTTATGTTATAAAACAATTATGAATGTGGCGGTGATGATGATGATTTCTACTGTTAGTCAGCATATGTTTGTGGCCGGCTCCAAATGCCTGTTTGGGTTCCTGCAAAGACCACTGAAATGAACGGATATGCAGATATTCATATTTTATTCAGGTTTTGCTATTCAACAACAAATTGAATGTTAATCAACCATAATTAATCACATGCTCACAAAGCGATCGGGAGATTAGCTAAGAACCCTAAAGAGTTTCAAGCAAGGTTCCTCATCTCTCTGGAGTCGGAAAGAATCTCAGGAGACTTGGATGCTGTGGTGCAGAATGCTAGGGGTCACCTGTATACAAATGGTGAGTTATGGGTAATATTTCAATACAGCAGCAAATCAGTGACAACAGTAACCATCTGGGTTGTAAATCCCAAGGTAAAGACTTTGCAGATCGGAGAGTTTATCTGATTTCCCGTGCAGGGAAAGCCCATGGGGATGGGGAAGAAACAGTTAAGGGATGGAGTTATAAACTGAGAGAAAACATAAGCCCCAACAGTTGTTTCCTGTTCCTTTCTGGCTGTAATGGACACAATTTCTGAAACAGAGAAATGCCTTTCCCAGAGGGGGTTGAGCCATATAACATTTCTATTGACTCACATTATGAGAAAGGCATCATACTCTAAAACCAACAGTATGGCAAGTAAGCACAGGCAGTTTATAAAGATGAAATAAAGAAATTGATCTTCATAATATGTTTGTAGAGCACACGCCCTTCACAAGAGCAGCATATGTATTTTGCCTTAATAATTTAAGATCCACATATGTATATATGCACAGAGAGGGAATACACACCCACCCACACACACACACACATTTGTATTCTTATCTCTGTGGTTACTGTATATTAATTTCTATGGGAAAAACCATAATCAAAACAATGTCAACCTTAACCCCTACCCAGCCCTAACCTTAACCATAAGTAACCAAACAAAATACAAGTCTTTTCGGCATTTTAGTTCCTTGATTACAGTTACAGATTTTTATAAAATTAAGTTTCCCCTAGAGGGGACCAAAACAATCATCCCTAAAATGTCAAAATGAAAGGTTTTCAATCACATCCCCACAACGTAATTTATATACCCCCCGCCCTGACACACAATTATTAAGCTCAAAAGAAATATGTTATATCACTGATTTTTTTAATTGACATTTAAGTTATTAAGTTATGAATAAAATCTTATGCCAGCTGCCAAAAGAAGACTTAAATTATAAAGAATGCTGCATGTATTAATACTATATTATATAACGTACTAATATACTAATATTAAAGTATTCAGGTACTTTAATGGGTAGAAGCTGAAGTATGCTTTCCAAAAATTATTGATATAAATTTTTTTTTATGACATAATACATGGAATAATTTTATCTGAAGCTTAGATTGTATGTTTACATTGGACCTGTAATATAAAAAATGTCAGCAAATAGGCCGATTATTAATAAAAACACATTGCAGATGCCTTTTTTGTTGCATAATAAAATATTTAGTGACGCATGGCTAGTTATCTTCATAAGGAATCAAGATTTGGTGTTTTCTTTTCTTCTTATATGACTTGGAGCTATGAGATTTACCTGTAGCTACAGAAGGTGGCCTTTGGCAAAATGTACTGCTAACAGAGGCAAACATACATCATCTGTTCAAGATCTGAGAAGTGATTATCATAGTCCTTCATGTTAAATTTAAATGCCACAGTTTTGTTACTGTAAGGCTATACATATCAGAACATCAGGTTGCATATATAGAAGATGTTCAATACTATGAAAGAATGTACAAATACATAAAATTCATTCCAAATTTTCAGCATGTTCTTTCAGCTCTCACGGAGACATTAACCAAAGCAATGGGGATTACAGATCCTCCAATAAGTACTGTAACGTGAAAGTAAAGTTCAGGATTATATTATAAGAAATTGTGCTTCAATGAAATGTGTTTTTCTTTGACTGATTATATCACAACATTATATCAATTTTCGTCACCAGCAGCTGGTTCTTGGTAATTGAATGAAGCATGGAGAATCTGCAATAGATTACTGGTATACAGACACTTTCGGCATCCCATAACAGACGTTTCACCAGGGCTGTATGTCTCTTTAAAAGCCTTTGCAGCCAGGTCGTTGACGCACGAAACGCTGGCCTGTGATTGGCTGATGCAGATCACTCCCCCGAGTTGAAAGGTCACCTCCTTCCTGCGCGCAGCCTAGCAGCCATGGCGTCGTATACAGTTAGTGGAGCTCTGCAAAGAGTTTTATTTGGGTTGCAGGTGAGCAGCTGATGAAATTATTACAATATTCACTGTCTTTTGTCTCCCGTCCGTGGAACTGGACATTACCTATGTGCTGTTCTGTCGCTGCAGCTCAATATAATACAAGCCCAGTATAAGAAACAGCACTGACAGCTTGGATGTACATATGTTTAAGTTTTTGTAGCCATTACTTTGGAGCATATTGCATCGTAAACAGTGATAATTTAAGTGCTGTTTCACACTTGTTTTAAGAATTAGAAATCGGTGCACGATCCTCTACATAAAACCATTTACCTTTTGTCAATGTCAAAAGGTTGCCACGAAACAAGCGCTTAGCTACTCCACCCAGCTAGTTGGCTGTTCATTCATGTGCTGTTTAAAGGACAAAAAGCACTTTTAATATTTTAATATTAAGTTTGTATAATAATGTCAAGGGCGTTACATACGATGTAACGTTACAGTTTGTAATATATTATTTTCATGAATAATCCATGCCATGTGTATAATCCCACTTAGTTGTAGCCCAATTACTTGTAAGACTGGTATTTTCTACCATCCTTATTACGTTTTTGTTGATTTTTTTATATTTCCGTTTGACTGCTTGCCACGAATTTCTGTAATTCGCAGCCATGTTACTGCTTCTAGGTAACTGGAACTGGTAAATCTTGTAATCTTGACTAAACTTGTATGATTTTGCTGTTTAATAGCGTGTCTCCTGCAAGTCAAGGTGTCATGCCATCACTACCCTTTCACGGTACTCCACAGTATATGACTCCAATGAAAAGGTATGTTGCATTTCTAAGACTATTCATAAGTTCCTACTGAGAAGTTAACTATTGACAGCTGAATAATAAATGACAGTGGCAATGCTTTATTGTTGCATGCAACTCATTTGCTTTTGGTTACTTACTGGAAGTCCGGTTTGCTGGATGTAGGATAAGAGAACATCATCTGGAGTTCACATTGTTCTGACTGCTGGTTGGGTCAATGTCTATTGAACGTCAGAGAAGGGGGTGGGTACAATTTTGTTATCCCAGCAAATAGGGCATCCTGATTTCTAGGGGTGGCTATCGTTAAGATTTTAATGGTATTACTACTCTTACCGGTCCGGTATTTTAACAGTATTCTTATCGGTACTTTTTCAAGAAGAAATCTAATTAACAACATAATTAACATTGCTTTATTTAACAAATCATTATTATTCAACAAACTTGCATAGTCATTTAACAAATTTACATTAAATGTGAAATGCAAAATAAAATTTGACAAAAAATACAGCGATTTTTTAAACAAACACAAATTTTCTGATAATGGAAATGTAAAACAAACAAAATAAATGATTTTGAAGCAAAGTCTTTAATGCTTTTACACGCAAAACACCTGTTGCACTTTTGGCAACGAGCACTGATCCGCATTGATTCTAGTGAAGTGGAAACACACTTTTGTTCTCTTAACTCACTTCTTTTAACTCACTCTGCCATCGTCATTAGTTGCGACTGCCACATCTGCAGTCCCTGCCCGATTTGCGTGCGCATGTTTTACGGTACAGCAGGTGTGGGGTGCGTTTCCCAAAAGCTCCCGTTAGCAACTAACATAACTGGACTCACTATGTAAGTTGCTAATGTAGTTGGCAACTATGCATTTGGGAAACACACCCCTGTATAGCAATATGTTAAGATCTCTGCACTGTTTCTGAAAGCAGAAACAAACTTTTCATGCAATACCGTCGACACAGTAAGCTGACAAATACTCCTCTCGCAATACTACTAAAATCATTATAATAAAATTAAAAGATACACAATAATTTTTGTTAGTTTTAATTCTTTCTAATGACTTCTCAGTCCACAATGAGGTTGTGTGCATTTATTTAAGTGTTTTACAATATCACATTAAACAAAAAGCTGCTTATCGGCCTGGCAGACAGGCTGTACTTGTCATATATTTTAGTATCTACTAATGGATATTAAGTAAAGTATCATGTAATTGTGAACACATGCTCTTATTTGTCTTACAATTTATTAGAATGTAATTTAAGGTTTAAATTTGTGCGCATACTGTCGCCAATCAGGCCGGGTCCAGCGGATGTCAGTATACAAATCACAGCCATAAGCGGAACAGAACTTTGCGCACGCGCAAGCAGATCGGACAGCGGGACCAGCATCTGTGTGGGTGCGCGTGCGAGAGTTTCCCCGTGCATTGCGTACGCGAGAGAACACTCTAGATCAGGGGCCTCAAACTCCAGTCCTGGAGGGCCAGTGCTCTGTGTAGTTTAGTTCTTTCCCTGTTCCACCACAAGTGATTGAGCTGAAGAGCTGTGGGGTAATTAGCACAATGAGCTGTGAGCAGTTGAATCTGGTGTGTTAAATTAGGGTAAACCAAAATATGTGTAGGGCTCCGGGCCTCCAGGACTGGAGTTTGACACCCCTGCTCTAGATTAATGTCTTAATCAGTAACGGAGCTGGTCAGATTAACTGGGAAAAATTACTTTTAATGTATAAACAAAAAATCTGATTTATTCATTTATCCAGTACTGAAAGCAATACTGTTACTGTCAGAGCTCATTGGTACTCCAGTCTTTAAAAATTTAGCCCCGGGGCCCATTTCCGGGTTTCGGTACCTCCTGATTTCTGAGTGTACTTACTCATAGAACATTGTACAAAAGAAATGGCCACAACAGGTATACTCCTGTTAGCTACTGTAAATCTTTTTTTTTGTTACTTCAAAAGGTTTGTGAAAACCTTTAAATTCGATCCCCTTCTGTTGTTAACTTCTTACAAACTGAATGTCCGGGGTCAGCAAAAGATGTGGGTGATGACCCATAGTTTCTACCCCATGCAAGATGGTACAGAAATGCACAAAAAGTAATGACTGAATATAAGCTTATGATTTGCAGTCCCCACTCTTAAAACATTATTGACCTGTTATACAGAGCAGTTTATGTACATTTCAGCTTCCCTGTAAGGAACTGGCAGAGACGATGGTGGTCATTGACTCTACTGAATGAAGTGTTGTGTTGCTTGTGGCAGGCTAAAAGCACACTTGATTACAACTAGCTTCATACAAATGCAATAAATGGCTGATTAAAACTTGATATGCACGTTTAAAAGTTTTGTTAAAACTTACTGATTTTAAAAATGATACTAAACTATTGTTTGCATGTCAGTTCTCACTTGCGATTTCACCTTTTTGGTTGGGGAGAAGTGTCAAATTGTTTTGGATATCAGGAAATGCTGCTTGTTATTTTGTAGTAGAAATCTTTTTTGATTTGCCTTTAAGACTTAAGATAGCTTTTTATTGAAACTTTTATGACTCTGCAACAATTTTGCTGCAGACTTGTTTGACAGTTGTTTGACAGTACTTACAGATGCTTGTTTGTCCTGGCAGACTTTTGACAAGATTCTCATTGCAAACAGGGGGGAAATTGCTTGCAGGGTAAGTATCTTCATGCCTTATTTAATTCAGTGTAAAAGCTTTTATAAAGATGATAGCTCCTGTCAAGTTAACAAACGGTTTTGCATCCACAGGTAATGAAAACCTGTAAAAAGATGGGCATCAAAACTGTTGCAGTACACAGCGACGTGGACTCCAGTGCAGTAAGTTGAAGGAGATATCTCGATTTTCATTTTCCCGTTTGTCTCGTACCTAAGGAAACGGGAAAGCTCCTGTGGAGATCCATCATTTGAGGAGACTGTTTTGCTGAAATTACTTTTCCAAAACGGGTGACATTTATTAATGTGTTTTATGAAGTCATCTAAAATGCATACTAGTCTTATTGTCTTAAATAAAACAAAATAGTTATGGCTGTAACTGTTTGCCTGGATTAATTTAGAAGATCGTTTGATGGAATTTCTCATTTCAACTGTGATTATCAATGCCCTGATTACCCCATACAGTGCATCTTCAATCCTACCATTGATGTTATCAGCTTGGAGGAACCTGATTTCTGGTCTCAGCCTTCACTGTATGAGCCAGTGAGCTGGAAGGAACTAATTTTGATTGACTGTAAGTCCCAAATTTCCAAAAGCGGCTGCTTGGACCTTCCACCCATTGACAGTTGAGCCATATAATGGACAGTGAGCAGTCAACACCTGTTACATTGATGTCCATGGCTGGCATCACAGGAACTTATGCTCAAAGTTCTGCTCACACACTCCAGTTCTTCTCAGGTTCATGATAGATTAATAGATGATAATGCTTTCAATGAAGTAATTTGTTTGCAGACATTTATTCCTCCAAAATATATCTTGAGTATCAGTACAATACAATCTACCCAATTTGCTATTCATTTAGAAATGGTAGAAGGCTAAACATTTCAACCATCTTAGTTGCCTTTGCTACTGAGATTTGTTTGTTTGTAATAGTTTAAAGTTGAATTAAGTGACTAAGTAGCAGGGGATCATCTTTAGTATAACATGCAGTTCCTCAAAGTCGGAGCCTGCGTCCCGGTGCTGGGGGGGTTAGGGTAGGAGGCTGTAATTTTTTTAAGGAGGAGAATTTTTCATAATCTGCTCTTGCATTAATTACATGATGTATAACTAATGTCCTGTTCATAGAATCTCTTAACAAATAAACAGTACAGTTATTTCACCTGGGGCAAACAAGATGTTGGTGTTTTCGCCTGGGAAAATATTTGAAGAAAGTTATTTCACATGTATTAGAGAAGCTGTGAAATATGTATGTGATAAATGTTGTAAAATTGTAGTGAATAGATAAATTGTGTCCGTTAAGTTTTGATAATTGTAGTATCTGATGGTCTGTTCAAGGAGGCCACGGTTACTTTCCTGTCTTGGAGTGTTGTGAGGACGTGTTTGAGGAATCTGATTTGGCTGCAGTGTCTTGAAACTAGCAAACAACTTAATGAATTGTCTCAAGGGATACCTTTTTGTCTTGCCTGCTTTTGTACGTACTGAACATCCCTACAATGTTTGGTGAAAACGTAGATGTAGAAGTCCTTTTCTTGGTAGCCTGTAGCTTAGTTACAAATATAATAAAGGCGATTAAATCTTTTAGTCATAATATGTACTATAGTAGGTATTAGGACTAGTTATTGGCCAGCAGGTTGAGAATAAACATGCGGCTGACATTTCTCTTGCTTTGGAACTGTTAGCTGAGCACAGGGTTAAGAGTTTCTATAATTGATTTGTCAGTGCTTCATTTTTTTTTTAAGTTTTGTTACTATGTAGCTTGGAGGCATTTGAGGTTGAAAATAGTAATTGTCACGTTTCTTCTGCTTTTTGTTTTGGAAAGCAGACAGAGCTTTTTTGTACTTCTGCTCAGTATTTCTTTGTATTTCTGTGCAAGGAGTGTGCTAAGAAAACGTGAGCATAGCACCCCTATCCCGCCAAGTATAAATGTGGCACCTGCAGGCCAGGGCCCCTGACTAATTGCCTGAAACCAACTTCGTGCAAGAAATAGAAAAGGCGAAAGTAGGAAATGCAGAAATGTAGGATATTTTAGCGATCTTGGCATTCAAGATAAAAATTCGCCCGGAATTGGTATGCAGCACCGTGTTTGTGTGTTTTTCTTACAGATTGCCATGAAGTTTTGCAAGGAGATGAAAGTCTTCTGCTAATGGTTTGGACTCACCCATTCTAGTACAAAGGCGTGAATAAAAACTCCTAATAAGTCCCGTAAAAGAGTGACAGGTCTCCTGTGCGTGGTTCATCTCTTCTCCAGAGTGTGTGACCTAAAAGCAGACATTAAATAAACAGAGTTGCGCTGCAAATGAAATGAATGCTCCTTCTCTCCATGCTGACTTTCATGTTGGTGGAGCGGAGTGTCTCTCTTCTCTGGATCTGCTCCCTCACTGTGGGACTCTCCGGGGTCCGCCTCCTCCAGCACTTGACAGACAAACGTGAGACGATGTTGACAGTCTCTTACAATTCCCCATCCTCCTACTTTATTATAAGTAAGAGGATTAATATTCATGGCTGATATTGTCATAACCTTAAAATACGATGAAATATTGGGGGGGGGGGGCAACGTGACTTTGAAGTCTGTATTTGAGCAGGTTACAGTTATATCATGTTGGATTTTCTTCTGCCTTAGTTGCCTACATTGCCAACTGAAATATTTCTTTGGTGAGGAAAAAGTAGTGGAACCCCCCCCCCTCCCAAGACAGGTTGATGGACATCATAGAAGGCAGCTGGTGGAAAGGCAGGGGGGGTCGATTTCTCAAGGCTGGGAACTTGTAAGGATGAGTACAAGACCTACGATGAATTTGTCCATGCTCATTGTGTTTGAGATTCTGTATTTAATCAAGGGCCTGTGGTACAGTGGTGTGAGGCTAAGGGGAATTATTAAACATTAACCATGCACCTTCTGGGAATTTAGTCCTAATCAAGGAGCTGGCGAGCTAGCTCAGGGGTTGATGAGAATTATGACGATTATGACATGTTAGCACATGTCTTTAGGACTAGTGGACAGGCGATGAGTTAATCAAGGGTTGGATTAAATGGCTCCCATGCTGGTTTCCTAACTACCCTCAGACTCTGTCTCTGCTGACAGCATCTTCTATTAGGGTTATATTTATTTTTAGTGGCTGTGTGTGTGTTGTGTAGCTTTTGCCATTAATTCTTTTTAATATTTAATTTTTTGAGGCTATTTGTTCAGCCAGCGATTTGCCGTGAAGCTGGTCTCTCATAGTATTTCCACTAGTGCGCTGATGCCGCTTATTTATTTATCTACTTTCTTGCCCTGTGTTGGGTAGAATTCATTGATCTGAAATTTTAATCAAGCGGCGGAGATGCATAGGGTTTAATATGGGGTGGGGGGACTCGCTTTAAGTATTTACAGCTCTCTCCCACCCCCATCACTAATAAAGCCTCGTTCCCCGCTGATGGAAAATTGTCAGTTTACCTCAAACTACAGGGGGCTTAGCAATCAGTCCTTAAAAAAAGCCCTGACAGGTTAACATGCTGTGCTCGTGCATCTCAGGGGGAAAAGACTCTAGTGCAGCTTTGCATGCAGAGCTTCTGCTTGCCAGTGACAACTTGCAGTCCTGGTTGGTAACAACCATTGCAGTATAACCTTTGTGCCAAAACCACTTCATTTTATCTCTGGGAAATAGCAGGATGCGGGGCTTGGTATCCAATAAGATTGAGACAAACATTGCAATAAGATGGAAATCTGGCACATTTAAGCAATCACAGCATTTGTCCAGCAGCTTGGCTGGAGTTGTAAATGAATACGGTTCTTTTTCCGTTCACACCTGTATGCTACATTTCATCAACCGGCCCGATGCACTGACAAAACCAAAAGGATTTATGCAATGCTGGTAGTAGTTAACAATTTTTCGCTGTACTTAATGTAATTGAAAACCGTGCAAATTTACATTGAATAGGGATCGCTTCAGTTCAGCATGAAAGCCTGGTGGAATTGTGGCTCAGTAAAATGTATTCTTTGTAAAATGTGCGCACATTAAAATAGCGCTTTCCAATGCCTCTTGCTTTTTTAGATTGTCCTGCCTGGTAAAATGTTACTGTGCAAATACGAGATTTGTCTTTGAGAAGTATGATGAAGCTTCACTCAACGCAAAGTGAGAGATGGTAATAGTCTTGAAGTGAAAGTTCAATAAGAATAAGTGTTTGCATGGTTATTTTGCGCTGTACATTGGAAAAACACTGAATATTTATAGGTATGAAAGCAGTAGAGAGGCTAAAAGGACCAGTATGGATTTTCTTATTTGCACATTTTTTGGTTTAGTCTAAACGGTGGTGGAAATTCTGTCAATGACTCTGAGAAGTGCATTTATGCAGGTTAAATGCTAGAGCTTTTATGAGCGTTTGCTAATCTTTTCTGAAAGGAGATATTGAAAAACTGACAGATTGAGACTGAAATTAACTTTGTATCGCTATCTTGTTCTCTTCTACAGTGAAACCTAGCTGTTGACCAGCAGGAATCATGTTGCAGAATCTCTTGTCAAAGGGAAGTTCATGTTGTTGCTTGGGTACATTGAGGAAGACAGAGAGATACCTATCCATATGCAACATTTTGGATTCCCTAGTGCTCCTTTTGGAATACTGCAAGCACGAGGTTGTCTGTGACATATTAAAACATTTGCTTCCTTTTTGCTACTTGGTGTCTTTGACCAAATTTGATTTTTGAAATAGGTTTTCTCCTTGTGGCATGTTTCTTCACTCTAGATTTGTCTGGTTCTACGAAGTTTTAGAGTTACATTTATGCTGGATTGTTACCACTCTGTAATGCTAATACTTCAGTACTTTCTTAACACATTCTGTTGTTTTTCTCCACTTATGAAGGTTAGTCTTTTAAAACTGCGAAGAATCCGGTATTTGCGGGAAATACCCGTTATGTTAAATTTGTCTAAAAAGAGAAATGCTTCATTGATCCCAAATCTGAAAAGCACGTTTTAGGTATAAATTATGCCTGTAATGAGTTGATAAATATAACCAAAAAAGTAAAATAGTGGCACTGAAAAAATGGGTGACTTGCTTGGTTTACGATATCATAATAAAGTTTAGGCAGAAATAGATATCAAGGTGTCATTGCTGACAGTTGTTTGCAAGTGCCTTGTGTTTTATAGGTTCAGAAAGTACTAACCGTTTAAAAATTAATCATGCAATCTGCTTGATGCGAGTAACATGCTCCCCTTTAACGTGTAGAACATATGCTTTTCATGACAAAATATGGCTGATGTAGAACAGCCCCAAAGATTTGAATAATCAGACATGAATCCCTGGCATAATTTTCTTCACATTTGTAATTACTTGAATGAAAATGAAATTCAGAGACATTATTCTACATTTAAATACATTAGTACTGCAGCAATGTGTGTATGTGGTCAGTTTCTGAGAGGGAAATAAATATTCTTTTTATAATAAATATAAATCTTTAAAATTGTCTTTGATGCAAAAATATAACTGAGAATTTGAGGCTTTGGCTAATTTGCTAGTGACAAGCACTTTTTTTATATGTGCTTTGCAGTGAATGGTTACCTTTGGATTCTAAGAATGTTCCTCTGCTTTGCTATGACTGGTAAAGGTTTTTTGACTTTATGAAATCGAGCTCTGACTCGCATCGAATAATTGCTTGGATTTTAATTGCCGTAACTAGAAATAACCAGTGTTTACCACGCAGTATTTTTACACTGTGTAACTTTCAGCCAGGCATTTTCCCCGTTCCCTCAAAAGTGTAAAAACTGGAGGCAGAGACTTGTTTTGGCACCTCTGTAAAAGGAAAAGTGGTGAACAACTGGCCCATAAACACCTCTCATTCACCACGGTGTTGATCCAGTTGTTGATAGTAATTCCCAGGAATGTCTCCCCAGAGTGTAATTGTCTGTCACATAATTAGCTGAAGTTCTGTCACCACATGCTCTTCAGGTGTGTGTGTGTGTGTGTGCGCGCGTGTGTACCTACACGTGCAGATTGGAACCTATTACCAGCCTTGTCCTTTCACTCTTACTAAGAATAGTTTAAGGTCCGGCCGGCCAGTTGTCGTAAAATAACAAATGTTGAATAGGTCTTTAGCTCTGTAAGAACATGCTGGTCTAGGTACAGATATGGTTTTATAAAAATGCATAATATATTTGTGTATCTACATAGGATTTAAATGGAAGCGTATGAAAACCAGCATCTTTAGTCATAGTAATAAAATGTCTTTAAATACCGGATCTGGAGTGTTCTTCTGAACGAGTTTAGTTTTCTTGCCGTAGCGAATTGATATTAAACTCTTAAGAACTAGCTTTAATTTGACCTGATGCTGAGAAGGGATATTCATCGCATCGCTTTTAGTCAATTCGCGTAATTATCGGTGTCCTCCTGGGGCGCTGACCTCTAGCTCGCCGCCTCAGTATGCATGTAGGAGCGACATCAGCGGCGTGGGCTCGCTATGCGTTCGCAAAACAAGAGATGCCAAACGTTTTCAAGGAAGCTCTGTTTACACAGTAAAAAAAATAAAAAATCATCGGGCTGCTCCCTCTGTAACCTGAGAGCTGTTAATTAGGGCTCAAATGTCTGCTTGTTGGTGTTGGCATGGGTTGAATGCAGGAGGAGGGGAACGGAATCGTAATAATACACTATCGATAATGTCTTGGATCTTTTCAGTTTTTTTTTTGTTAATTTTTTTTCAATTATTAAAATTGAAATAGCTTTGCTTTTAATGTGCCCCCCCCCCTGCCGCTGTGTCCGTAGGTGCATGTGAAAATGGCGGATGAAGCCGTCTGCGTGGGCCCGGCTCCGACCAACAAAAGCTACCTCAACATGGATGCCATCATGGAAGCCATCAGGCAGACGAGAGCCCAAGCTGTGAGTCTGAAAAGGGTCCGGGCCTGGCTGCCGCAGAGGCTTAAACATACCCCAAATGCAAAACCCTGGAAGAAAAAACCGAGGGGAGGGGGAGGGGGGGGGAAACGAGACAAAAAAAAAATGGAGAGAAAGAGCCGGAGACCTTGTTTGATATCCCACTTTAGCTGGCGCTTTGGCGGTGCCCGGGTGCAAATGTGAGCGGGGGCCGCGGGAGCGCGGATATCAAAGGGCCCGGTGGCGTCTGGCCGTGCTGGTGGCGGCTGCTGCTGCAGGTGGCCGCTGGATTCAGCCCTCGCGACAGGGAGCATCTCTGGCCTCTGCCCAGATTTGAGCCACGGCAGGAAAATGAGACTGAGGGGTGGGGTGGGGGGGGGGAGAGCGAGTGAGTGAGTGAGAGAGAGAGAAAGAGGGAGAGAGAGAGGAAGGGGGGAGAAAGAGGAGCCAAATATGGATACAAAAAAGGGAAAACAATGCCGTGGAGTGCAAAAAATCTGGCGCTTTGCTGAATGTCAGATCTTCTGGTGCGTTAATATATATCTGCATTGGGCTGGTGGCTGAGATGAAACTGCATTCCATGTGTTTGTCACCAATAAAAAAGGAACACAGTTCATATACATGCTGCCTGTCTCTATAACAACAAAAACGTATAAATAAAAATTGCATTGTCCAGAACCCCCACTTTAAGAGAAATATTTGTTTTAGGTATTGGTGGGACAGTAGATGCAGCCAGATTTGCATTATTCCCATTATATGGTGTAGTTTAAAGCTGGGCTTTCTGGAAGGCATACATTAGATAGAAACAAGAAACAAAAACTCCACAGGGGGCAGTTCAGTGTGTGAGAATTAGAAGAGAGAACAGAGATTATAGCCGGAATATGGTTTGGAAATTCTGCCGTCCCAAGCTTTCATGTTTCTGATGAATTTTAAATTAGTTAGGCTGAGACTTTCCACACAGTTAATGCGTCGATATATAAAATGCCTTTGAAATAATTAATCGCTGTAGTAATTAATTACTGTACTAAGTTATGATTATCCAGCTTTTTGCTTTTTGCTGCTATTAGAGCGTTAAATGATCTGATGCAAAGTCTGCACTGCGTTGTGGCTGGATGGTGTGCAGCCGTGAGAAAATGTGTGAAACCACCAGCACATCAGCATTATAATTCACCCACCAGCTTCATACTAGAAGTGGCAGCATTTTCACAAAGTAGAGACTCAAACAAAAGACTAAACAAACATCTAATACTAAACAAACATCTTTATTGTTTGAATTATTCACCTGGAAAGGTACTATGTTTTTGACTTTGAAATATTTTATTTTCCATTGGCATAGCATGAAAACAGTTAGTTTTGTTTGTATAACTGCATTGTAGTAACAATTCCAATTCTAGTTTTTTACTGAGATGCCATTGCATTTAGGTAAGCAGGTAAGATGTTACATTGTGATGTCCTACGACGGCGAAAAAAATGTTAGTGAAAGAGATGTTCTCTTTTAAAGGTACACCCAGGCTATGGATTCCTGTCTGAAAACAAAGAGTTTGCCCGGCGACTGGTAAGTGTGAACCTTTCTGATTAACCTGGCATTTGTTGAGGACAAAGGTAAGTATTGGACTGAATCCTTTGGTAGAAAATTTGCCTTTTGTTGTTTTCTGGGGCATGTGCTCAGGATTTCATGAAATTTACATTTTAATGATCGGTGTAGCTGAACTCACGTTGTTCTCAAGTCGCCTTTGTGAAGAATGTATTTCATTACATCCAGTATTTCTTTATGCCACACTAACCTTTTGGTGTGGTCTTTGCTTAATGGTTTGAGGATGTGCGAGATGTCTCCATCATGCAGGATCCACTGAGAAATGGTGAAGGTGTGATTGCAGAATGCGGCAATAAGATGATTCCTCTGTTCAAAGGTGTCGGCTGATGGCATAACTAAATGAGTTGAATGTAAAATCTTCCTCTGGTATCCCCCACAAGCTTGGCTGTATTTACTGACCTAAATCTAGTTTAAATCTCCCCGTGTACCAGCTGAGAGGGCATGAGCACAGCAAGGATACAGGAAGAGAACGAGGGACCTCGTACTGGCCAATCTGGTTTTGTCTTGCAGATATAAGACAGTTTTACATGTGGTGTGATAGTGGTATTCTTCCTGTATTAGCCACAAAGACATCCTCGGTATAACACCTTGCACATCATATCATAAATATTAATTAAAAAAACCACAACGCCTGTTGATCTTTTGTAGAAGCCGATATAATGAGGTCTACATTTCTTTGGCGATGAAAATGACTATTGACTGGTAGGCCCCTAAATCACATGCCACGCAAATATTGTTTAGCTTGAATGGATTCCTGACAAGGTGTTAATTTGAATGGGCAAGTTTTAGTTTGTTTTATTTTTTAATCAATAAGCAAGTGCAGTGGAAGGAGAGCAGTGGGTGAACTTCAGGTCAAAGTCTAACGCCAATTCTTGACATGAACAGTGGTTCACAGTGGAATCAAACAAAAATATATGTGAGTGAACCAAATCCAACATTATGTACCAAATCAGATTTGCAGTAAAACACACCAATATCTACTGAAGGGGGTAGATGAGCCTTGGAAGGGCCTTGAAGCAGCCTTCTGAATGCATGGGAAGCCTTGCTCTATTTAGGGTGCTTTTCCACCACATGAAGTTTGGTACTTTCGCTTTTCCATTGACTTCTGGTCGAGTACCAGTACCAAAAAGTCAAGTACCGAAAGTGCCAAACCAGTT
>JAODKL010000001.1:39730179-39752858 GCA_026780765.1 Petrocephalus schoutedeni | reverse complement strand
CCAGATTCACCGTTTGGTCAGATTCTCCACTGGGACAAATTCTACAGATTCTCATTTGCTTTATATGAAGGCAGTGCTCTTTAAAATAAAGTTAGTTCTTCACCTCATTCCTCTGAAAGGTAATTAACAAACGTATAAAAGTATCGCAAGCACAAGCTTATAAAATGCTTATAATACTGATTCCTTATAACCATTTTGTAATATTTTTTTAAATTATGAATTTCCTATGTTTACTTATTGTCATTTTATAAGATACAAATAGAGATCCTGATCGAAATATGACATCTCCTTTCATGCTCAGTGTCAGAAGGTGTCAGCTCTTTAAGTTGCGAAATACAGCAGATCGGTTTTAAGTTCCCTGCGCCCATCCCCCCCCCCCCAGCCCCCGTAATTTTTCCCCCCACATCCATTCAACAGAGTTGAAATGACTGACTGGCCCTTTATGCCTTTCCCGATCAACTCCCCATTTTGGGCTGAACTGGATTGAACTTTGAGCTTGAGAGGCGACCCAGTGTGCGTATCGCCCTGACGTAAATCCGTCTGTTGAAGAGAAGCCGGTAAAAGGTGATCTGTGCTTTCAGCTGCCGCCGTGCTGTGTGGACCTGAGAAGTGTCTGCGGAGTGACTGAGTCCCCTCCTCTCCCTGTTGGCCCCAGCAGATGGAGCCGTGTCAAAATGTTGATTAATTGTTTACGGTCACCTGTCGGCCTTGTCCTCCAGCACGGAGGGGATTCACGCGGGCGACAGGAGCGCGCGGCAAAGGCACGGGGGTCGCCGCTCTCTTCAGGCGCGTGTTCTACAGCGGCTCGGACATGTTAAACACGTTCTGCCTCAACCGGGCCGCCACCGCCTCGCGCGTGCGCGCTCACCCTCTACGGGCTTTCGCGAGCGAGGGCCGGCCACTGCCGTGGAATAGGGCCGCCGTACGCTACGTTTTTTAACATTTCTCTTGCCTGAAACACAGAGAGAGTGCAGAAAACATACTGCTGGGAAAACATTTCAACATTCCTGCTGGGAAAATTAGCATCTTAATGAGCAACTTGTTTACTTCCAAATGGGAAGGGTGTTTTCGCTTCAGCCATGACGTATTCCAAAATGTGTAATTACTTTCTCTTTTAAAGAACAAAATATCCTAGTAATTTATTGAATTGAGTTACAACGAGCTGTTAACAAGTGTGCTCATGTATTTTAACCTTCTCTGATCTGCATAGCCAGTTAATACTTTTGTTAATGCTTGTTTGTCCATTTTGCGTTCAATCCATAACGGAGAATGTGATATTCCTTTGAATGCTCTAAGGTCCGTGTCATATTGAAAGACTAAACGGCAGTAATCTGCTTCCATTGTGACAGTAACATGATATTCTGAATAAAGGTTTTTAAAAGACGCTTTAGTAGATGCCCATCTGTGTTTCGTCTCTCGGCTAGATAGTGTTAAATACCCCCTTTGTAACAGCCCATGCAGCAGCAATCTGCATCCTGATACGCTGAAACCTCATTGACTATGAAGGGAACATCATCAAAACTGTAACCCGTTGCCATGGAGATGAAACCCCCAATAAGTTTATTTGTAATATCTAGCCTTAGTGGAAATGGCATGCCTCCATTAGGGTTAGAAGTGAGCTTGCTACACCAGTGGATTTCCTTAACTCTCACAGGCCGCAGTAGTGAACTCTGAGAAATAACTTTTGTAAACTTTGAGATACATTATAAACGGAAACATGGAATATTGTAGCCGAGAAGAGTTGCATACATTAACTGGCAAATGAATTATGAGAATTTAAGGTGATGGTTGTGTGTTTACTTGCAAAGAGTCTATTACAACTTCATGCATATGATATTTTTCCCCAAACGAAATAACGGCACCTTGTGTGACTACATGTGCTGTACCATGACTGTAGGCTGCATTGGCCTGATCTTAACGATTTTTAGGGAGCTCATTTCCTATTGACTCTGTGACTTCTGTGAAGTTCTAAGCTGTTGTATTGGTCTGAAATGTGTCGTGAATCATCGTTGGCACTTTCAAGCAATTGTGTTAATTCACGGGAACACTGAGCAGAAATGGTGAATGGCAGATACACAGAAAGATAGCAGGAAACGTCATTTGTTTCTTATTAATGCCTCTTTTTATTCTCTGGCTCGTTGCATAATATGTTTTTGAGGGCAGAATTAACCAGATGTATATTGACCTCTTTTACACTTCTTCCCTAATGTAATTTGAATATGGGCTCAAAGTGGTCTGATTTTATAACTCAGTGGTCTGATTAAAATATTATTTGATCCAAACTAAAGCTGGGTATGATAGCTGCACTACCTTTATTGCAGGGCAGTCTAAATTCAGTCACCATATCACATTTACCTGAAAAAGATCCCTACTGCCTTGATTCAGTCACTGTTGTGCAACCCCCCCCCCCCCCCCAAAAGACCATTGGGGGCAGGGAGGATTTGTCAGGGTGAAGTAAGTGCAGTTGTTCGTATTTGTGGCCCTTTATCGGCGCATAATCAGCAGCTACCTCCATTTCCACTGCCAAATTCAACTACGCTGAAGTGGTGAGATCGGCTGACTGGCCATCCGCATTCCTGACCCATTGTGTAGGGGAAGGTGCAAGAAAAGAGATGAGTTACTATGAATCTGAGTGGGCTATTTAACCTTCTGTTCTCCTCTGGAAATGGAGATGTAATTACATTTGCAGCTAAAAGGGCTTTTTCACAGTTTGTACAGTTTAAAGATGCAAATGAAGCATTTTGTGTCCTGCGTTGCCTGAAGGTATGTGCAAAAAAAAAAAAAGACAGCAAAGATTTGTGAGGATTAGTTCCACAGGTTTTCTTTTATTATGCAAAGGATCAAGCCTGAATAAGGGGATAGGTGAGGTCTGGGGGAGGGGGGTCTTCAAAGACATCTGAATTATTTGCTTGATACTAACACACAGACTCGGGCGACTCTGTAGAGACGCTACCATTGCTGATCATTGCCCAGCCATCACCATGCACTTATTTGTTTGCTGTAAACATCTTTTAGGCGAAAGTGAGTCTTTGCTAGTAACTGCAGATTCTTTGCCTTTAAGGGGTTGGTTCTGATTAGCCTCTTCTGATCACTTGTGTTTTTAGAAATATTTGCACTTAGCTTTAATGTATCCCCACTGCTGTTGTCAGTGTTGGACTTTTATTTCTTATTATTCATGATGAGACTTTCCACGGGATTCTATAGTTATTGGCGGCCCTTTTGAAGTGTCGTTGTCTTTGTCATATAAATATATGGGATAGTTTACATTTCCATGTTTTACAGAAGTTTTTGCCTGAGGCATAACTGCAACAAACAGGAAGTGGTATCACTGCATCCTGTGGGTAACAAAGGACACTTTGTGTACTTTCACTGTTTATGCGCCTTCACAGAAGCTATGTGAGGTCTTTTTTTTTCCCTGGAAAAAGTCATCTTATAATACGACCTCTTTGCATACTTTATTTCTTAGCCTACAGAAATTCGCTGCTATCCACTGTGCGAATAATGAGTTGAACCTTGGGAAATGTTTCTTAAATGATTTGTCAATCATATTCCATTCAGCCCTGTCATGGAACAGTTAGGATGTTAAGGTGTGCAGAGGTGATGAACTATTGTCATAATTATCCACTTAATTCCTTAGTAAAGCATAAAATGTAATGCAAGGCAAGACTCAACGATGGAAAAAATGAAATTAAGAAATCAAAAAGTTGTTTAACTGATTTTTTTTTTTTCGCAGCGTAAAAAGATGGGAACTAGGTGTATCAGAAGTATAATTGTGTGTATCTTTGTGTGAATGCTCAATAGCGATTGATTCAAGAGCTGTAAAGTTAAAGCCTTTATTATCTCCGCAGGCAGCAGAAGGTGTCACCTTCATTGGACCAGACACACACGCTATTCAAGCCATGGGAGACAAGATTGAGAGCAAATTAATTGCCAAGAAAGCCAAGGTCAACACTATTCCCGGCTTTGATGGGGTGGTGAAGGTGAGGAGACTGTTAGCTGTTGCGGGGCCCACGTATATACATTGCTGATTGTAAGTGACCTGCATCCATCATTGCTGAAAAGAGCAGGCTCTGCCAGTGTGATGACAAGACACTCAGTCAGTCAAGTGAGTGTGATGTTTTTATTTTATTTTACAACCACAGTTTTACAGTTTTAAATGGCTTAAAATTAGATCGTGCCTTATTTACTTATACAGTAACTCTGGGATTTTAGTCGTCCTCTTTTTTTTTTTTTGACCATTTTGAATGATAATTTATTGCTTTGCATCTACACAAATAGATGCCTGTAAATGTTTTGATTTATTAATAAATCAAAGTGGTGTATTTCACAATCACCTACTTGTATTCATTGGTTCAGTCGTTGTATTCATCTTATTGTATTCATTTGGTTTTTACTCTTCTATGGATGGAAAAAATGCCTTTGATAATGCTGTCAATGTGTTGCTAGATGTTAGCATCTAGTATAAAAGTGTTTTACCAGGGAAAAAAAGCCTTGTTAGTCAAAATTAATGTAGGCAATCTTAACATTAACTAGTTAGCCTGGCTGTTTTGCAGTTGTCTCCCCTCTAACAGTATAATGCCTATAGTATGCTGAAAATACAACCTCAGAATTTAGCAACTGTAATCATTGCAATCTGATATAATTCCGGGATTAGTTGAGTAAGTTAGAATTTTGAAAAATGTCTTATGATTTGAAACTTGACTGGTGAGTCTGCCGATTTTCGTTTTTATGGGGCAAGTGGTCAGGCTGTAGGATTGTGCTCGCTTTTGGAAATTCCTGTTTCGGAAGCTTGTGGAAAAGGTGCCATAGTCTGGCATTCAGTAGGTGAGCAATCAAGGAATGAAGTGCTCTATTTACGCCTGCTCTTTGTAGGTCTGCAAAATAAGCTATGATTGGCAAGGAAGGAAGAAAAAGCTTTAACCATCCTTGAATAGCACGGCTCTAGTGGTCAAAACTCCTCCTTCAATCTGTGTGAGACCTGATTGTCTGCATTTGGCAGATTTAACACTTCCTGACTGAGTGGCTATTAAGGACAAGTATTCTTGCATAACCCGCACATATGGGAACAAAAGCCTTGGTTGGATTGTCCACTGTGTGGAGTGCTTATAAACCCATCTCTGTTTGTTTATGTCTGCAAGGAGAGTTTCTAGATATAAAAGGACTGATCTGGCCTCTCACACACACAAAAAAAAATCTAAATCTCAATCCCGTTCATTATCCTTCATTCCTATTAATGAAACATATGTGTAAACAAAATGTAATTTAACAATAACAATGATGAATTCGCTTGTTACAGGGAATTTAAGCAGGGGAATTTTGCAAAAAGGTAATTACATTTCTACGAGCTAACTCAGATTGTCCCTCCTCCAAAATTTTGCTATATTTGTGTTTTTACTGAGTGCTGAGTGTTGCAATACCGAACCCCCCACTCCCCACCCCCCCAACGCCCCCTCAGTCTTACTTGCATTGGACAGCTACATGAAGTATAGGGGGAAGAAAGCAGGTTTTAAATGAACGAGCCAAACGGAAAATCCCTTGAGCTGTCGCGGCTTTTAGGAGGTCTGCCGCTGAATGTTTTAAAGCCTATCAGATTTCATTTTAATGTTTTAACTCAAGGATTGATGGTTTGACACACTTAAACAACTGACAGTTGCTAGGCATCGGTTTTAACAGAAGCGATTGGCTTTGTTTGTTTAGGACGAGGTTGTCATTTAATCACTTTGGATCCACTTCATCGTATGAAAAGCATGTGTAATTTTTTATGACAAGGGATACGATTTAGACAGATTTCTTAGTAAGAAATTACATCTATTGAATATCTGAATTATGACACAAAACAATGGCTGTATTAATTGTTTCAGTTGAGGGTGTAGTTATTTTGGCTGAAGAGCAATGCTTATTTTGTGAAACATAAACAGATGGCAAGTGTGATGATCTGGAAAGGAATGCATTATTAAATTACATTTAAAGTATAATAAATGCTAAGATTTATTTCTCGAGAACCCTGTGATATGAGATATTTTCTTAGCATGGTGATTTGACCCATCCTGCTTCACCCTACCCTGCCTGCAGTTGTTTGTTTTAGGGATGGGAATGATCTAGTGAAAACAATAGAGAAGGTGCGCCCCCTACTGCAAGTTTGTGGAAAATGCTTCAGGTTGTCTCCTGGACAAGAAAGCTAATCTCCTCCACTCCCCCGCATAGGAAAAGAATTCATGCATTTTTGTCTGGAAATACTAACACGGGGGTGGGGGGGTGGGGGGACATCCCATTTTCCAAAACATGGTATTTGCTGGTAATTCGTGGCATTACGACCTTGTCTGACCCTTCGTTCTTTCGCGACCTTATAAACACTAAGTGACTCCTGTTGTAATGTTATTAATATTTCTTTGCTCCAGCGGAAGGTTGGTGGGGCTGTAAATGAAAGGGAGGCTTCAGGAATGCCATGTGGGACAGTTGGGCTGCTGGCGCTGCTAGGGGGTAATGCTGTGTGCTGTTCTCTCTGTTTGCAGGACGCAGAAGAAGCGGTCAGGATTGCAGGGGAAATCGGTAAGCCTCAGCTGTGTCTGCGCTGCACCCACCCACTTTGTCAGGGAACGTCCATCAGCCGCAGCCCCCCCCCCACCCCCGATTTGCTTGTTTTTCCAACATTCTAGTCCTCACAGTCGTTATTGCGGTTTTAATGTCAGTAGAAGTGCTTCTATTTGTCCATTAATATAATCTGTAAAATGTCTTATTTTAAGCTATGTGCGCTCTAAATTTTATTCTGTTTTTGAAATGTATCAGCATATTGCACAACACTGGGTATTGTGTGCTATTAGCACGCGCCTAAATGCTAAAATGTGTTTATACAGTAATAGCAAATGGCCTTCCTTCCAAATTAAAATGCACAACCTCCTTTCTGCTCTTATCTTTTCCCTTTCTTTGCAAAAAAAAAAAAAACATGTATTTGGATTTTTTTTTTTGTAGTTGTCCCTGGTATTATATTGGACATATGGTTAGTTGTCATGTTCACATGACCAAATGATCAAAGCTTGAACTTGTGTCTAATTGTTCCCCACTGACAGGCTACCCCGTCATGATCAAGGCGTCAGCAGGTGGTGGAGGAAAAGGCATGAGGATCGCCTGGAATGATGAAGAAACCAGGTGAGACCCTGTCCAAAATTCAGCTGTGTGCTTTTCCACCCTGCATCAAAGGTGTTGATGATTGTCAGCCCAGAGAGATTGGGTGGACGATGCCCACTGTTTACTGGGGGGGGGGGGACTTTTTAGGGTGGATTAAATACAAATAAAGACTTGTCCACCACACTGACTCGTAAAGCCCATTTGATGCTGCTGTAAGAGGTCTTCCTGGTCCACTTAACTTGTTGCTTCAGGTGTTGGTGACTATGGTCACAGGTCGGCTTGTTATTTTAGAATCTTGTGACTGAATACATACTGATTTCTAATGTCTATAACTCACATTAGATGTAAAGTGACTTATGTTAAAATATTTTAACATTTAGATGTTTAGAAATCGTATACTTATTTAAAAACATTTCCTTTCATTGAAAGAATTGTACTACGCTAGGTACTAATTGATCATCAGTCTATCGGCGTTTGGTTCCGTAGTATGCTAGTAAGACAGAATGTCTATTATTGGACCAACTTTCATTTTGCCGAGACAAAGATCAGTCTTTGTTTTGGACCTGTATGTCTCGGGTGTCTCCCGTCTGGTCGTGCCTGGTGAAAGACCAGCCAGCTAAGGAGTCACTGGAGGGGCACTGGTGGTCATTGATTTAAATTTCATCCTCTACCCCCCCTCCCCCCTTTTTTTAAAAAAAAGGAAAAAGTTCAAAGGGAATGTTGGGGCAAGTTGGGGTGGTCCAGAGGGCCAGATCAAGCAGATGACTGGAGTAAACGGAGCCCAGCAGGTGTGCTGTTTATGTTTACACTGCGGGAGAGGGTGCCGTCAGACCAAACACAACGTGTTGCTTCACATGTGGCTGGAAATCACCACAATGCAATTCACCCCTGCTTGTGACTATTTAGATACAGAGCCTGCTCTTCCAGATGGTCTATAGTTCCCAGCACCTTCTCCTCTTCTTTAAAATCTTCCTTAGCCATTAGTGTTTCCATGGTAGACGGGCAGAGTGAGTAAGTTTATTGATATGTTGGAACAGAAATTTACACTCATCGGCATTTTTAAGGTGGTTAAAGTTGTCCTTGTTTGCATTTGCTATCTTATCTAATCTCTGGGTGCATTTTTAATTTGCAAATTCAGCAGGGCTTAAGAGGAGTGGCCTGTCTTAATTAGGTTAGTTATCTGTAGACTAAATGGATAAAGTTCTCGGGAACTGTAGCTGTTTTAAATTAACCTAATTGGATATTTCGGTGGAAGCCCCGCAAATGTAAATATGTGGGATCGATAAGGTGGGAACTGCAGGCGGGGAGAGTCTGTCGGCGGGAGGATGTCTTTTGAACAGATAATGACCTGCAGCCAGCCAGTCATGGTTAAGTTCCCCCCCCTCACTCGCCGCCATACGAATGCTAACAGGGGACTCAGCTTATTCATTACAGGGGGGGGGGGGTTTGCCACCGTCGCTGCTCGGCAGGGCTGCTGCCGCCAGACGGCCAGGCCGCCTTTGCCAGCTCGCCGAGAGCCCAGCAGAGGTGTTCAAAGCCACACAGGCCCTGTACACTCACAAGTAGCTTCTCAGCCGTGCAACTTTTCAGCCTGTATCACGATGTCTATCTGTCACACACGCATTCGTTTTTTTTTAGCGGTAAGCCTGTTAACGTAATGATTTGTTACGAGACTGCAACACCTAAAAGCAGCTACCGGGAAACTGTATAGCGGAGACTTAAAAAAAATTAAATAAATAATCATAGTTATAGAGGAAAAATTGCACAAGCACGTGCTACCATTTCGTTATTATTGACAGAGGTAATTAATCCTTTTCCCCGTGATAATTTCCCCATGTGAAATTTGCCTACTGTTTAATTATGCTCTGGGGTCAGATTGACCCCAAACATGGGATAGGGGTTAAGGGATTTGTGAAGTTTGTCAGCTTCCATTGAGTTACAGAAATGGTGTAATGTGTATCATAGTATGTTACTAAATAAACATTATGTTTAGATTTGGTGGTACCTGATGCACCTGGCGTAATGGAAACTGATAAACAGCTTTTCCCCACTCCTCTGTCAAATATAGATGCATTTACAAATTAACACTTCTGAGAACTGGGACCTGCATTACCATTTCTTTTTTTTCCCTTAACAAATCAAAGTGTGAATTTATTCCAGGGGGCAGAGTATAAGAAAAATAAAATATATATTTCCTTGTTAGGGCTTTCAAAAGTATTCGATTAGGAAAGGTCTGCATGTTCGGAATAGACTATTTTTACTTTAATGGTTTGTGGAATGAAGCAGTTAGAAATATGCACGTAGATATATTCATATTAAGATTTGTAAGGTTTGTAATAAATGTTTTAATAGTTTTAAGTGAATCCTGCCTGTTGTAGATAACATCTGTAAAGTAGAAATTTACTGAATTAATAGAACGTGATTTATTTCTGTAATACCCATATTTGTTGTGCCTTAGACATTTTTTGTAACTGTTTTGAGGTTTTTTTTCTGTTTTTCTGTAGTTATGTTTCTTGAACAGTTCATAGATCCTATTACTCTTTTAATGCATCAATTAAGTATTTTGATGGTTTGAGGAGAGAGGATTTGTATTTTTTAAGAGCTTGTGTTAAACTTCTTCTGTATAGAATGAGTTGAAATAAGATGTGCATGGATTTACGTATTCAGTGTTATTGCGTCTTTTGCAAAAGTTTGCTTAAATTTGGCTACCTGTTTGCCTTTTATCTTTCAATAAATATCAGCTTTGGGGAAATCATGTTTTGCAACTGAGAGAAGTATATCTGGAAAAACTGAAAAATGTTTTGTCAAGGTAAAACCATGACAATGACAGGACACTTAAAACGGTCCCACAGAGGGTTTGTGTAAATGGGGCTATTTCTAAGTGGAGGCGCAAACTCTAAGTTGGTTTTTCTTCAGAGGATTTCACATGAAATCACCCCCATCCCTTTGCAGGGAAGGATTTCGCTTTTCATCACAAGAAGCTGCTTCAAGTTTTGGTGACGACCGACTCCTCATTGAGAAGTTCATAGATAACCCAAGGCATATTGAAATACAGGTGAGAATTGATGCTACTTCATTGGTTATTCGGATTCGTCCATACCATCTGTCCTTGTGCACCAATGGTGGTCTTTCTTGTGGTCTTAAATCTCGTACGCTCCTCTCATCCTGCCTTGTATAATTGTATGTGTATTGCATTTAGGCTGCAAGGTGGCATGTAAACAAGACACAACGGTGACTTTGTCCTTTGAAGGTAGTGGCTTTAGATCTCCGCTATCTCTGTGGACTGGCTTGTGTGGGCGTGGTCGTGCCCGTATTGATTGCCACGTCATTGGATGGTGTTTAAACAGGTTGGCTTGGCTTTGCCGTCTTATATATATTTGGACGCAACTTGAAATCCGTAAGTTTTTTCTGGGCGAGCTCATGTATCCTTGTTTACTTCCAGCTCTTGTCAATCAGCCGAGCTTTTGTGAGTCACCGAGGCACCGTCCTCCAGCCGGCTTCTGCTCTGAGACGCGCGCATATCCTGCGGGGTGGCTGCGAGCAACACCGGCGTTGCAACAGGAATCCTTTCGCTTTGCCTCTTACGAGCTGCGATGTCTGGCTTAGCCGACCCCAGCCATGCATATTTCAGGGATGTAAATGAGGGGAGCACCGTTGAGGTTCGTGCTCCGTGGCTAAGCGGCGCAGTCTCGGATTGGCACTCGAGTCCTGTTGCCGGTTTTCCATGCCCCCCCCCCCCCTTCCCGGAACCCATGGTCGCATGCCTCGCTGTAACAATGAGCCAGACTTTCATATTAGAATGGATGCCTGGAGTGGGGTATTTATTATTTATGAGCAAGTGGCGTCTCCACGTGAGGCAGTTGTGGGACCCAGGGGCAAAGGAGAGGCACGTTTGTTGGTGTGCCGGAGCAGCAGGCAGGCTCATGACCCCCGTGTGACACGCAGGAGAAGTGCCCACTGGTGCGCTCGAGTCTATTCTGGTGCTGCTGGCAAGATAGCCTGCTGGCCTGCCAAGGGTCAGTCCCCATCCTTGGACCCATCCTGTCCTCCCCCATAAATCCCGGTGATGTAATTGCCACAGCTTGTTTGCAATCAAAGTCGAAAGTTGCCCCCTTGGTCTGGCAGTTTTGCCAGTGATGAAGCATAAAGTGCACAACTAACAGGAATGGCAACTTCCTTGGAATTATGGCAGTATAAATTGAAATATATATCATGGTAACTAACCGGCATTGTCTATAGTGCATCGTAGGCTTGGCTGGCATGTAATTTTTCGTATCTTCGTACTATCCAGACTAGTGATGAAATGGTTACAGGTTTCTCAGTAAAATCCCTGGCTGTTAGTGTTACCGTTTTAAATTTTATTTATCATTTAAACCACAGTTGATTTACCGTGCTTTGGAAAAACTCACGTTAAACACTGTCCAGCATCAAGCAGAGGTAGCTATGGTCTCCTAGAGAGAGGTGCGTGGGCGCAGCGTGCAACGTGGATTTATTTAGCGTCAGTGAAAACATGGCGGAAGGTAGGGGCAGTGCTCCAGAGATTTTTAATGCTATTGACCATTTGATATGGTTTTCATGTTTACCTAAGGTATAATGTTTTTGCAAACAAAGTGTACAGTGCTGCTAATTTTATTTGTGGTTTTCAACATAAAATGTGACTAAAACATTGCAACATGCGTAACAGTACTTTTTGAACATTTTCAGCACATTTTCATGATGCAGCAATAATATTGATGACTGTGATAATTCTGGTCACTATAATTGTGATATTTTCATAACGGTCCATCTGTAATCCAGACATACCACGGTAATATCCGGCCCAAAATTCTGTGGTATACCATATTTCTGTAATACCGTCCAAGCCTTGAGCATTGCTCCTGGATCAATGTCAAACAGTTCTTAAAAAAACCCACTCTGATTAGTCTCAAGTATTACCATTTGGATCTGTAGGTCTTACAGGAGGAGTATATTGTGAACCACGTCTTATTTCTTGTTACTATAAATAAGACTCAAAATTATAGTGACCCGTAAATATGCTTATGAAGCAGCATTGCTTGCTGATGCATCTGCTTCTGTCCACATCCTCTGTTGGACGTCAGAGGATTTGGTTGCACATGCAGTTGAAAAATACGAACTTTTGTGTCGTCGCCCAAGGTTCTCGCTGACAAGCACGGCAACGCGCTGTGGCTAAATGAGAGGGAATGCTCCATCCAGAGGCGCAACCAGAAAGTGGTGGAAGAGGCTCCAAGGTAAATGCACGCGTCCTTCACCCTCGCAGTTAATAATAATAATAATGATAATCATAATAATAAACCTAAGCATTTTGTATTTAAATCGCTGCTTCACCAGCCTGCTTCCGTCTCTTAAATGACCACCTCTCGGCATATGAGAGAGGGTCTCGGGGTAACTAGAGTATGACTAGCCCATTTCTGCTCTCCAGCTGCTGCGTCGTTCACCTCTTCTTCTGAGAGCAGGGGAGTGGGTGGGTTTGGGGCAGCGGGGGCCAGGGTGCCCCTCGGTGGTGAGACCCACGGAAACATGGCCTGCTGAAATGCCGCTGGCGTGTGCCGCACCTGCCCCGCCGGGGGAGGGTGCCGGGCCTTGGCTTTACCTCGTCCAACTGGCCATTGTTTCACTCCCAGGCAGAGGAGTCAGATCGGGAAGTCCTGGCAGCACCCAACACCACTCACTGCTCTCTCTCTGAAACAAAAAATGACTTTTGGGCTGCTGGTGTGTGTGTAAAAAAATATATATATTTTTTTTTTTCCTCATCTGAGCAGTATTCTGGAACTGAACCCTTCACTTAGTGTCCAGAGACACTCTTCTTCTATCTTGACTGTACATTTTTTGGCTATTATATTGGTTCTGGATTGTTCTGCATTTGTCCGGGACACCACAGAGGTCCATTGCTAGATGAATCTCCCTTCCCCCCCGTAGCATGTTAACTGCTCTGGTCACCTGATTGTCTAAGAACCACCAGGTACATAATGTCAGAACATTATTCTCTTGGAGCACTTTAAATATTTGGAATTCCTGTCCACTGCAGGTGCTTTGTTGTGGTCTTGTGTTCCCGCTCTACATCATCTTTTAAAACCCAAAATTTCCCCCTAACATACAGATTTGAAGGTACTGAAAAAACATATTTATTAAAGGTTGAGATAATTGTTGTGGTTTTCAGCCAAGGCCACCTGGTCGCTCACCCTTTTATGTGAACTACACTCTGAGAAGGTTATGAAAATACTCTTTGTGGAAAAGCCCCATTTAGCATGCTGTGATATTAATGAATGTTCGGACCGCATGCCCGTGAGGTCCTTGCGAATAAGTGGAATTAATCGGCCTGTCCCCTCTCCGTAGCACGTTCCTGGACCCCGAGACGAGGCGAGCGATGGGCGAACAGGCTGTGTCGCTGGCGAAGGCTGTGCAGTATTCCTCCGCCGGCACCGTCGAGTTTCTGGTGGACTCCCGAAAAAACTTCTACTTCCTGGAGATGAACACTCGCCTGCAGGTATTTAGGATTCCCCCAGCACCAGCTGACTGTGCTGCGGCTGGACAGGGTCCTTCATGTTCCCTGCCCTCACGCAGCAAAATTCCTCTGCCTTTCTTCCCGATTGAGCACTTGCTGGGTAAGGCCTGGCCATACTAGCGAGATTTACGTCAACGTCAGCAGTAAAAACATCACCGCCTCTCCAGAAATTTGTCGAGCAGCGGTGTCTCCCTTTTCGTGTTCTGTTTGGTGTCTATTTATTTGAATAAATCTTATTTTTAAGACAAAGGCGAATGCCTAACATTGCACGCTTTTCTTTCCTCTCCCTCTTTCTGGGACTAACAACTTTCATTTGTGTGCCCTCTACGCTGGTAGCCAGCATGTATAAGGTTATACACATGAGACTCGTTGCTGGCTGTTGTTTAAAGTAATGCCTGACGACTTGGAAATTATCCTTTTGCTGGGAACAACAACATCTAATTATAGTATCAAAGGCAACACCCTTAAGGATTAGTGACCCATTGCAAGTGCATGAGAGAGATTTAAGGAAATCATGTCTGCTGTATGCAGGGCCTGTAGATCTTTCGTTGAGCAGTGTCTATAGCACGCTGTTGACCTCATATGATAAGTGGGTCGCATTTGTAATGGACTCTTCAGAGAGTTTATTTGTATACAATTTGTTCTATTTAAGAAATGCTTTCCTTAAATTGGCCCATCTCTTCAATTGCCATAATTTAAGTATTAAAGTTTTTTTTTTCCCCCTCTTCTTTTAAATGCTATTGCAACAGATGCATTGGGCAATTCCGGTTTGAATGGCCTTAGCAATTGGTGTCTGTTGCTGAAAGTGCTTTTGCCTGAAGGTCACAGATAATACAGAACAGTCGCTCCCATTGGATGGGGCCACAAAAGCTGGCAATTTCACAGAGGGGTCTGACACTTTACACGATACAGTTTAGGTAGCAATGCTAGGAGGCTGGGTTTTAAAGTATTAGGAGCCAGGCCGGTTGGGAGGCATTTATGGGCTGTTGTGCCTGACCTTTCCGAGTAGACTGTGCTTTGTGGCGGGATCAGCGGTTTTGGTTATCTGAATCCCCCTGTGGAGATTTCGGGAGCTGTAGGAGAGCAAAAAAGCAACAGAAGGTATGCAAGGGAGGGGAATGAGGAGGGGGAAATGTATACCCACGTCTGATGTCTAAGTTACGCAGACAAAGGGAGGGAAAATATGCAGTTTGTCTCCTTTGCCCCGCCCCCCAACTCAGCTAGGGATCCGATTGGAGGAGAATTGTGAAATTGCATGGCCTGTGTCTCCTTGCTTCCCCTGGCCTCATTGCACTGGCTTGTGAATCCTGGATGAGGGCCATGCCTCCGAGTTCCTCTGACGTCCCACCGCAACCCTCTCAGCCCCATCCAAAGCTCACGATCTTCCTGTACAGATGATTCATAAGGCGGCTAATTCCTACTTCGGTGGGTGTAGTGCTCAGGAGAGGAAGGGATGGAGAGAGAGGCAGGTGCATCGTTAAGGTTACACGACCTGGTGGATGACTTCCACCAGACTGAAGCACATTGGATAAGAGGAAATGATGACAGTAGTGACAGTTTACAAATAGTCTTTTTATATCCTCTTTGTGGGGCTAAAAATGGGCATGCACTGGTACAGAATAGTCTTTTTTTTTTTTTTTAAATGATTGCATTAAAAAAGCGGAATGTAGTGTCAAACGTCCAGGGAGACTTTATGATTATTCTTGGCTATCTTGACATGTACCTTGGTTATTTCTGTGTTCTGGTGTGATTATCTATATATTGTATCTATATATTGTATCTATATATTTCTTTAAGTCAGCAATGCAATTTATATTTTATTTACATTTAAAATTGTATTTAATTTTGTTTATATTTAGTTTTACGTGATTGTGTATTTTAAATTGATGATGTTGCTTCAGGTTTGCTTCCTCCTGCCCATTTTAAGAGCCACATTATACCCCTCTGAAGAGGCAGATTCCTAATTACTTATGTGTTAATACTGAGCAAGGACTTTTAAATATATTTTTTAATTCCCAGATCGCCCATTCTCTGAGTATAATTGTCTGTGCTTTAGCGTTGACATGGTGCATCGATAGTTGTGTGGGTGATACTGGAGAGACTGTTCTCTCAGTGGGTGTGCCTCCAGACAGGAATGTTTGTGCTAATCATATAGGATTCCCACTCATCTCCACTGTGAAGATGACAAAGTGCTACTTTGTCGCATTGTTTAATTGCTATGCTTTGAGCTGGATGTGCAGTAGTAGTGGTTCCAGCAAAGCTTCGCCGTTATTGAATTTTTTGGTGACGCTGTTTAATCCCCACTATAAATTTAGCTGACTGAAGCCACGTATTATGGTGAAGTACAACACCTTGACTGCTGTTATACTTATTACAGAGGTTTGGGTATATATAATGAACGCTGAAAAATAATTCTTAAAGATTATCTTTTGCAGATATAACAGCTGACATGGTGTTTGCTTTCTTAATTCTGGCCCAAAACCTAATTTCAGATTACACCTAAAATAATTGTGTCCCCAAAATTCAATATATTTCCACTTGCATCTTTAAAAAAAAAAAAAAAAACAACTGTAACCTTCCACTAAAAACCTTAGAAGTCCCAGGTTCATATTTTGGGTCAATAAGCATATCTTAACTAGCTGGAAAAACAACCGTCATCTCAAAAATAGCTGGAGGCTTCTAGGAACAAAAACAATATCAATATTTTTAAAGTACTGTTTAAAGAAAAACACAATTGAGGGCTTGACTGATCTTTGAATAAAATAAAAAACATAGCCTTCATTATTAGCTATCATAAAAATGCCTAAAGCTAAAATGTGCAAGTATTGAAATTCATTCTCATCTCTCTGAAAAAAAGGTTATGGCTGACTGTTGGGTTAACTCTTATTTTTTTTGAATTTATTTATGTATCTGATGCTTTTATCCAAAGTGACATAGAGTTGTGAAAGTAGGGTCAGCCAATCCCTGGAGCAATTGGGGTTAAGGGCCTTGTTCAAAGGCCCAGTGGTAGAATCTCTCTGACAACCATGGGATTTAAACCAGCAACGTTTTGATCACCAGGACAGTCCTAGCCAGCTGAGCCACACACTGCCACCACAAGAAAATAAGTAGGTTTTTAAATGCAATGTGACACATTTTATTATACCTGGTTTTGGTACAAACGTGTTAATCCTTTGTGAGCTGTAGAACTATTGTATAGACCATGTCATGATTTTTTTAGTTTGCAATATCTGTGTTTCAATTCTAAATCTTTTTTAATTTTAAATCTTTTCTTTTTTTTACTCCTTGCTTGAGATCTTCCTTTTTACTGTCTTTCGCCTAAATATTTCTGAAAGCAATTTACTGGAATGGTAAAGCAACCTTATTAAGTTTGCAAGGCCATGTTTGCAACGTTGGCTGTTTTAAAAAACATGACCGCCAGACAATTCACTTGTGAATGGCAGTTCTGGGGATCAAAGACCTTAAATGGCTCATTAGAAAGGGCTTTTTGCAGGCTGGAATAGACCAGGCTAGCTAGTTATTCTTTTGAATTATTTTTTTTATTTGATGACAGATTTAGCAGAAAATGAATTGGCGGGAAATGTTTATCACCGTTTACTCCCTGAAGCTTTTTTTTTTATTTGGGGTGAAACTTTTTGGGATGTCGGTCTACAAAAAGTTATTCGCAGTATGGCAGAGATGCAATGTATATCCACAGTCTTGTATGTTCACAGCTAAATGAAAACTGCGAGACTGCAGTTTGTTTCAACATTGACCTTATGTGTAGTTTTGATTTATCTGAATTAACCTATGTTGGTAGCAAACTTTCGTATTTGAACCCCCCTTAGAAATCTATCAGGTTATATAGGTTTCCAGACTCCCCCCGAAATTAACTTCTGGCTATGGGCCTGCTCAGTGTTAGATAAAAGCATTTCACATCAATTTGAAATATGGCAGAGGGATTTGCTAGCGTTGATAGCCTGTATCAGTTGATCCTTTTCTAACATACATACCATCTTTTTAAGATCTGGTTAGCATTAATTTAACCGTCACATTTTGCACTCTCACGGCTGCTTATTAGGGTCAACGCTGCTGAGATTTGCCATCGGTTCTTGCCCCTTTCAGGTTACCTGCTTCTTATTTGAATTTGGCTCTAGTGTCCGCTGCTGTGGAGGGCAGCTGTCCCCCACCCCGTGTCTGTTTTGAGCGTGGCTCGCCAGGTGTCCTGTATGACACGGATATGACAGAGCCCTCTGCCAGCCCCTTTTCTGAAAACACCGGCGAACACCCTCGTGTCTGCTGGGAGCATTATGTTTCCCACTGTTTGTGACATCATCCTGTTAGCTGGTCCTTCTAGACAATAGTCAAATCTGTCAGAGTGGTAGGGGATCAATTTATTCCTGGACTTCTTGGCCTTCCCATGCACAGTATTCTGGGCTATGATTATGCTGCATAAATGTAACAGATACGTGTCAGAAAATGCTCCCTGATAATTATCCATAGAGCATCCTTACAAGGCTTGTTTCTTATAGTACTGACGGCGACACCCCCCCCCCCCCCCACCTCATTGTTCCTTGTTGGTATGTTTAGCTGAGGCTGAAAAGCCTCTCGGGCATCATATGGTATTACTTTAAGGTATGATATGTTAATAAAATGTGTCAAGATGTCTGAAACCCTTTTCTCTCTTTATAAACAAACTTACAACGTGAACCGAGCTAATTAGCAAGCCCATCTGTTCAGTTTCACAAACTTACTGATATTTACCAGAGAAACTGTAAAAAGACAAGCTTAGTTTTTCATAGCAGATGACATGTTATAAATCTGAATATAAATTTCCCAGTTCGCATTTTTTTTAAACCCCAAGATTTATTTCTTCATTTATTTCCAAAGCTACCTTTTCGTATTATCGAGGTTTAACATTCATAATTAGGCTACTTATTCGTTTTACCGAACACATTTTTAAATTGTCAAGCTTTTCCTAATTAACGCCATTATAAATAAAGGCGTGCTTAATGAATCCGCGTTGGCATTTTCCCAGTGATAATATGCTTATTTTGTGATATGAGAAGCTAATGCATCGGATGTCAGGACAGAGGTGGGTATTCCCATAACGGCACCGTGCTAAGCTGCTAGCGGCATTTTGCTGTTAGCACGTTGACCGCGTCGTTCCAGCTACAGCCGTTGTGCACGCTAAGCACTACGCAGATAAGTCTGAGGGGAGTGCAGGAGGGAGAAAAAACAAAAACGAAGCATCCATCTGCTTCTTTCTGCTCCTCCTCACTGATGGGAGATTACGTTAATCTGGTTACTTGTCAGGACCGGTTAGTGAAAGCAGGCGAATGGGTGAGGTTTGGGTTAAACCAGTTGTATGGAAATTGCATGCTTTGTCTTCATACTTTTGAACTATTCCATTTAGGAGTGGTGCCTGGGCAGGGAGGTGGGGGCTAGCCAGTGGTTGCTAATCCGTTCCGTGCTACATTTTAGTCCTGCGGACTAGGATGTTCTTGTTATTGTACAGTCACTTCCTGCCCCCCCCCCCAATTACAGGCCTGCCATTGTCTGTCACTCACAGTGTTTACCATTTCTTTACATTGAACATCAGGTTAATGAGGTCTTTTGATATCTCTATACATTATAAAAATATTGTGGGGAAATTAAGACATGCTGAATTTGACAATTGAAAACATAATGGCTTCATGAATTTTAATAGGTGAGTGTGTTTCTTAACCACAGAGTGTCAGAGAAGGGATCTGGGACGAGAGCGGGCAGTATGACACATTGTTTGGAAACTGTGTGTATGTGTCTGTTGAGCATTGTCACGCCAATGACTGCTTGTATTCTTCATTTTCTAGGTTGAACACCCCATCACTGAATGCATTACCGGCCTGGATTTAGTCCAAGAAATGATTCGCGTTGCCAGTGGTTACACACTCCGATATAAGCAAGCTGACATTCCCATTAATGGATGGGCCATTGAAAGCAGAGTTTACGCTGAGGTAAAAACAAACAAACAAACAAACAAACAAACAAAAAAAACAACGAAAAGCTGCCATTACATTTTATTTCACTTCTTTAGCGGTTATGTCTTACGCAAACATTGTCACATGGAGTGCCTAGAGGTATACATTTCAACGGGAAAAAGCCGTTTTCTGTGCTACCCTCTCCCATTGATTGCTTTGCTTATTTTTAACAGCTTTTAGTTTTTTTTATACAATTGAACCCCCCCCCCTTCCCCAAATTGCAGACAACATCCTGTGTGCTTCAGATGTTTTCTCAGTGAGCATTTTAAGACTGCAATAATTTTGTGACTTGTTATGCTAATTAGAGCAACGTTCTAAGCATTTTTTTTAGTGTAGCTGTAGATTTATTGGTTATTTGCTTCCAAGGGAGGAAAAGTTGCCGTAATTAATCCTGTTAGCCTGGGATAATTGGGCAAAAAATAGCCTTGCCAATGGCTTTAACTTTGAGGAGTGGCAGTGGACCTTGTTTCCTGTGCTTTATTTAAAAGTTAATGTCTTCCTTGTTTTAACTTCCTCTTAGGACCCTTACAAATCCTTCGGCCTGCCATCCATTGGCCGCCTCTCCCAATACCAGGAGCCTGCCAATCTCCCCCAAGTAAGTTTCCCGTTGGTCACCACCCTCCTCTCCATTCCTCATTTGTGTGTTTCATGGGGACGACTGCTTAAATATGCAGTGGCATTAGAATTGGGACTCATTTTCCAGATGTTTACTGCCGTACGACAAATTATTTTTGTCGTCGGCTTAGGGATGTGTGAATGTGGCTGAAATTTACTCAGAGATGGTCATTGTTGACTTAATCCATGGTTAACTTAATTTCTGAACTCCTGGGATATGGTAATATTATTGGATAATATGACTAATATTGCAATAGTAGACATAGTAGTAGTCTGATTGCAAACATGCCGTGTTGTTTTTAATTTTGCTCTTAAGGTTACGTAATTCATCTTTCTGCCTTCTGGCTTGAATCAAAATGGAAAGTTTAGCTATTTATTTATTTATTTATTTATTCATTTATTATTATATATTTTTTTCTGATGTAACTTTCTAAAATATTTGTTCCGTATTGGACTCCCTTGTCTTTTGAACGTCTGAAGGACAGTAACAATGGGAGAGCTGATATTCCTTAGTGCCGCCTCTCTCGCCTTAAGTAAACGTAATTAATAGCAGAGCCGCGCGATACGCCTGGTTTGTCCCGGATCAGCTGCAATAACACTGCTTATTCCTTACACCCTTTCCTTTCCCTTCGGACGGCCTGCGCTCTCTTCTTGCAGAGGCTGACTTAAGGGGCAGAAAGGGACAATCATTCTGACCATCTTAACACATTCGCAAACTGTAGCAAAGCCCGCTTAAAACATCCTTTTCTCTTAACTCTTATTTGCAAGTGCATGTATGATTTTTTTTTTTTAAAAAGGCCTCTATCTGTGATGAGGTAGGTGATGCTCAATAGGGGAACTCTGCTTCTTTCAGAGAACTTCTACAGTATAATACATCCTACCAAAATTAACTCCCACGTTAATCAAAAACTCACACAATGGTTTTAGGGAATGATTCATAACGACGGTGGACATATAGCTACATCAAAACTTCACCGATACCTGAGCAGGACAATTCTCTGAGCAAACTTACCCTGGCATGCCACCTCATCTACACAATAGTTAGTACCAATCCCAAAAGTTTGGACACGCCAGGCCGCCTACAGTCGGGAATAATAGTGTTACATCACATGACCTGGTCACCTGACCTAAACCCAGTAGAAAAAGTATCCCAGGAGGCCACCTAATGACACTGGCGTAGAGGAAGACAGTAGGTTCAGCCTGTCACTGGAGCAATTGGAGTCAAGGGCCCAATGGTGGGATCAATCTGTTGACCCAGGGGTTTGAACCAGCAGCCTTCTGAGTCCCAACCCATACAGCTCTGCCGTACATAATTCCATATATATGTTATTTTAAAGTCTTTATTCTAAATGTAAAGAATAGTACAAATAAACTGTTCTCACTTAATATGGCCCCCTCACACTTTAGCTAAGCTTCTGCATTACGCAGTCTGATAGGACCGACAGGCAAAACTTTACATAATCTGTTGCCGTGACATTTCCTAAATTGATTCGAACTGCTTCAAATAAACAAAATATTAAAAGTAAATTTGATTTCACTTTCAATCATTTTAATAATCTATTCCCTGTTGTCATCAGGAAGAAAAATTAAGTAATGAAATATTTATAAAATGAAGTAAAATTGAATTGGATTTCTGTGGAATTACAAACTACATTTAAATTTACATAAATATGGCTTATATACATTTCTTTGTGTAAAGCACTCATTGAAAATTTAAAACATTTTTTCTTCGTGTAGTATGCTCAAAGTTTGTTTCTTTGTTTGTTTGCATGTACAGGGTTATTTTGAATCAGCCCTGTTTGCTGTTTCAAGTCATGGCTGGTAAGACTGTTCCTATAGAGGCTTCAGAATTGTTTAAAAAAGTAATAGTAGCTCTCTTGCTCAGTTGTTCTAGAAGCAGAAGCAGTCAGTTGTGATGCCTGCTGCAGACAGTGCCCCTCAATGGCTGAAAGAGGGATTGGCCGTCCAGAGGGAACACATAAATGGCAGAATTAGGGACATCCTTCAACTAATTTAAGTTTAAAGCACTTCTCTGAATAGTATAACATGTATCAAAAAGCTTCCTATTAAACATGTTTTGGAGGTTAAGGTGTGAAACAATTATTTTCTGATGTTCCCATTGACCTACCATCTACCTTTAGGATTCCTATCATCAAGAGGGTTGTGGAGGGGCCTTGAGCCTGTACTAAGCAGGGTGGGACGTAAACTCATGCAATGCAGGCATTTTAGAGATGCCAGTTAGCCTAACGGCATGTATTTTGTGGGTAGAAGTCATAATACCCACAGGCAGGGAGGAGGTATGCAGTCTCAAAGGTGTGAGGCAGGGGTGCAGCCCACTGGGCCAGTCTCTATAACCTCCAACCCCTCTTTTAAGTCAATTTGGGCCTTAAGTTATGTTGGGTGGGAGGGGGGGAGAA
>JAODKL010000001.1:39714900-39728624 GCA_026780765.1 Petrocephalus schoutedeni | reverse complement strand
AATTGCAGCCAACCAGTTATGGACAACCAGGGATGGTGTTTAATTTTGCACCCCAAAGTATCCTTTCTAAGGGCTAAATTTGGTTTGACCAGAATATATTGCTTTGAGGTATTAACAAACAAAGGATGGTATTACATGTAACCTCCCTGGCTTTGTAGTATGGGGTGGGGTGGGGATATTTATGGGGTGCACACTCTGTGTCTAAAATTTCCATAGAAATCCAGATTCTTTAAAATGGAGAGGAAACATGTAAAAAAGAAAAATAGTTGGCACGCGTCCCACTCAATGCAGCCTGCTCAGCAGTGTCTGAGGGCCAGGTCGTGGGCGTGGACCGCTGTGGCTCTGACAGATCAGGTGAGTGCGGGCGGGAGCATCTTGGAAACCTCTCCCTCAGATGTGCTCGAGATGCAGGGCTGTGGGGGTCAGGAGTGCCCCACGCTCCCAGGATGCAGCTCTGCCTTCACTTCTCTCTCACAGTCTTTGAATTGAGGAAAGAAAATTAAACACCCCACATGCTTACTGTATCATTTTTAGAATGCATGATACACGTCTCGTTTAAACGCATTGTTATAGTTAGAATTATACATTTATGCTTCCTGAAAAAAGAAGCAGCATTTTGGTATGTACCTATAAAATACTGACAAATATTCATTGTTCTGTATTTCCACCTATATGCAAGAATTGAATTTGAGGAATTATGGTCCCTTCACTTATGAAAAATAATAAATGCGCAGCCTAAAAATGTGCTTATACAGAAGCCCAACGTTGTGTTCTGTGTATAGGATCGCTGATTCTTTTGGTTTAGACTTCCTGTGGACATTTCAGGGGGACTGCCGTGTCTGTCTGCAGGATCGGCCATTTTCTCTATCCCTCACTGTGTAGAACTGCTCTGAATTTTTGCTCATGAGTCATCTTCTGGTCAGTTTATGCTAAACGTTTTCTTACCTGTCACTTTTGTCACATATTATCATTTATTTTTTCTGCTTAGAATTACTACACTACTGTTTCACAATTATCTCCTCTGGCACTTTTGGTAAAAAAAAAAAAAATGTTTTTTTGAAGTTAGGTTTGAGATCTGGATAATAACGATTCCTTTGTCCAATTGACTTTGGTTGCTAGATGTTTTGTTTTTGGATTATAGTCCTCTGAATAAACTTAATGTGTTTTGATAGTATGTATTACCTTGGATACCTTTGACATGGTTTGATGGATAGCAAGTGGAACACATTTTAGAAAGCAGACAGTTACGATTAAATTGTGCAGTAAATGATTGCTCTCTTTTTTTCTCCTCAACTGTGGTGTAAGTGACATTCAAATACTTTCAAGAGCTGCCCCGTACAATTGTTTAGTTAATTCCAAATTGCAGTTTCTGAGGCAGCAAAAGCAAACACTGCTGTGATGTTTGTTCCCATCACACTCTAATGGAAAATGGGGCCTTCACCAAGATTATTCTTTTGTGTGTCAGTCCGCCAGTTTTTTCTTTTTGTTTAGACTTGCTTGAAAGCTCACTTCTTTTAGGGAAAATCCATTGAATGCTCTATACATTTCAGCTTGAATATATATCTTCATGTTAGAAAGACTGTTTGTTTAAAAATATGGACTTGTTTATTTTTCATTTGTAACATAATGCACTGTTGCCTTGTAGGTCCGTGTTGACAGTGGGATTCAAGAAGGAAGTGACATCAGCATTTACTATGACCCAATGATCTCCAAAGTTAGTAATCAAAATTTTGCATTTTTCTTTATTGTGGGTTCGGTTAGTTGTGATATTTTTTGGTTGTCTTTTTCAGATATTGTGGGTCTGTATAAAATCCTTTATTGCATATGGATAGTAGTAATGGGACTATTAATTCAGATATAAGAACCAAAATATGAAGGTCTGCTTTCTTATTCTTTATTTAACTTTAGGCAAGCCATGAAATTATACCGTAACTCTCCATCTAATAAAAATGAAATATTGATATTTATATTTGAAACAAAGGTTGGTATCAAAAACGGTGAACATTTTTGTTCTAGCCCGAGTAAATCTGTACTAATGTCTTTGATAATTAGTCTCTGGAGAACAGAGTGCCGGGATTCACCGGTACAGGAGGTATCTTTTGTTCAATGTAAATTCAATCACTGGCCACAATATGTTCCTGCTTTGAGCCACCTGCATGCAGTTTAATGGTGAGTGGGGCAGTTTGGACTTGCATGTACGCATGCTGAAACCATATTACTCATCTGCACCAGGAGAAAATGCATTTACCGACAGAAGTGAGACTACGGAGGGCGGCACTTAATATGTCCAAGTGCCATTTTTTTGTTTTTAAACCCTGAACTGAGTGTAAAAATGTAGCTAGTCAGGCGTTTTAAGATTCGAAGATTGCCACAATGTGTCACCAATTGAAGTTCAAAAAAAAAAAAAAAGGAAGAAACCCCAGCGGTATGGTGTCACTGTAACAGCGATTTGAATATTGGGTTGTTTCCCTCCCATCTGCAGTTGGTTACATATGGCGGCACTCGAACCGAAGCACTACAGAGGATGGAGGAGGCTCTTGACAATTATGTCATACGAGGTGAGTAGCCCAGCTCCTGGTGTGGTAGGCTGGCAGAAATTAAAGAGAAACAGCTGGAACGGGTTATAATTAACAAATTGAATATGATTTTGCTTATTAACTTGAAATTAAAACACAGAAAAGGCTGGCATTAATTAGGCAGAAAGTATTTAATTTAGAAGGACCCTTTTTTCTGTTAATCCTTGGCCAAAGTGTGTTAGCGTGGTACTCTTGGGCCCAGGAAGTGACATCTGTTAGGCTGTTCTGTTCTTTCCTGTGGAATTTTCCTCTCTTTTTGGCAATTCAGTTTATAAAATTCTTTCAGCTGTGTGTGTTTGAATTATCAGGTTGTCTGGATGTCTTGGGAAACTGCGAATATTGTTTTGGTTTGGGGGGGGGGGGGGGTTGTCCACATATCTTCAGATGCATTAGTACTGAAGTGGTGGTCCCTGTAACGGGCGAGAAATAATGAGAGCATATGTACGTGGAGTGCCTCCCCGGTCCGACACGGAAAGAGTAAATGACATGGCGGGCAGGGCATTGCGGCTGCGGCAGGTGCCCCTGTCAGCGGTGCTCCTGGCCAGGAGGAAAGGTCACTCTCTCACATCCCGCACGTCCAGCAGGTGGGACAAAAGCCTGAATTAATAATGCTGAGGAGCAGAGCAGTGGGACGTCGGGAGGAGGCGGCGGTGAGGGTTGGGGGGCGGGGGGGTCACTGGAAATGAGCTTAAGCCTATGCTGTTAGCTAGACCCCATCAGCGCAATCCCGATTTACGAAAAAGCAAGACGCGTGTAAACATTTTTCTTTATCTCAGTGGTGTTTAATAAATATGGGATAATTGTGTAATAAGAATTGGAACAATGCTGTAGCGGGTTTTGTAGAAGGTCACTTAAAGATGCCTAATTGCAGAAAAATTGCAGTAACATTTTTTACAAGCGTAGCCGCGGCGTTATTGTAGCGTTAGCGATATCGGTAGATGTCGACTCGGCATCTATGGGCACGTTGGTTTCATGTTAGCCCCTGTACCTTGTTACCGGTGACATGTTCACTCTTCCGGTACAAGATGTGTGTGAAATGGTTGTTAAAGGCCAGTGACATGATGGAGGTGTTTGTGTAAATAAGAGCTGGAAGCACTGAACCAGTGATGAAGTGTGAAAGTGAAGCAATTAGCTACGCTAAGTGGGTGTCAGCTCAGGGAATTCAAAACTCGGTGGTGATTACAAAAGTTTTATATTTATTAAACGCCAGTCCTAATATTGTCTGACAGCATTCTGTCACTAATTATGTATTGAGAGCTTGGAAAAGGGGGAAAAAAACTGGGTAATATAAATGAACAGCGAAATATGCCACAAATATTGAAGCCGCTTAATATATAACTGGTCATAGTCTGTAAGAGTTTTATTGGAATAATGGTACTGTGTAATGTGTATGTCTAGCTTGAGGTAATGAAGAAATTACACACTACTTCACCTGTGCTATCATGATTTGGTCAAAAGTGGAAAAATGGTTAATCATATGTACGGTTGATGAGGGGAAACCGCGTTTCTTCTCAGCTTTGGGGATGAGAATTTTGACTATGCTTTATAGTTCTACCACAGTGAAGGTAACATATAAACAAGCAAAAATAAATGTGGGGAAAGAACTGGCTGCAGTTATAGGGCATTTAGCAGCATTTGATGTGGTTAAAAATATCAGCTCGGTTAGTATTTAATTAGGGCGATGGGCCCCAGACTTCACCTGGGACAGTGTACATTAATGCAGTTATTCCTTCTGCCAATATCTATGTTGAGTGTATGTACTGTTGTATGTTGTTTCCATTTTTTATACATTATTTCCTTCATATTTGTATTGCATCAGCAGTCTGTAGTGTAGCTCCTGTGTGTAACAATGACGACAAAAACCTGGCATCTTTGAAGATTTTTTAGGAAAGTGTTTTCGAAAAGTTGCCTAGAACCATATAGATTTACACGTATATGCTGTATGAAATGTTTTTAATTTCAAACATCATATCTCAAATTTGATGGACCTGCGGATGTAAAAGTAACTTAGTGTTTAATATACAAGTATCAGTTCATTATATAGTTGTGTATGTATCCCAATCCCCAGTCATTGTGTAACCCAGGTCAAGTATTTTTAAAAATGATTCAGTGGAAAAGAATTGTTCCCAGAGCATCCATTGTGGGCATTTCACACACACAATGACCCCTTTACCCAATAGAACAGATAAAGCCACATCTGTTGTCTGTACTGTTACAGTGGCGTAATACCTAATGAAAGGCTAAATGCTTTGAAAGGCTCCTGCACACATTTAAGGGAATGCTCCCTTGATTTATTCTTTTAAAAATGTCACCTGAATTTTTATTATTATTATTGTCATTATTATTATTATCATTATTATTGCTATTTGTAGTATTAGTAATTGTATAATTAGTGCAATTATTATTGTATTGTTTTTTTTAATCTAATTGTTATTGTTTTTTAATTTTTTTTAAAGGCACCCTAATCTCTTCTCTTTTCTGTTTCTTTCGCTGTGTCAGTGCTTGGTTCAGTCTCCCCTCTCCACCGCTGCCATGTGTACAAATGTGTTGCCCCTTCCCGTGATATAACCTTGGGCTGTAAGTGCGCACGCGCGGATTTGGCCCCCATCGCCTTCAGACGCTAACCCCCCCGCCCCCCCCGTGATGCAACTGCAAGCACCAACTTCTCTGTGTCCGCCTCCGTTGCCTTGAACTGAGAATTTAGGGAAAATGCTGTTCCCTCCTGCTTTCACAACAGGATTGTGAATCCCAGCTTATGTAAGATAAGAAGCCTGCTGCTCATTTTAGACCACTGTGCTCATAACTTCATGAAGAAATGGAAATAATTCTTCCATTTCAATATTTTTTAAATTTTTTTGAAACATTTTGGACCTGGATTTTTGTGATAATAGAAAATGGCTTTCTGCTTAAAATCCCTTGTCTTAGAATAGTTTTTGACATCAGAATAGTAAAGAATAGTAAAATAGATTAATCAAATTCTGTTATTGAAATGTTGTATATTGTTGTAATGAAAAGTGTTATTGAGCTGAAAGTGTACTTTTCCTTCGTTTTGAATTCCTGACTTCTATCGATGGACATGCTTCTCACTCCTTCTTCTTCTTTTCTAATTTACCCTTCTTATGAAATGAGTAGTGTTTATTCTCCCCGTTTCATCCTTTTGAGTGTGCAGGGCTCAGTGTCTGGTCAGTATTTTTCAGCCAGCAGGCAGTCCTGAGCAAGCTGTCGGAGGGTCATCATTCTTTGGTCTCCGTTACCCGCACACAGATGGAGACCTCCTGACCTTTGGCTGGGGTCATTTTTAAATTACATATTTTCAGATTCGTCTTTTTGGCTGGGGGTTCTCAAACAGAACATTCCAGATGGAAAAATGTCACTTGCAAATCTGTAGTATCTGTTGAGATTTGGACCGGTTCATTATTATTTTTTTTTCCTTTAAATGAATCAGAATTTCATGATCTGTTTTTTTTTATTCTCATGTAAGAATGCTCGCTCCGACCCCCTTTTAAGCTAAGAGGCCTGGCTGTGAGGAATAAATTGCTTTTAGTAAACATTTTGGCAAATGTCCAGTACTTCCTAGGCAGATCTGAGCAGCCATTTATTGAAGCTTTGCATACTGTATTAGACGCAAATGAGACTGCAGTTTGGCTGGTTTTGATGAAATGAAATCATTGCAATATACCACATGTTAAAAGAGTGGTGAGTTAGTTGGGCCACCATGTACATTTGAATACATGATTTTAAAAAGTTACTCCAGTTGGGCCAGTCCACTGATGAATTCTGATCCGTGCTCGCCAGTTTATGGTGGTCTGTTGCTCTGATTAACAACTGATGTAACGGTTAAATAGCTAAATGAATATTGTACATGTAAGTTGCATTGTAGCATTGATTTAATAGTTAAATAGCTACTTGAATATTATACTTGTAAATAACATTGTAGCATTGATGTAATGTTAAATAGCTACGTGAATATTATACATTATACATTGTTGCACTGATGTATTGGTTAAATAGCTACATGAATACTGTACATGAACGTAGCATTGTAGCATTAAACATGATTATTTTTGATTCATTTGTTTAGAACAAGTTTTACAGGGTTTCCTCAGTTTCCTGTGTAATACTGTTTTTTTGTCAATGATTGTTCGAGGAGCATAATAATACTGGCGAGTTGAGAATTAGGATACTTCTGGTAGTATTTGATATGAAGGCTGTTTGGCTAATCAATTGCTTCACCGAAATCCCCCACATCTGCCATCGACCATCATCTCACCAGGGATCCCGGGGCTGCAGTGAGGGATGTGGCTATCTGCTCTCTCCACGTCATGTTTATGGGGCCACACGCCAGGCGATACCAACCTGCAGCATACACAACAGAGAGAGAGGGAGAGAGGGAGAGGGATTTCACTTAATGCAAGAGATTCCCATGAATTTTTCATTTATGAAAAATGGATTTTCACCCTCTCTGTTTGTTTTGAGATGCACGTTACGATGGAGTTTTGTCAGATGGGATAGACTTTGGTCTAGCACAATGCATTTGGTGAAATAAAGAATCGGGGGGGTTCTGTCTCAGATGCTGGATTTAGGAAGGGTGGTTGGTGGGGGATGGTATGCCATGAATGGTTATTAGGCGGTCGAGGGGCACTCAAAAGGGTCCCAGTGACCCAAGCAGAACCCTGGACTCCAGGTGGCAAAGGGAAGGCTGATTTTGTTTTAATCATACCGCCAAAGTCTGCCATTGAAGTAGCCGGCACGAGGTGTGTGTGTGTGTGTGTGTGTGTGTGTGTGTGTGTGTGGCGGGGGGGCATTGTCACCTGTCACTCAGGTTGGACCTGATTCCTGATTTCGATTCACCCGAGCCTGGGCCACACAGCTGGCTGGGTGGGGGAGGGGCTTCAGTAGCTGGGCCTGCATCCATATCGCCGCCTGCGGAGGAGTGCACCGTGACAGGAAAGGAAGGAGATGATTCAGGGCTTTTAGGCCTTCAGTGTTGACATTGTTCGACACTGTTGTCCTCAGAGCTGTTGTTGCGGGGAAGGTCCTCTTCAGTACTCCAATGATTTATTCAGATTTGTTTGGACTGGGCCAAGCGGGCCCTGAATGCTGGGCATGGAGTGCGGTGAAATGCAGCCGGAGGATGGAGGAGGATTGGGGAGGGGGCTTCTCACTCATGGTCTTCAGACAAAAGAGTTGCACTCAATACCTTAGTAACTGCTCTTCAGATCCTCCTCTGTACTAGGCTATTGACTATGCTTCTACCACTGACTTTTTCCCCCTATGCTTTTTATTACTAATACAGTGGCATTTTTTTTTTAACAATTTATTTATCAGTTAATTTCTTGGAGACCTGAGCCTGTGTCTTTGTCTTGTGGGAGTGATTAAATCTCAGGGCTTCTATCGGCAGGGGTGACGCACAATATTCCGCTGCTTCGAGAGATCATCACACACCCCCGCTTTATCTCGGGAGACATCAGCACAAAGTTCCTCCCAGAGGTGTACCCAGAGGGCTTCAAAGGTGGGCCAGTGTCTCACACAAACACTCATGCTGATTTACTCTTTTAAAAATTGTAACCAATTGGTTCCTGTGGACAGTAAGGGTGTCAAATAACATTTAACAATTATTTTCATTTAATAATTTTTATTGTGAGTGTATAGTTAGATATTGTGATTATGTAATTTTTGTGGTTACCTTGGGGCGTACTCACACTAGCCGATACTATCCGTACCATACCCGAGCACGTTGGACCCCCAGTGTCCAGTTTGCTGGAATATTGTGATTGCTCTATACCGTGCCCTGGCGCGAGTAGTCAACCTCGAGCAGGCTATGGATGATCGCAAATCGTGCCTGGGTACGGAACATGAAATGACGTCAGTGATGCAACTTAACGTCCGCATGTATACTATACATGAACCAAACCCAAAAGGAACGGATCGGGCTAGCTGTACGGATCGCATATTTTCTTTTCACAAAAACTTTGAGTAAGGCAGGGGTGTCAAACTACCAGCCTGCGAGACGGTTTCACACGGCCCGCGACATCTTTAATTTCGCTATTTAATCTGGCCCTCAAATGAATCCTTACTTTGTGCTAGTGGCAAATGGTTATTGTAATGGTTTCACTGTGAAATGCCTGACGGTATTTTAAATTTTAATTTCATTGAAACTGGTTTATTACTGCGCTTTGAAAAATGTGTCCAGCATCAATAGAAGCAACCCAGATGCAAGCGTGCAAGCGCAACAGGTAACATGGGTTTTTGTCTCCATAAAAACATGGCATAGGGCAGTTACAGCACTCTGGAGATTTTTCAGCCTTTTAAGAAGATCTTATCTGGTGTGGTCATATTTTGGTTTCTAGTCTTCCTGACCGCCACCCGCTATTTTATAGCTCATGCCACGTGAGTTAACTTTTAGCTCAGTGCATGATGTTGGAACTTTGGAATGTGGGAAAATGCCATGGTTTCTCCGTCAGCCTTGGTAATAGTCTGCCAGTAATGTAAACTGAAGCTTTTAGTGTTAGCTACTCTACTAATTATTAATTCCATGCTGCTGTGCAATAGTGCTTCCCCTCCTTTGTTTTCTTCGACACAAAAAAGTCGCGCGGTGATGACGAAAGCGTGCTTGGGCCAGGATCGTTAAGGGTATTGTGAGTGCATGGTGGGGTGGAGGGGCAATCGATCTCGGGCACGGTTCGAGGCAGCCAGGCTAAGTGTGAGTACTCCCTTATTTAGGTGTGATCATAAGTCTTAAAATAGCAGTAAAAGATATGTGAAAGTTAAAATATTAAATATTATAATATGCACGGTCTGTATTGGACAATATGATCCTAAAATGATTAAATTGCATGTTCAGTAATAGCCAATGTCTTAAGACTCTCTTAAAACAAATTTAAGTCTTTTCCCTGCAAATTAATCTCTAGAGTGATCTACTTCGGTTCATTGAACTAAGTATGCATTTTTTTTTTTTCTGAATGTGTTGCCATACACTATCATTGTGCATAGTTAGAAACCTTTTACCGGGCTGCTGTTTTTTGGGCACTGCTGTACTGTTTGAGTTATATGGCTCTTCTCAGGCTGTACTTTTCTGCCATCGCTTCTTTGTTTTTTTTTTGTCTTTTTCTGTACCCTCGGACCTCCAGGTCACCAGCTGTCAGATTCTGAGAGGAGGGAGTTGCTGGCCACCGCTGCCTCTGTCTTTGTGGCGGCACAGCTACGCTCGCAGAGATTCCTCGGCAACCTCAGGTAAGTGAACCAAGACCGAAGCTGCCCCGCACAGATGTTCCAGCCCCCCCCCCCCCTCGCATTCCCTGCGTGTCGTCAGTCCTGCAATAACTGATGCAGTCTTCCAATTAACTTTGAGTTTAAATGAGGAGCGTGGGTGTTGCGGCTGAAGTTCGGCGACCAGATGCTCATGTGGTACCTCCTCTATTTTTACAGTCCCCCTGTTCTTTGTCATCAGTCTGCTTATCCGTCTTGTATTCGGCTGGGAGCAACATCAATGCAAATTCTGTAACATCAACATAGTGATCAAAATGCACTGTATTTAATGTAGCCGACAGAGTCTTTTTGGTAACGCTTTACATTCATAACACATTCAATATGCAGGTTGACGGCCACCAGCTTGACTTTACTTGACGTAAAAGCCGGTAAGGTGCTTGAGCGAATAACCCTTATATGGAACCATTAATTACTGAAGTCAGTTGAAGGTTTTTGTCTAGGCACTGAAGGAGGAAGAAGTTCTTCCTTCCTTGTGTTGCTGGGCAAGGGAAACTATGGTAAAGCTAGTAAACCCTAGGCAACACTAGGAGCAATATCTTTGGGTAGTATCAGGATAATTGTATTATTTAACAAAATATAAGTTCCTTGAGGACCTTAGGCAAGTCAAATTCATTATGGATGTTAATGCCTTTAACCTCAGATAACCTACTTAACCTTCCAGTCTATATTTGGAAAACACAGGCGTACTTTATCATTTCCCTGGAAACTCATTAATCGCCTTGGGTCTCCGGCATGAAGACATCAAAGTGAGCACCTATTGATTACGAAGGATTTCTTTTAACCTTCTTCCAGCTTTTATGGAAGCTGCATCAGGAAAAGACTACTACAAAATGTGGTTAAAGTGACACCGCTCTGCGGTATTTATGAGAAGTCAGTGCAGTTCTTTTTTTTGAGGTTGTTGCTGGACACTCCCTGCGATTGGTCAGCTTCTGTTTCCTGTTGTGAAGGATAGGGTAGGGTGGTAGGGGCCTAATGTGGGGGAACGATGGCCCCTCGCATGGCTTCCTATCTGAACGTGACAGTGACCTCTCAGAGGTTTCCCTTACTTTCAAAGGCCTGCCGAGCTGGCGGCTTTACATCCAGTGCTACTGGGCCCCTGGGGTCACCGGGGGTCATCAGCAAGTGTGGGTATTTAAGTCCCGTATGCCGATAATGGGACACGCACATTTCCTGCAGGAAATGGCTTTGAGTGATTGATGAGGGACTCATTGTTAACTCCCAGTCCTCATTTGTTTAACTTTCCCCTATTTATTTTGTGACGCAAGGGCAAAGAGCGACGCCCACACCCTGTGCGTATTTCAGAGGCCGCACACGCCGGCTTATTGCGGTCCCGCATGCTGCCATTCGGACCCGGGGGTCACCGCGCGCCGACACGCGTCACGTGGGCGCAACGGACAGCTTGGCACGAGGGTTGTTTTTATTGCAAGGTGTGCAGGATTGGGCCGGGCTGGCGGGTGGGACGGAGGGTGGGAAGGCTTCAGGTGTGGCTCTAATGCGTATCTCATGGGAGCAGTAATGCTGCGATGCTGCGAGGCTCGGTCGCACTCGGCTCTTCCAATGCGTTGCTTGTTTTGGCAGCGCTTAGTATTTTCCCCTGCTCTCTGCGGAATGTGGCTTTTCATCTTTTTTTTTTTTTGAATGGGTGAAGAGGTGCTGCCCTGTGAGCCCATTCCAGATCATAATATTTTTCCGAAAATGATTTACATCCAATACGGAGAATACTCCCCAAACACTTTCGGTAAAATTCCTCTTTTGTATGATTATCTTGTAACGGCACATTTAGGAGAAAAGGTTGACACAGTACTTTTTTGTAAGATTTATATATTGCCATATTTGTTTGGTATCAAGTACTAATCACCAGGCCCATTGGAAACACATACGTGCTTTTTGAGTGTTTTACATAAAGTCATGTCCAAGAAAAAAAAAAAAAAACTATTTAGCTCAGATTTTGAAAATAAAATATTTTGGGTTGTATGTTGTATCTAGGTAAGATTTTCTGGAATTATCAGGGACCAGCAGGGGGTGTACCACAGTGGTTGATATTGGGGGTCAGTTTAATTTTAAGAGCAAACGTCTATTTTTTTTATTTTCATGGGGGCAGAGCGGGTGCTAGCATTTGAAGCCAATAAAATATTGAGGGGTACATGTCACCCCCGTCTTCCCCCGATTCCTACTCCCCTGGAGACCAGCATTTATCTTCTTCAGTTATACCTGTGGAGCTTGTTTCTCTACCGTGTACAGTAGGTCCTGTGGGCGGGGGGGGTGCATGAGGAAGTGGCTGTGCAGTCCATCAGGGGCATTCAGCCCTCTGCCCCCAGAAGACCAGCAGTGGGTCAGCCCAAACCAGGGGCCACTGCTGACCTTTAGCGGCTCTGTTGATTTATTCTAATAAGTACTCTGCTTTTGACAGGTTAAAAGCTGACCTTTGGTGCCCAGAAGATGTCTCGGTGTCACCGTCCTTGTGTTACTTGTCTGCTTTTATCGGCAGGGAAATAAAATGTAAATTAAATGCAGCATAAAAACGGGTGATGGGCCTGTAGGTCTCATTCTTGCATTTTTAAGCACCTTGTTTATTTATTTGATAGCCTCCTTTAGTCACTGCTGCGTTGGACACGGCGAGGGCTGGTTGCAGTAAGTGAACCAGGGCAGCGTTTAATTTCATGTTCGGGGGAGCATCAGCTCACATTTGGGCTGGTCATGCGGGAAGCGGCTGTCCCGAGTCTGTCACCGTCGACGCAGCGTCCCCGTGGCTGCCGTGCGACGTATTACTTGGAAGGTTTGTTTGGTTTCCTCCATGCCCCCCCCCCCCCAAACTCGATAAGAGATTCTGCTGCCTTTGATCTGGTTTTGTTCTTGATGAGCCTCAATGTGTCATTGTTGCACGAGTGCCCGGGCTCCCCTGCACTGATTGGATAAAGGCTCTGCACACTTCATCACTATTATTGTGATTCTTTTTTTTTCCTGTCGGATATTTAGCAGCTGCTGCACCCCACTGGCAAAGTCTATTCACGGCCCTCTTCCGTCTCTGCAGCCATTGCACAATTGATTTTTCCCTTGCTCCAACCCCCCCCCCCCCCCCCCGATTCATTTTGGATCGCTCGATATGAAACATTTCTGTCCATGCAAGCACTTTAGTAACAGTCTCTGTGTGTGTTTTTTTAAATGGTCTTTTATCTTTTCTTAAACAAGTGGATTTTAATAAGTATCATGGCATTCCTATTTGCCTGTTCGAATACTCACATTTATGGCTAGCTAAAATACTTTTACATCACTGCAGTATTTTCCTAAACTATAAATATGAGTTTCATTTTCTTGTTTCCGGAAGATCATATTTAATCCCATATTAAGGACCATCTTAAATAACCATAACCAAGATTGGACGCACCAGTATTTTCATATGCATGGCTTAACTCCATGCATGTTTCCTTTGGCCTGTTATGGGGTACCTGTTTGGGATGAAAAGAGGTTATGACCTAGATTATGACCTTATATCGTTAGAAGAGTGCCCTTCACTTTTTATTGTAGTTCCAACTGAATCGCTTTAGTGGAAAATTATATAGGAATTTCTTGCATCTGGCTAAAGTTCTGTAGGGTAATTGTTCGGTTCAGTTTGTAGACCAAGCCTTTTATCGCAATGGCTCCATTACTTACTTGTGATCCTCATTATTTGTGCTTGACTGAGCCGTTTTGAGCTGGGTTTCATATTCATTCATCAGTCTTCAGTGCTACAAACCTGAAACAAAGCAGGCTGATTTGTGGGCATGGTGTGGTGGTGCCATTAAAAGCTTCTGAGCTACAAATTTGAAAATCTAGGACACAACTTGGGGGGAAGCATAGTTGAGATATCCCTGTATTTTTTGCCTCTATGGCTTGGTATTG
>JAODKL010000001.1:39702200-39714800 GCA_026780765.1 Petrocephalus schoutedeni | reverse complement strand
TGAAAATCTAGGACACAACTTGGGGGGAAGCATAGTTGAGATATCCCTGTATTTTTTGCCTCTATGGCTTGGTATTGATTAAATTTAAGTAGCCAGTTGGTGCCAGATGGGTAAATTCATTTCAGATTGACAGCAAACCCCATTGTTATTAGACCCAAGTAGCCATGTTTCCTTGTCTTGCATGGCCTTGGACTGCATATTTCACTTAACCCTCCAACAGTTATTATCTGTTGCACCTGAGGACATTGTGTCTAGGTAACTCATAACCTAAGCTGTCTGCTACACTGTATTCTGTTTTTTTTAATATTTTCAGATTTTGGTTTAACAGTATTCATGTGCAACACTATTGTCTTAAGGGTATCCACATTACCTTTATTTTATAAATTGTAATATAATTTGGACAGCTTGTCAGATTAATGTTTGCTTCTGGTGAGAAGGGCTGAACTTGTATGTTCCAAATTTTTTTATGTTCCCATTTCTTTAGAAGATGCTTTTGTGGTAAGTTACACGCTGTTAAGTAAGCAGGGGCAGCCAGCGCCTGGAGCAATTAGGGTTAAGGGACTTCCTCAAGGGCCCTGCAGTGGAATCACTGCGGACCGTGGGATTTGAACCAGTAACCTTACAATTACAAGCACAGCATCCTTAACCTGCTGAACCACACACCGCTCCTTATTTTTGCCCTACTGGATTATTTTCTAGGTCTGCACAGTAACAACTTTCTGTCCAAATAAAAGCTATAAAGTCAAAACACTAGTGGCCAAAATTGTGGAAATGCTTCCAATGTTTAGAGGTTGCAGAACTATATTTATCTGTGGCTCCAGTTACTTTTTTATTAGTCCTCTACAATATTTGTAACATTCTTTGATTGTTTATACACATTAATACCAGTACAGTCAAACCTCCCTCATCCGGACCTCCAATATACGGGCACCTCCCTCTACCGGGCAGATCTAGGCACACGCATGTGCAAGTTAATCTTACACAACCAGCAGCTGTTAGGAGCCCCAGTCTAGGGTTGAGGCGTAACAAAGGGAAAGGGGACGTGGAGTAAGGGAAGGATAGGGTGCGATGGACAAGGGAACACACCTGGACAAAGGGGTATTTTTAAAAAAAATATTTTTCTGTTTTTATTGACACGCAATGGACACAGAACAAATAAACCCGGTGCAAAAGGACTCTGGAGTGACTATAGCAAAAACAAACAAAACAAAGCTTCCGAATGCAACCCAAAGCTAACTTACCTAAGTGCAGAGAGAACCAAAACACAACAACAAATTCTACTCCATACTCCCTATCCAAACAACAGCATACAACATAAGCTCGCAAAACAAAAACTGCATTCACTCCCTATGCACCTGACACACACACACACAACATACACAGCGATCAAAGCGTCAAAGTCTGAGGGGCGCGAGAAAACGGTAACCAAGAGTTACCGAGAGTTCGAAACCAAATGGCAAGTAAACCAAAGCAAAAGTGCTCTAGAATGGTTAGAATCTCTGGGAGCTGATCCACCTCACTTAATCCTGGTTAAAAACTGGATGACCACTGCAAGAATAAAACAGGGTGATTCGCTATAGCTCAGACTGAAATAACGTCCTATTATAAGCCTTGAGCTCATAAATATCATGTAGTTCGTATGTGTACACATGTACGTTGTACTGTACTGTTCATGTTCTAAGTTACAGGCATTTCTTACTTATGGGCACCCCTTGGTACCATTCTGCCCGGATAACGGAGGTTTGACTGTATTTGTGTAGTAATTTTTAAATGTAAATGCAAAAATGCTCGGTGTTTCCGCAATTTTGGTTAATAGTGTACACAAACATAATGAATTTCAGGTCTTACACTTTATATACACGCCATAATTTTCTGTGAAATATTTAGAGTGAGGATTCCATTCAGCGTCGTAATCTGTAATAAATTTGCATCCTATAAGTCGGACTCCGAGGTACTCGTGAATTACCTTTGGCAGAGCCCAATGCTAAGGTGATTCACCCTTGTTGACCTATTCATGTGCCTTTCAGTGGTCAGCTGTGGATTCCTCAGCCGTCTACATTGGATGAATGTGACCTGTTTCGGGGATGGGGTGGCTAGAGAGCTCTATTCATCTTAAATGCTGAGGGTCACGTTCGTGAGGACCTGAAGGTGCACGTTTATGGTGGGGCTGCTGGTGTCTTCTCATTTATTCTCTTTAATGATTTGCACATCTGAGTCATTATATTACACTGCATCGCATGGGATTTTGGTCATTTTTTATTAACCAAGACAAAAGCTAATGTGTCAGCTCAGTTTTTATATGTAAATGAACCGTCTTCGCAGATTTTTCTCTTCTGTGACTTAAGCCTCAAAATCAGCCCTTCTTTGAGATACAGCTAGGTTACATATTTTTTATATGCCTACCGATGTCTTTTTGGGGGGACATTGAAATGCAGCCTTTAAATAAGCTTTATAAAGTATTTCCAATCAAAACGTACTCTGCACCTTTAATAAAATGTGTTTAATAGCCTTGGGCAATTTTAGAGAGTTTTACCATCCTCAGATGAACTGCTTTTATTGTACACAAATAATGTTTATGATTCTGTTTAAATTCAGATTTAGCCTGCAGACACTGAATGGTTATTCCCCTCCCTTTTTCTTGTGATGACGAACATAAAATTTGATTAATTTGACTCCAGAAAACCTATTTTCTCACTCACTTTTTTTTCTCACTCTACTGACCAAGCAGAACCAGGGTTGTTAAGTAGAAATGTAATGATTCCTTAAGTCATGGGAATTTTGCGAAGAGCCCCTGAATGGCTATTAAAGAAGTTAATAGAGTTTGTAGTCTATGGAAAGACTGTGATCCTGGTTTAGATCAAGCTGGTTTAGATCAAGCAGATTTTCATATCTGTTACATTTAACCCTTTTCCTGTGATAATTTCCCCATGTGAAATTTGCCTACCGTTTAATAATGCTCTGGGGTCAGACTGACCCCAAACACGGGATAGGGGTTAAACATGTAGAATTGTCCTCATCTTTGCAGTATTAGTAACACTTTGTTGCTGCTGTGCTTGTAATGGAAGAGAGCTGTCTCATTTCTGACCCAATGTTTAAGGTCACCTTCAGTTTCAGAAAAGGCCCATAGAGTGTCCTGTTCTGTGGGTGACAGTAACCGGTAATAAAAAAGGCTCAGACATGACGCACTGTAGTTCCCGTCATGAATATCCTTTGATAACAGTTCTTCGTTTCTCTCGTGATAGGAGGCAATATAACCTAGTTTCTCTAACGTTCAGATTTGCAGTTGTGCTCAGAAGTATTCTCTTGAAGGTTTCACATGGATTAGCTGACCCATTCCTGTACTCTTTAGATTTTGAAAGAATAGTACCTAGCTGAGATTCTGAGAAAGTGGTGCTCTGTTACATTTGAAAACCTTTAATTCCCATTTCAGACACGTCTCCCTATTAATAATTAATGTTTCATAATATATAATCTTATCCCTTGCAAGCAACATTCGATATTACTTTAAAGAGTCTTAGGACAATTGTTGTACTAGATTCCCATCAGATGATATTTCTAAAAATACCAAGTACTGTTTTCCCTGTCCCTTTAAGTCCCAAGCAAGGGGGGCTGGGGGGGGGGTGGAGATCCTCTCCTATTTATTTTTTTTGGCGCCACGTTGCCGCTTGAAACTATCCCATTTGATTCCATGGTTCTTATTTTACTGTTCACAATGTCGATTTTATTTAATGTGAGTGCCGTAAAGCATAAGCACTTCTAATGTCCGCAAGACAGGCAATCGTAACACACAAAATTTACTCTCACCTTCCATGGAATGTAAAAAGAAGAAGGATCAATTATTTCCCAAATATAAAGTTTCATTAAAATCACTTCTTTTTTTTTTTTTTTTTTTTTTGCTCTGTCCCAGACGTTTTAAATGGGCCATCTGTCTAAACATCTCCCTGTTTTTTCTGATCATTTCCGCGACTTATTCATGAACCATGGGAGCTCCGCTTTGTAGTCTCCGTGTAGCTTGTGCCGTCCACCCCCACTGAATACATCTATGTCCTTGCATAAAATATTTTTACGGTGCTGGAAATTCTCTGTACTCTGTTCACATGAATGGCGGACTTTTAGAAGTTTTTTTTTTTTTTTAATACCCTGCCACCTCCCTTTCTTACCCTCCATTGAGGAAACGAACCACAGTGGCTACAAAGCAGAGCGCATTTTTCTTCATCTTTTTTCATGCCCCCCGCCCCTCTCCACAGAGCACGTTATGATGAAGGATTCCTTAATGATGCTTTGACTATTAACATTGTTTTAACTCAACATGTCTCCTGTATTTTCCTATTCGATTGATACGATGATTTCTGAAGCATTTACTGGCCTGTATGAATCGACTTAGCCTAATAAGACTTCTCCTGCTTAATGTTCTTAAACTCAGAAGACCAGATTTTTATGCTGCTGTTTTTAATGTCACATAGGGTTTATATGTTAATAAAATGAATGGGTAGTTTGATAGATAACCACAACACTTTTTAAGCAAAGTGTTTAGTGACTGAATGTATTTGCTTTCTTGACTTGGTCTTCAGGAATACATGTGTGCAGAGGTGAATACAAAATACAAAACCCACTTATGCAAGAATACTCTTACAAATATGCCATTTGGGAGTATTTGATCCCTACCCCCACTTCATAGTTCACGGTCAGCTTCATTGTGAAGTGGAATATTAGGAATATTATATCGTTCCTTGTGGTCTGTTTTGTTCTTGAACAGAAACCATGCTGATGAATATTGATTTTTTTTTTTCCAGCCTTCCCAAATAGAGAGACAATATTGTGCCACATACACTATCTGATGGCTTAAAAAAATAACTAGGAGTTCTAATGAACATATTAAATTTGAGTATAAGCAAATTCTTTAATCCACACTAAGCCTGTACTTTGTCATTTCAGTGACGTATGAGCACCAGCGACTCGATGGGATGATTCCCACTGTGGTAACACATGGGCTTGGGTCAGATTTTGTGTGGGCTTTGGTGGGGGATGGGCCTCCCATGCCAGGCCACTTCCATTTGTGCCGCTGTTCTGTTGCGGGGGGGGGGGTTTGCACTGGCCACTTCTGTGTCTGCCTGTGACACATAGGTGACACTACGGACCCAGCCCTTATGACAGGCTTGACCTACTGTGGCTGAGGATTCGGCCTTGTGAGGGCTCCTGGCTCTCCGCCAAGGACGGCATTTTTGCAGCGGCTCCTCGCTGGCTGTCTTCGGGCGAATCTGCCGGAGTTTGAGTTTCGGGGGGCTGCCCTGTGGCTGCCACTCAACGCGGGCTCATCTTGCATATTGCTCACCAAGTAAGCTATTGATAGACTGCTCTGTACCCAGCATCACAATCTGTCTGCACAATAGCCTGGGATGCTGCCAAAACAAATCTGCAAACGGTTGTAGTCTGCTTAACCTGTAGTGCTCAGGCCAATTTATTTATTAATCATTTGGCATTGTCTGTACTGTACAGTGTAGGTAAATGTGATAATGTCTTTGAATCTTAATTATTTAATTAATATGTATTGTTTGTGAGATTTCATATTTAAATATTCAGTAGTTTCTTGGGGTGAGGGACTGGGGGGGTGGGGGGTTAGGGTCACACTTGCCAACACCAGCCAAAGAATGAGAAGCTTATAATGATTAGAGAATATGGCTGTGCTCTGTTTTGGTAAGCAGGCCTCAGTGGCTCATATGTTAAGTTTGTGCGTGCACAGACGGGTCTTTAGTACTGTGGCTTTCTGGAAGTGACACATTTGTCTTGATCTAGTCGGCGTTGATAGCCTGCCAGCATTGTGTCTACTTGATGGAGATCTGGGGCCACTTTACCAGGCTTGAGGATCCCCCATCAGGCCAAGGCCACAGACTTAGGCTGCTGGCCAGCCTAGGATTATAGAGAGTCCACACTGTGCACCGGGTGACCTCGGGGATAGGCCCAGCACTGCTTGGGGTCACATGATAGCAAATTAGACAAAACCTAAAAAAAATTATTGAAATGGGGACAAGAACGAACAGCTACATATAAACAATGTTTGCTTTGCTTACAATTAAAAATTGTCGGTCTTACATTTTTCTTTTCATGTTTATCACAGGTTGTCAACATTTCATTTCCAAATCATTCATTTGGGACTTCTATAACTTTATCTATTGGTTACAGAACACTGTAACCAATGTCCCATCAAAGCTTAGTCGCCGGTCAGAACTGTGTGATTGTTGGTGAAGTTTCCTTATTTCATTTTAGTTTAACCCATGACCCAGTTCAGGATGTATTAACAGATTACAGAATAACCATGGAACCTGATGCTAGACTTTAAGCCCCAAAAGTATTTTTTTGAAATATGAAAGAAAGATGGCGTGTGCAGTCTTCAGTGTTATGTTTTTTTTTTTTTTTATTATTTTATTTTGTTTTTGGCGTGCGTGGGAGCAACAGGAACACAAAGGGATCCGCCATGTATCATGTTTGTTTTTTTAATAAACTAAAGCAATATATCAGAATTAAGGAGAATCATACATTTTCTGGTAAACGGATTTCCCCGCGTTTCTAGGCCTAACCAAGAGACCAAAGCTTCATTGGCACTATACGGTTTGAGATTTGCTGCTGCCACTGTGTATGCGGTCCACCCAAGGGCGTCGTTTCCCAGCTCCGCGCTTCGCCCGTAGCCTACACAGGCCCACATAGCCGAATGATGAATGATACTTAATATAGGTTAATTTCCGAATGGTGGGAGACTTAATTACTGCGTAGCTATGGAGTGCAGTGGTTCTGGGTGTTGGAGCCGGAGTTGCGGTGGATAATGCTGGCATTGTTTTACAGAGTCTCCAGTTCCCAGCAGGAGCGGAGGAGGTGGGAACTGTCTGTGGAGTTGGAGAAGGGGGTCCACGTCGTCACTGTCTCCCACTCCGGATCAACCTACACAGTAAGTCCCATCTGCCCCCTCCCCCAAGGGCCCACAAACACATCCATCCTCATGCTTGCACCTCCTGTCGCATATCTGCACATTCCCTTGCTGAACTCCTCCGGCCGAATTTCGCCTCGTCTCTCAATTTAAAATTGTTTTTATTCCAAGGATAGAATTGAAGTACCTGACCTGCCTGTTCTAACGCCAAGAAGCTTTTGCCAATATGTCCACGATATGTATGCATGCACGCACGCGGGGCTGATGATGCGAAGGTGTCTCCGCTGCTAAAGAAACTGTCAAAATGATGCAAAAAAAAATTGTTGTCAAGTCTCTGCTCCATGGCTGACAAGAACATCTCTATATATTTACCCCAGTTGTCATAAATTGGCATATATATGGAGTATTTGCCTATGTTTGACTAAGTCTGCCCTATTTTCCAAATTCAATTATAACTGCATTCTTTCTGGTTGAGGAATTGAATATTATTGGCTTTGATAATTGTAATTGCATTTCTGGATGACTGGATGACACTGGGTATATATGAAAAATGCAATTGAACATTGTGGGAGGAGAAAAATCAAGATGCAGTCCCTGCAGAAGCTTGATGTCCTCTTCAAAAGATCTGAGAGCATGGTATTCTGTACCGGATCCCTCGTTCTCCAACTTGCTCCTAAAGTTCCTCAGTCCAGCAGATTTTGTAGTTCTTTAGTAACCAGTGGTTCTGTAAGAACAAATGTTCAGTAAAAACAAACTTTAACTGACGGAATAAAGATAACAATTTTTGGAATTAGGTTTTTGCATTTTGCAGTTTTGCATTCTGCATTTTGCAATCATGTGATTTAATAGCTGAGTACTTGGGTATTGTTATTAAAAATGTATTCATAATATGCATTTATTCAGAGTTAACTCCTGGATGCTTCTGTTCCCCCCCCCCCCCCTTATTCTCACTACTAGTGATACTTTAGTTTCAGTTGAGTTGAAATTCAAATTTAGGTTTAATTCCAAATATTGAAAATGGTGACAAAAAGTATGCATATTAGAGACAATAATATGAAATGAAAGGTGAGTCGAAATTCTTTTATTTCAGCATTTCCACTTGAATCTCTTGTAAATGGTCTAAATGTCGATAGTCAGACTAGCGCTGTTGAGAATATAGTCTTGGAGAATGAAGTCACTGTTTGTGGCCACCATACATTAAGCGGGCATATGATAGGAATCGTTTAAAAGGCTGGATTTTCTCCAGTCTATATACTGTGGACACAAAACATCCACGACAATTTGGATCTGAGAGATGGTCTTGACCCTTGATAAGCATGATAGCTGTAATTGGTCACTCAAATGTTAAGGGAATAGAATGAATGCACACTCCATGCTGCGTAAGTACCGGCTAGAGGGCAGCGGTCAGCTTCAGGCATATTTCTATAGTAGGCAGATGGGTAGGGTGCTTTCTGAATGTATGGGATTCCAAACTCATCATCTGGTTACTTGTTGAAATGGCTGCTGTCAAATCTGTTCTTAAAGGCAACATTTACACAGGCTTATGTTTTCTTTTTATTTATTTATCATGGATTACTGATATCTATCATGGATTACTGATATCTATGCCTAGTTTGTAGGACCTAACTGTCACTGATCCTCAGGCAACAACTGTGCTTGTTACCTGGGATTTATGAATGTTTGCATAGTCACTACTATTTCCTACTATATTTTCCGGAAGTTTCTGAAAAGTTTATTTTCTGTGTTACAAAAAGGTACACACAGCTCAGATATCATTCAGCATTTCAGTACCTATTAACAACTCTAGCTATTCTTCTCCATCAGAAGACCACAGAGCGCAAGAATTGCATCATCCACAGTGTTATGGAAGACAGGGCCAGACAGCTGATTGAGTGGAGACACTGAAAGGGTTGGATCTCAGGCAACATGATAGCCCCGAAGTAGACGATACAACACCTAAAGTCTGAATATGTTACGGCAATTTAGACTATTATGATAAACTAAAGCGACCGTGTTTCCCCGAAAATAAGACCTACCCCAAAAATAAGCCCTGGCTACTGTCCTATGGATTGGGCGCATGGAGTTACATCGCATTGAATCATGGGATAGCGGTGCCATATTTAGAGGAGCGCAATAAATGGGAGGGTGTTTCCCAAAAGCTCCCGTTAGCAACTAACACAGTTTGACCCAGTTACATGGTCCTAACCATGTAGGATGCTATCGTAGTTAGCAACAATGCTTTTGGGAAACGTACCCCTGATCTTAACACTGGAAGAAACTGGAAGATGGAGACATCGAAGAACAGTGAGAGGGCACCATACTGAAACTGAAGTGCGACGCCAAGTAGATGTATTTGCAGAAGTTATCGGCGATCAACAACGTCAACCCTTACTGGATGCCATTAAGCAAATGGACAAAAGCCCGACGCGCTACCTCTACTTTCTTATGGGGACATTGTCACCTACCAAGTTTTTTTGCATTGGTGCGCGCACTTTTGAAGTTTAAAACCTACAAATCTCTGGAAGCGCACAAACGGTTCACTCCCGACAGGGTGCAGGACCTTTTCATTTTCAAGAATTTTACAGGACAGCAGAGAGCCTGGGGAATACAGTGCAAGAAGAGGCAAGAGCGGCACACAGTATTTACAGCACTTTTATTGTATGTATATACCAGTGTATATATCATGTTCACAATATTGCGGCACGTACACAAATGTCATTTTCCCAGCATTAAAAGCAACAATAATCTTAAGTGTCTCGAGCTTATTGTCCCTCATATCCCTGAAAATAAGCCCTAACGTCTTTTTGAGCAAAAATTAATATAAGACCCTGTCTTATTTTTGGGGAAACACGGTATGTGGTTTTTGCAGTACTTGGTTGCATTGTTGGCCTCATCCGTTATTATTTTGTGGCTGGATGATGACACTGCTAATAACATTTTGCATGTAATTGCATGTTTTCTTATTTGTTTTGGTGGCACAAACTCGCCTGACCTGTTATGTGATTGCTCAATATCAGTTTTTCTCTCAAAAATGTTAATATAGAATTTTGATGTTATACTTAACATTTCTTTGACTCAAGGTAAAATGTCGTGTTCTGTCGTTAAATTCTTCTGGGTACCACTGATATGAGTCCCAATATAACAAAACTTTGCAAGCTGAGAAATTACTTTTCTATTCTACTTGAAATTGACTGTTTACATTGTTCATTGACATTGCCTAGTAATTATACACTATTATAAAACACAGATATGTCTGCATGTGATCTGAAACATCCTCAATCTGGGCAGCTAACTGTATTTGTATTCAGTATTCTACCCAGACCTGTACATCAGGTGCTTTTGGTACTTGGCTAATAACTTTTGTTGCCTGTAATCTGAGCAAAACTTTCTAGCAAAGTAATGGTGAAATGCTCTCTGGTGGGTTTAGCCATATTCTGCTATTCTGTTTGTTGTTACGGTTGTCATAACAAGCCGTGGTTGATCTCTGTGAGGAAGCTGATGAGAGGTTGTGAGTGAAACAGCGGGAAAATGCAAACAGAAACGGGTATAATCCCTGGAGAAACCTCTGGCCCTCTGTCCGCGGCCTTTGATCTGCTTCATCCTGCTCCTTCCAATCTCAAGCCCCTTAACCCTTATCCGTCTTATGCTACTTTTTATTACTTCCAACATAGATCCAGCACAGAAAGCCTCTACCTAAGGATATTCCTTTTAGACTCTTTATGGTCTGCACTGGTCTCCTTGTATTTCTCAAGTATCGTATGCTTCCTGAACTGTGCGAATGATGTATTTACTTGCTGCCTGCAACATGCAGCAATTAAAGGTTCATAATTTGAATGTTTTATTTATATTTATTTATTGTGATTTTTGCTTATATCATATACAGTATTTTTGCCAGATTCAGCATGTAGACTTCCAGGACACTCCTTGTTGTAGTAGTAGTCGATTGACCTTTTGCGATTAATATTTTCGTTTAATGGAAAGATTTTAATGGTCCTTTTCTGTAAATTTCTCTGCACTATAGTTTGGGCCTTAATCTTCCTGTGAAATTCTGTTTTTCTTATTTTTGGTCATTTGCCATTTTTGTACATGATGATTTTGCATTTTTGGTGCGACTTTGCGGGTGAATGTTTTGACACATGCAGCCCACGGTTGGCTAGTACACAGGTAGGCCTGCAGTGAAGAAGGCCATCTGGGAAGTGCCACACATGGTCTCAATCAGGGAATCATATGGGCCTGATGATAGTTTGTTGCAATAGATTTTGTATTCCATTCACCCATAACCAGAACTTCAAACGGGGGGTTCTCTTGAAAGGTTCTCTGAGGTTCACTTTTACTGTTGTTTTGAAGTCGGGCTCCTCTGCCAGAGTGAGATCTTGTATTTACACAACTGGCTTCATGTTGAAAATATCTCTCTTTAGCTGCTGGGCCTCATCAGTAAATAATGATATCTGTCAGGGAGCGATCTCTTAAACAGAAAAAAAAAAAATCTTCAAGCTGGGAAGTCTGGGCTTGGCTGAAAATGAGATATATTTTTTACACTCAAACATCAAGGGGCTTAAGTTGAGTTTTGAGGCATTTCTCCTCCAATACCAGAGGATAGCCATTGAGTCCCAGTGNNNNAGTGATCAGTGCAGTAATTGGTAGTGGCTGAGGAATCCGTTCACCGTGATGACTGATGGTTATAGTGTCTCCCTTTATGGATGTGGAAGGTCTTGTTTGAGAAGATAAATGTCATATTGAGTCTTCATCTCCTTTATGGACTTATTATAAATTATAAAGTTTCTTCACATTGGATAGTTTGACATTATTCTGAGCTCTGCTATAATATTCTATTAACACTGCATGTTTTTTTTGTAGGGCAATCAGTAATAATGGATAGTTATGAAAAATTGACCCCATATCATCTGGTGTCAAATGTATCTCAGGAAGCCTGACGTAAAATATATGAAGTAGAACAGCGGAACATATGAATGTTTTTAGATTATCGGAAATAAATGCTGGAGGCTCCGCTCCTGAACTGAACCCTCTGACTGGTGCCCAACATCTGTCATCTTGAAAACCTGCTTTTTTGAAATGATATTATGTACAATTGTATTAGTAAACCAAAATAAATTATTAGGCGCCAACGGTGGTCTGATCCCACTACTTGCTTGCAGACCCTGACAGCCAAACCAAAGATGCAGGGTGGCACAGATTTCCTCTGCTATGCTCCCAGCCACCCCCTTCCCTCTGTGGTCTGCATGCTTCATCAAGCAATGTGCAGCTTGCATGTAGGAGAGCACTGTTCACTACATTCCTCCTACAGCAGTGTAGGCACTCGTCCAACAGTGGACGTTGCTGTAGAGGCACACAGGGCCCAGCCTTCTAGAACTTCCCATGGAACTCGAGGAAAGTTGTGTTTTCTGGGCCTAGCACCCAAAGAATTTGATCAAGATTGGCTCTGCTCTAGGATACATATCCTTCATTAGTGGGGAGGACCTACACATGTTGGTTTGTGTGTGTGTAAATCACGTATGTATAGATTTGATTTTTACTTTAAGAATGACATACATGTACTGTATTGTCAAACCTTTAATATACTGTATATAATACGATAATGCAAACATTATCAGTTTAAATATGGAAGCACGTTAAAAATAACTTGTGAAACATTTTTCTGATAGATAGATAGATATAGATAG
>JAODKL010000001.1:39681709-39693627 GCA_026780765.1 Petrocephalus schoutedeni | reverse complement strand
GGGGGGGGGGGGGGGGGGGGGGGGGTGCATGCAGGCTGTCTGTCATGGGGGCATCAACACAGATGAAATGGTTCATTTGATTCCCTGACACTGGATGGCAAGCACAGTGGTTTTGCCGCCAGTTTGCAGGGAGGAAACAAGGGTTATCCCAGCCATCTGACAACTGGGCGCCAGGCGGCCTGGGAAGAGCGGAGCGAGACATCGCTGGCCTCTTGCACATGGCCGGATGAAGGACGTTCAGTAACATTCACACCCTGGCAGCGTGGCTGGGAATTAATTCCCGGTGATGGAAAACAGTATTTTAATTAGAATGCTTAAAAAAAGCTTGTTTTTTTAGGGGGACTCACAATGAATCTATACTATGATACGGGTCTGTACTGCATTTTTGTAGCTTTATATGCACAAACGCGGGCACCCTTTGACTTCATGCTTAGAGTATTATAGGATTTACATCCATTTGCACAACTGCGTCATTGAATTTTTGCCTCAGCATGGATTTTTTCTCTACTGAAAAATGATGAGTGTATTTATTTTTTTTTGCAATGTTTCCATCCTTAAAATGAGTTTTACGGTTCAGTGTATGGTGATTGGCTGGTAATCCGTACATACACTTTTGTTTCAAACTGCAATTTATCAGCTTTTATGAAATTATTATTTTTAATAATAAATAATTATTATTTGAAGAAAAGTATAGGCTATATGTTTATAATATATAAATACATAGTGTAGTGTCAGTTATTGGTTCAAGCATATATTTTGTTATCCGGTTTTTATATTAATTGTAGCTTAAACATCAGGGCTCATCAGTAGACAGCTGTTTGTCTTTGGCCATGTTGTCATTGTGTTTCTGTTCAGAGAGACAATCGCACAACTTAAGGTTGCACTGAGATCAGTGAATGTCTACGGCTAAGTGTGTTATGGTCAGAATCATGCCCTCTCACGCCACACACCTGGCACTGGGGCTTTTTTCAGGTTTGTCCTTGTATCCTATAGTTAATAAGTCACTGCCATATTGATTTTTGTTGTGGAATTTATCATTTTAGGTATTACTTTAGTTGAAATAAATTATGTTTAGATTTACCCTCAGTGGTATTTTAGACAGAAATGGTTTCTGAAAAGGTGGAGTTGTCCGTTTTATTTATTTTTTTTCTAAACTGCATGTTAATATGGCTTCCTGGATCTACAGATTAAATGGGGTTCAGCATTAATATGCTAGTATTTTGACCCTTGAGGCGCCCACAAAATCAAATTAGCAGAGAAATCACTAACCTTATGGTGGGGATTAATGACAGCCATCTAAAACAATTTGGACCTCAATCAGTTTAACTGAGGAGGGTAAATTTAATATGATAATTTTTCATCTTAAACTGTATCTGCATAGCAGGGAAAGTATGCAAATATATGACCCTTAGCTACTGTCTAAATGGTTGCTGTGTTGATGGATGTATTGATTGCATTAAGGAACTTCCGAGAACTTTGGGGTGAAAAAAACCTCCTTGGTGGTTCAGCAAGCCAACCTGGTCTCATACTGGGACCATTCTGGTGGGCATATTTCCATAATGCGTTGCTTCCGCTGACATGACAGTGAGAAGCAAATCAGTGTTTCTAATCATATCAGATGGACTTGTAGCGGACGGTGTTTTAATGTAGTAGAAGACCTCCCTGTGGGGCTGTTATTGCCTCTATAGAACATCAGTTACACAGTTACAACAATAGTCTCTTAATTGATTCGTTTAATTAGCAGGAGATGGAGCCTGTGCTGCGTCTTGTCAACGACTATCATAGGGGGTCCTGAGCAGCTCGCTCCTCTCTGCCACTTATGTCTTTGCACTTGTCATGCTCCTATTAAAGTGTAATTATATGCAAATGAAAGCCAAGAAAACCTTCAGAAGTTGACCAACGCAACTATACCGGCTCTTCTCTTTTGAGAAGTTTGCAGAACTTATCAACATATACTTCCCCCCTGCATCCCCAAAAACAATTACCCGATGTCGTTGATAGATGGCAGATGATTTGCTTGACACCTTTGAGCCATGGTCGGATGAGAGAGAATGTGTATGTAACGTGCTTGTTTTCGCAAACACTCAGTTTAGTCCTTTGCTCGGTACCTGTGGTGTGAAGGCAGCGAAAGAATTTGCAGACTGATTGCAGCTTCCTCCCCACCTGAACAGTGCAGATGTCGCCTTGGTCTTATTGAAGCATGACAATGTTTTCAGTGGATCTGCACAATGGGCTTTTCTTTAACTGAGAGATGTCTCTCTAATGCGATTGAGCTGAGGGTTACAATGCAGGTGGCTAACGTAGCAGTGGGCCTTTTAAGTCCCAAATCCTGCACACAGACTTACTACATATGAGGGAAAAAGGACACAGACCTCTTCAGTAGTCGCAATTAGTGTTGGTGCTTGTAGACGCCATTCAGGCCCAGATTAAAGTCTATTTGCTGGGCCTTTTCACTCCATTGATACTGTGCTACTTGGAGTGTGACAGGGTTACTTGCAGAATATCTTGTCACAAGAAAGGGAGGATATTCCTCTCTTTGGGCTCATCTTATCCTAGTAGGTGCAGTCTTCGGATAGCATCCTTTGTGCGGGAAAGAAAAAGTTTGGTCCATAGTAGAGTCTTTGTAATCTACGTTATGGCACTCTAAACACTGTTCCTGTTCCTGTTGCAATGAAACATTGTTAATGCTGATGTAAAATATTCTAGTTCTAGAATGTATCCAGTGTTTGGGACGCAAGACACAATGTGACTTACATGTAGGATCTATAGTCATTCTTTTGAGCATTTTTGGAGTTAATTATGTAGAGTTATGGATCCCATGGTGTAGTTTAATAGAAAGCACTCTTGTCTAGTGTAATGAATAATTTGCTTTTCCTCCAACTGCGAAGAATTACCACCAAAATCCACATCCTGCTTAGACTAAATGAAGACGTGTCACCTTCAGAATGAAACCAGGCAAGAGTTAATATTTAATGAATAAATTAATATCTAATGAAGGAGATTGTTGTGGTAATACTTCCCAAATACTCTGGTGTCCCTTTGGTCTTATTCACTGCTAGGTCACGTTTAAACGTGTGCTTTCTTTTCTGGCATAATCTCCTATCTCGCAATTTTCCCTTGTAGTCCTGAAATTCTATTCATGAAGAAAATGCTGGATGATTGTAAACATTTTGGGAAATGTAACTGAACAGAAGATTTGTATCTGCTAAACAGTAAAAATGGTCATGTTAGAAATTCCTTGCTAAATGACTGCGATAGCGATGTGTACGGCGTAGCCTTCCGGCATTCCCCATTGGTCTTTTTTTAGATAACAGAATGGTTGTAGTTTTTGTGCTTTTAACTTTTCTCTGGTTGATTGTCTCTATGGTAACACACTTGGTGTGAAAAGGTCAATATTCTGAAATATTTGCCATCATCGGAGCAAAGTTAATTTTACTAATGGGCTTCCCACAAAGTTATTGTTAGAGATAGTTCTGTTATTGAATTAATTTGTGCACTGAGGAGTAATGGATCAGTTGTGAGTGATGCTATTTTTAGGCTGTCAGTCCTCTTTCAGATGCTTTATTCATGCAGAAATCCGATAGTAGACTGAATTGAGAAATATTTTAAAGCCTAATAACTAAGGAAATAATTAGCTGCTTATAATTATCTGTAGGAATTTAGGGAAACAAAAATAATTTGTGAAAGAATATCATTTTCTCTCAGTCCATCAGGAGATTTTTTGTGCACCTAGAGAGAACGTAGGCTGTAACATGAGCTACTGAATAATTCCTGGTAGTCATATAAGACCAGTTTGTACTCTGGATATTTTTATTATTGCCTAATATCCATTTGCTGGATGGTGGGGGTACTCTTACATTTGCTGTGCATGTAGTTATGCGTCTGTACAAATAAATGTCTGTATCTTTGCTTTTATCTTTCTGTTTCTAGTGGTATTGTGTTCCAGAACAGGGAAAGCTGAGGAATTTCCTGCTCTAGTAGGCTAACGTGCAACTTTGCACTCCTTCCCGACTTTTATGGAGTGGGCAGGGGGTGCTCTAAGAATATCTTGCCACACAGAGGCCAGAGTTTAATGTTCTTCAGCTTTGTACACCATGTTTATCTAATTATGGGAGCAGTTATTGGTCAACCGATATGTGTTATGGTGCATGTCTGTGTTGTTCAACACTATTTTTTTATTCCTAGACTCAGCCTGCTGTGTTCATTTAAGAAAGTAGGCTAAGAATAAGAAGTTTTTGTCTTTTTTTTTCCTTCCTTTTGACAATGGTTGTTACTCTCTAGTTATTACAGCTAAATTAAATTAATGCTAAAGAGACCTAGCGTACATCTGTAAATTCCTTAGCAATTCTTAAAATCCTCAAATATGTCCAGCTGTAGTATTTCTCATTGTATAAAAATGGAAGACAAACATGGTAATGTGAAGACTGAAAGCAACTTAATCGGACCGGCGCCAGTCAGTGAGTGGGGTGTGTTATCCTCATAATTCATATTCCTGTTAATAGAATCCTGGTGCCACTCTTTATTAAATACAGCTAGCAAAGGTGAATTTCTAAAGCCATAGTCATTGTATAGTCTGTTACCATACGTACATTATTATGGAGACCATTTTCCCACATAGAAAAACAAAACCCGCAAAACCTTCGGGATATCTGCTTCAAATAGTTCAGTCGTTCTGCTCTGACTGGAATCGAATGTTCATAATTTAGGATGTGCCTAAATTATAAAGGCAGTACATAAATATAAAGGCAGTACATTTGAACTTTTCCCCAAATAAAAGAATTTTATATGACACAATTTTTACCTACGGGAACTTCTCTAGTGGTTCCATTGAGAAGGATAAGGCTGGTTATCAGCATTTCTTGAAGTTATAATGTTATAGCTCTCTCTCTTTTATTACAGCTGAAATATCACCAAACATCCACTCTGTGGTCAGACCTGCTTTGTGACCAGGTTACGCTTTACTAGAAATGGTCAAATTAATGGTAACTTCTCTGTGAGGAAATTCCTTATTCCTCCTTACAAGTATCACTCTGTCCGTCTTAGCAATGGTGAAACGATGGAGCCGAAAAAATTTTGATTTCATTTTTTTCCCCTCAGTCCCATAGCTCGGTATGGAGAACAATTACGAGTGTCAGTTTCAACAGAAAATAAAAACAAAGGGAAAGAGGAAACAATTCATTCACAACAGGACACACGGCTACAGAGGATAAACCTGCCTTCAAAGCCTCTTGCCTGAAGTATCATAATAGTTCAGGACTGGTGCACTTCAAAGCATCAATGCGGCAGGGTCTAGTGCAGCTTTCCTGCTATTCTTGTTAGCTGGTTTTGGGTTGCTATAAGTAGCTGGTATCCTGTGTGGTAGTCTCAGGTGGATAAGCATTGTTTTTGTAGCTGCTTTATAGTTTATGTGCTTTCGGGGGGGGGGGACCTACGGCCGAATCGCTTCACAAGAGAGTGGACATACTGCCTCGTCACATAACTCCCCCAATATAGAAGTAGACGGGGGGGCTTCTCACGGTCTCCGACACTCAGCATCCTTGTACAAGTGCTGAGTAGGGGTCAGTAAGTTCGGGGCATGTGCCGTCAGATGTACATGACTTAATTCAGCTCTCCCCGCACTCGCATGGCTACAAACTGTAGATGTTGATTACAAAGGATGTTGGAGGCAGGGTGGGGTAGGGTCGTCAACTCTGAGCGCGTCTTAGTTGCATCCTGTAGCTCGGATTGAGTGTCTGGGGTTTCTTACAGGATGGTATATTCGCCATTGCATATGAAATGGATCAGGGATTCAACACTTTGCACGGGTAATCACCCTTTGCTCAAGTACTTATAAAGAGAGCGGAACTTTCTGAGCGTCTATGGATAGCTCTCTTAATTCACACATTACATTAATAGTGTTTGTTGTTCAGTTTAATTCTCAGACAAAACTTGTTCTGACAGCAACATGAATATCCCAGCTGTGTTTGGTATTGTATCCGGATTTGTCTGTATGTTGGGGGCTGCCTTGTATCTGTGTGGCCTTTGTCTCCCTGTTTATCTGTGCGGTCTCTCGCTAGTCAGCCACTCCCACCCGCTGAATGGCACACATGTTCCATTGTCTGGCCGCCATTTGTAATTGCATGCAGTCTCACCAATGGACTGGAGAAAGTAGCACTTAATACAGTAAATTACCTTTGTGGTGTAATTACTTGCTTGTTAGGCAGTTTGTGGTCACCTGTTGTCCTGGTACCAACCAGAATAAACCGGTACACCTGCACCCTTGTCAGTCATAACGCCTATTACTTTAAACTTTGTCTGCACGTTGCTTATTTGACTGCGTTATTAATTTTTAAAATGGGTTATTAATTCCATCTATCTATGCCGTCCAGGTGGCACTGCAAAGGTGAGCTGGGTCTCTGTCTCGCAACGTAGTAGCTGCACTGTGCTAAAGTTATGGAGTGTCTTTCACATGGGCACATGCATGAAGAATTAAATCTTGACTTACTGCCTTACAATCTAATTGACACAGTGTGGACAATGAGGATTTGGGTCTGGAGATGTGTGAGCCACTCTTAAGTTAAAATATTCTGTGTTGCTCTGATCCAGCAGTTTTTCTGTGCGCTGTGGTGTGTGCCAAACTCCTAGGTGGGCAATCTCGGTGACAGTAGGGGAGGCCTGTGTTATTTCTGGGCACATTTGACATGGCCTACATGGAATGTTAGGAGCTAAAACCAGAACCGGACTTATAAAAGATGTTTATAACATCGTGACATCTGTCTAAACTGACATGCAGTAAATGTTAGCATATGCTAATGGAAATTTTGTAATTCACTTTAGTAGCATCAATAACTGTATTTTCGGGGTTATATACTATAGCTATTCACATATTACATATAGTTTGGGATGTTCCCGAGGAACCCCAGCCGTAGTGTGTATTAACCTATATGGAGCTGCGTATTTTGACACCATGTTGGCCTTGAGTCAGCTTCTGCTTTAGGACCAGCCTGGCCCAGGTCCCCAGTGGTCTTTGTTTTGTTCCCCCTTTCCTCGTCTAATGAGACTGTTGTTGTCAAGTTTCCATGTGGAAAGTGAAGCATGGTACCTGTTCCCCCCGGAGTCCCGGTTTCGTGGCCCTGTCCTCCTGGCTTTGTTCAGCACCGTCAGGAGGACTGTTATGACATGTCTGCTGCTGCCCAAGCTTCTGTGTCTGCTGTCACACGCTATCTCACGTGACGGCAGGTATGATACCCCACCCCACCCCACCCCACCCCAGTAACGCTGCCCTTGAAGCTTGGAATCTTTGCCAGGCCTCTGTTCTTCTCTAACCTGTGCAAAGGCCGGGCTCCTCTACAGCAATCTTGACCTGGTACTTGGAAATTCAGTAAGATGCACAGAGTGGGAAAGAGCAAACCAGGTTCTCTGTTTTTGAAGCCTGAAGTTTCTCCGTATGATTTTCTGTCGTTCTGCTAAATCTGAGTAGTTCAATGTTTGCCATCTTTCAGTGTGGTTCATTCAGGCAGTTAGCTATCTACTCTGGTTTTGGGAAAAACCTGATTTAGTGGTATTTTTGCTTATCTATGGCTACTATTCAGACTTTTTTTCACGTTCTACATAATTTGATGATACCACATCACATAAGAGTGAATGTGTGAATCAAGAAATAATTGATATCAAAACTAATAAAGATACAAATCTCATTTAATGCCATGTCCTCTGCAGAGTTCCCCCTAGGATTCCTCGTTTTGCATTCTTAAGCATCCAAATTGCCAGTAACTGTGCTTTTCTAATGCCAAAGAAATTCTCAACTTTATAACCCATCTCTTTGGCGATGTGAGCATTTGAAATCCGTGTATATTGGTGACTGTACATAAATATTAAAGAAGAGTTATTTTTATGCCTAGTTTCATGGCTCTGTTTTACCAGATTATCTGTGGTGCTGATGCTACCATGGTTTCAGCTGCACAATGGCTCTTTTAAGGTCATGACCACACATGACCTAGGTTCAGAAGGAAAACGCTTGCTTTCCTGAAAATAAGTGGGAACTCTGCACTTCCCAAACCCCCTTCGCCCCCAAACTTTGATTTATGACCCCTCTTCTGTTTTCCTTAGCTGATTTTTATGATGCCACTTCCACCTACCCTTCTCTATATTGTCAGTGGGGTATCCCACACTAAATATAGATACTTCGTGTAGAAGGACGTGATGCAGTCCTAAGTGAATGGGCCTAAAAATGTCTACTGGGTGAAAAGTCACTCTGTCCACATAACTCTCAGTACTGTCAAAAACATAAACAACCTAAGTCAATTTCATTTCTTTTTTGTCAATGTGCATGTAAATATTACACATGTATTTCTTAGCAGATAGTTAAATATTTAATTTTATTATTTATTCTTGTAGTTTTTAATTACTGCAGTTTCTGTTATTTAGTAAGTTTGTGGGTTTTCTTATGATGTTTTTATATATGGACCTACCAGGATTATGCTTTGCCTGCAATATTATTAAATTACATTACTGTTATGTGATATTCTACATATTTTCATGTTTGTTGCATTATTTAACTTAAGTAATGATTACATTTTTTGGACAATGAAGTAAAAATTTCTTCTTGCAATATCAGTTGTGTCCAAGTTCAGGAATTTGAGCTGGGTGTTGGAGGTTGTGGTATTGTATATTCAGTAACTGTAACTCACTTAAACATTTTTTCTTCTACTGAACAAACAGTTCTCCATGTCTTCCATTATGACTGAATAGTAAATATGACATTTGTTGTACATTTTTATTCAGATTTATTATCTTGTAAAATCTGTGATAATTACTCCTACTTTCGAATATTAAATTAGTCAAATTCAGTGTACAAAATAGCTTTTGTAAGGTTTCATAGTTTGCACGTGAGCATTTTTAAGTAGGGTTTAAGCTTTTACTATATGACTGTGTCTTTGTGTGATTGTTTTCGCCTTTGCCATACGACTGTGTCTTTGTGTGATTACTTTTGCCTTTGCCATCGGACTGTATCTTTGTGTGATTACTTTTACATATGATGACTAAACAGTTCCCAGTATTAGATTTCCAAGGTCGGATTTAAAGACTATATTTTGCTAGAGCCAAGATCGCTCCCACATCTCTAACCCTCCAGCACATAGATACGCACTCTTATCCCCTTACACACCCAAACAGAGCCATCCATGGGTCATTTTACTAGACCTGCTTCCAACTGTCAGGCCCCCTTCAGTGATGGATTGATTTTATACATCTGTGCGGCTTCATCCAGGTCATCAGCTTATACCTTCAGGAGGCCTTGCTGGCTCACAGCTGGTGTGGCAGCCTCTGATTAGCATCTAACTTGGACTCCTCTACCTTAGGTAGTATTTTCTATTCTTTGATTCTAGTGTTGGCTGCCTGATACCTAAAGGGAGTAGCAAACTTTAGCATCATTCAGGGTTCAAGTTCAGGCTTCTCTGGTCCATACCCGGGTCTTTCATTTTCTATTTATTTTTGATGGGAATAGTCTATGGCCTTGTGTCTTGTCTGCTTAATGGGTTAGAGCTATAATGAGATGAACAGCAATGATTTTTGTCTAACCCTTGGTAAAGATACCCCCTCTCATTTTTTTGTCTTATTTTTAAAAAATAAAAACAAGCATAGACGGCTAGATTTGGGTCAGATATGCATTGTTCATGGTGAGCAATATGTAGATTTTTTTTTATTGTCTAGTGAACTGCAGGGATGGTAGAAGGTCACTTGGGGCCTCAGCCCACCAAAAGCTTCAGTGATTATCAAGCTTTCCCAACTTCTTAAGCTGCTAATAGTTGCCACAAGAACTCCAGGAGGAAGCATGAAATATGTGCACAGACCATGACCAGCTGAATAATGGCTCCTGTCCCGTCCAGTCCCCCACATTCTGTGACAGATGGCAGGCAGAGATTTACCACACTGGGGTTTGTGGTAGGAAGAATGACAGTGCATCATGTGTGATATGAGAGAGGAACAAAGGAGTGTGTCATTTTGCTCTCCTTGATTGAAACTGGGCAGCAGTGCTTTAGTAATTAGACTCCTGTGGATCAGGAGAAATGATTGGGAAGAACTTGCGGGTTGGTGTTTAAGCTGGCCTTGCTTTTGTGTCGTGCACATTTTGAAAAGCTAACCCACCACTGATGCCGATAGGAGTTTTTATGTAGTGTGTGTAGTCTGAGTGTGTGTGTGTGTGTTTTTGCCAGAAATTATTTTTGCAATCACTGTTACTTATATGCAAAATTAGAGAGCTGTGTTCCATCAATGCCCTGTGTTTCCCAAACAGTTTGAAAACAAAGGTTTTGATGGAAGCTCTCCAGGGATTAATCAGAGGCACAAAGAAAATTGTGGTCCTTAGGAATTTAGTCATTTACAGCCAACGTTGATAGTTTGATTTTCAAAAGTGTCTGCATGTCCCCCCCCACATTTATTTATTTATCTATCTATCTCCCTGTTTTATTAGGAATGCATGTTGGATAGGTAAGTCAACGAGGCGCCGTGTCTGACCGGGTGAAACACTGGTGCAGAGACTCCCAGAACTGTCAGGTCGCCTGTATCAGAGTAACAACATCAAGTGTACGAGTGAAGAGGGCGCTTGTGCGGCCACTAATTAAAGCGAGCAGATGAATGTCTTCTAGAGTGAACTCACAATGAGGGGCCACAGCAAATCAATGGATACCCAACACTATTATTATCATCAACAGCAGTGAGTTCCGAGCAATTGCAGGGGAACAAAGGCAAGTCTGAAAGGCAGGTCTGCGAAGCTCTCAGCACCTGCGTAAAGTAAAATTGGCACCATGGGCTAACCCGTTTGGGCATTTGGGGAGCCTGGGAAACTCTTCCTCTCCAGAGGATGCAGCTTGTGTCTAAGTACCTGGAAAAGTTGTGGATCTGAAAAGGCGAAATAGTAAAAGTGCAAATTTATTTAATCTTCAGTTAATGCTGTAAATGTATAATTGCGGTGCCGGAGTCTTACTGCAAATTGTTAATAGATAGCTTTCATAATTGCACTGTTATACCAGGTGGCACTGATGCTAAATATCGGTCTCGTTCACCCTGGCATCAGAAAACGTACAGACAGCAGCGTACAGTTCTTAGAAAAACACATTTATGGCGCAATTTCAGACCATTAGCATTTCAAATGGGTTTAAATGTATGCAAATATTTCTATTTCTGGCATATGCCTCCTCAAATTACTTTTTTTGAATAACTGAATACTGACAAGGGAATCTGCATTACAAAAACGTGAAACTTTTTAAGGGATAGGAGCTTTGGCTTTGGTTAGTGGGATGCCTGGCCCTTTTCATCTCGGACGCACAATATGTCATCAAAGCCTATCAAAAGCAGGCCGGTATTGTCTTTGGATTACGGCCTCTTTGTAGTATTTTCTCACAGAGGGGCAGTGAAGCAGAAGACAACTGAATGTTTAAACGTCGCAGCGGCACCGCTACTGCTTTTGGGGCTTTGCGATAGAGTGACTGTGATTACTGATGATTGGTCAGAGCCGTCGTCTCCCACGACAACAACAACAACAAAACGGCCATCAGTGATGAAGGCTGCTCGGGACCGATCGGTGGCTTTGGTATCTTTAATCGTTCTGTGGCAGGTGGTTTTTTTTATACATTTTTGGCCTGGCTGTGTTACACAGCACAGAAAAACTGTTCCCTTGGTCCCAATATCTGACCATTAACCCCCCCCCCCCACGCTGTCTACCTTCACCACCAAATTTGCTTTTCCTCCCTACTTGCTCCTTCGTTTTCCCTTTGTCTGTCTCACACCAACACGTGCCACAGTGAAAGGGGACCAGACCAGAGGTACTTTGACATTTATCCTTTCCCCTGGCCAACTTTTCTTTTATTATTTAGAAAAATCAAGGGGAAATCCAATTGCAGCGTAAAAGTCTCCAGAATTTCTCTTTGTACCCCCCCCCG
>JAODKL010000001.1:39668084-39681609 GCA_026780765.1 Petrocephalus schoutedeni | reverse complement strand
CCCCCCCCCCCCCCCCCCTTTACTGCCCCCCCCCCCCCACCTTGTGTTGGTGTAAAACAAGGTGTCGTGCACACATGTGGCATCTGCTTGGTGTCTTCACGCTCCAGCGCCAGTTTGAAGTGTCTTTCTCATAAGTTTAAACGTGAAATTAATATTTCTATGGTGGCACAATACTTATCGCAAAGAGCGACATTCGTGGGCATATAGGAAAGGTTTCAAAGCCGTGCCATCTCCATATGGTTTACTCGATAATCCATTATCCGTCATCCTTAGTGCTCATTCCATCGCTTTCTTGCCCGTGGCTACATTTCTATCTCTGCATCAATTAGCACAGTGATTAATACAACAAGCAAGCAGTTTAGAGGTAATGGCACACAATTAACATCTCATTCCACCATAAAGAGTATGCTAAATACCCTAGCCACTGCTTTCTCTGCCTGGAATTGAAATAAGTGTTTGTCCTAATTTATGTGCTATCTAATGTGAGTGGGCCTGCTTTGTATGCCACTACACCATTAATCTAATTATAGTGAGTTGCAAATGAAGCACTGTCTCTCCAAAGAGAATGAATGAAGTAGTGCTTTTGTCATTTAGCCTGGTGTCACCATGGAACAAGATCACACTTCAAACAGGCGGTGTCGAAAATAAAGTGCTGTTTGCATAATATCGGGACTTGTTGCTGTTTTTTTTTCCCCTCCCCGTTTCGCTCCTCATTTTTTTTTTTTATCTTTCTAATTATGACTACATTGCGAACACGACAATGTGCATCCATAAATAGAGCTGTAGGTGTGCTGTCATGTGCTCTGCTTGGAAAAAGTCCTTGGAGTGCTGTTGGATTAAATGATGCGTCCTGATTGACAGCTACCTTGAGACTTAGCTGATGGAGTTGTCAAAGCGTTATGTTAACAGGCTGCACCAGTCACTGCAGATGTACCGAGCGTTGCACTGCGCGCACATGTGCGTTTATGCCGCACGTGTCTCTGAATAGATGGGGATGCTAACTGAGTAATAACTCGGAGCGTAACGTGTTTACGTTAAAACATGCAAATAATATGGCAATTTACAGATCGACTACAGCACTCAAATGGGCTGTACTCTGGGACCATACTCCGCATGTACTTCTCTCATCTCTTTCAACTCCAACAGGTTTTCTGTCCAGAAATTTAGCATTAACTGTAACATTTTCACTGCTCAATTCCAAATGCGGCCATTCGAGTTGCAGGTTAACTTGGGTTGCATTTTTAAGACCTAGGGAGGGGTCTGTATGTTGTTCCCTAGAATCGGACACTTAAAATTGCTGTAATGAAACATCCAAAGATATGAGAATAAAAAAATACTTTTGCCCATTATAGTTTCAGGCCAATTATCAAATACTGTATGTTTTTAATGCAAGTTGAAAGGTATTCTTTGCTTAAGCGGTAATGAACAAGACTCCACCTTTTAAATATTACACCATTTCCTGTCAGCCTTATGGATAATTTGCTGTAGTGAATCATTCATGCAGATGGCTAAAGGATCAGCCGCTTAGTCAATCTTTCCTGTGTTGCTCTGTTCCAGCCAAGTTGATTCTCGGGTTAGGGGGCTGACCGTCCTCGTACCACATTTGCTTACTAAATTTATGTTTTTAAATCTATTTTCCTGCCACCGAACAAAAGCTAACTGTGTGCTTGGGGGAAGATCAAGGGGGTTCCTTTTTCCGCCAGGAAAGGTGGAAAAACAAACATGGCTTACGCCGATACCTTCTGTTGCTTTCGGCGTCTCGTTTGCATCATTTCGCTCCTCAACTTTCCGCCCAGCTGTTAGATAGACTTCAGTATCTCCCCAATTCCCATTCCCTGGGGACGGAGATGTTCATCAGACAGTCTGTTTAAAAAAAAAAAAAATGGTACCAGATGATGGTAACCAGATGATACATTCAACCAAGGACATCAAACAAGACGTCAGTATTACTTTGGGATGTGCTTTCTTTGTAAAGCTGTAGCTCCCCTTTATTCACAAAAGTGTGCCACTGTCACTTGCTCACAGTTAATGAAGCAAAGAGGATCCATGTCTAAAGCTTTGGAGCATGATTAAGGCCCCCTGCAACATAATATTCCTTATCGTGAATTTTCCCAAGTACAGCCAATAAATTGCGTTTGAAATGTATTTGCTTGGCAGTTGAGCGCTCGAATGGAAAATACCCGTTTTGTTTGATGTATTATAGCGGCGAACGGCTGAAATATTCACCAGCAGACCTTCTCACAACCTGAGGTTTCGTTGCCCTTCTACTCCTATCTCAGTATTTATTTAATAGCTTTAAGATGAGAAAGATATACTTTCACTAGGTTTCGGTTGCGTCGCACCTACATTATATTTTCCAGTTTTGCTGTATTTTCAGCTATGAAAATATTTTCTCTAGAAGTTCTGAGTGGTGGAGTTCAGAACTTGCATAATAAGCAATATTTTGAGTGCTTATCAATCATAGTCCCCCAATGTGCAAATCTTTCCGTGCACTGTGACTGTCATCTTTTATTTGCACAATGTGTGTCACACATTTTCGTATTAGTCACACTTCTAGTGACTAATCGTAATAAAAATAACAATTATGACAATGACAGAGTTCTCTCACCTTCCGCGATGCCCCTCTGTCGTAGTGCGTTTGCTGAGGACCTGATCAGTTTTCCCTCTTCTTCTTAGCAAGAGAATCAACATCCAGTTTGATATTTGGAATTTCTTACCCTTCTGCATTTTGAATGATGTGTGTGTGACCCCGCGCTGGGTACGGTATCCATGGGATGCGGGGGCTTTTAAAACGGTGGGCCCCTATACTGGGTCCTGGAGGATCCCTGATCAGTATATAGTGGTTCCTCACATATTCCAATCACGGATACCTTTCTGTCAGTACAGTGTGCACATCGGGCCATGTCAAATAACGTTTGCTAATCTGAAGGTCCCCAGTGAAGCGGGGATCCAGCAGGGCCAAGTGGCGTAACACAGTGGTCATATTTTGTTGTGTAGGGCCACATTTCTGTCGATTTGTGATCATAAGTGCCTGTTGTATTTGCCGCCTTTCTCATTGTCTGGCTTTACGTTCTCTGGCACCCTAATGCCTCCCGCTGATCCAAATGCATTTGGCAGGAAGTTCCGGCCGCTTTAGCGTCTTTGCCGTGCGGCGTGATGTAGGTGAGCGTCTTTGCTCAAGGAGGATAAATAGCTTGTCCGTGACACCATTCTCCTTTATTTGCAGATGAGATGCATTACAGGCACCGGCACGTGACGCGAGAAATGGCCGAATTCCTCTAACTGCGCACGTTTCGGTTTCCGGGGGTTGATGATGCACTCTGTCTCTCTCGCACTGTAATTATCATTGGTGAATATCTTTGCAAATAGCTTGTTTGTGGCATTGATGGGGGCTATTTCGTGCCAGCCCACCCTCTCCTGGCCTTAATTTAGAATATTTCTATGTGAGCAAGTGCCGTTTTATCTGCATCTTTATCTGACTTCGTGATTGAATTCTCAGGGCCCTCACATGCTCTGATTGCAAATTACGTCCTCTCCAAATGCCACACACGCAGCACAATCCGGTGCAAGAATCTGTGTGCATCAAATATTAAATTGTTTACTGAGGCAAATGGTGAAGTCGTACCAGAGTCTTTTTGATGTGACAGTCAGCGCTGCTCTGGTGGGGCTCTCGGTGATTCGGCACTCTCTCTGCAAAATCCTTTCTGAAGCATTTGCCAAATAGGGACTACATGCATTATAGCGTTTTATTTGCACATGTAACACTGTTGCTGCAGGTAGCTTTGCGGCATTGCTAAAGCTGTAAGTAGGCTTAACGCTCTCTCACCTACTTATGTAATTGCGCTAATGAAGGAGACTCTCCAGGTAGTATTCCTACCCTTCCACATCCCTGTGCCCCACTCCAACTTTAAGGTTTTTTTTTCCCTCTTTCTTTGATCTTTCCCACAAATAGTTTGAGGCCCCATCTGAATTATTCACAATATTTACCTGCTCTTCTCCTTCCAAAGTTGTTGCTTAGCCAAATGGATAATTAAAAGAAAGAGATAAATAAATAAATATTGCTACAAAACCAGAGATATATTGCCATCTACTGGATTCTATGCAAAACGTCAGTAGACGCTTCTGTTCTTGATTCTCATTAAGGAATGACGAGTGAATCACGAAGCTGTCGTGAGTGCGTTACTTGAGTATTGGCGTAGATCTGTTATGGTCAGCAAAGCACCTTTTTTTTTTAGAATTTTGCGAGACATACATTTGATCAAATTTTAATATGTGAGCATCAGTTGTTCCCACCTTCTTGGAATTCCATGTGTAGTATCATTAACACTCTGCAAATGAAACGTTTAAATAATACTCAGCAGAATTCCCGAAGTGACTGTTTCAGAGAAGGAAAAATGTTAAAATTTAGTTTCCGTCCATTGTCTTCCTTGTAATTTAAAAAAAATCCTTCGTCGGTGCTTTACGTGGCATTATCTTTGCTTCACCAAACCACATGCATACGGACGGGTCCATTTGCATGGCTGTGCTGTGCTTTGTGATTGTGACCTGGTGCTGCTCACTGAGAGATGTGTAATGTGGCATAACCTGTGTGTTCTCCTTCCCCCTGCATGCCATGCAGTATAAGATGCGGGTGCTGAGTAAGCTGGCAGCTGCCCTCAGTAAACACATGCCTGAGAAGGTGCCAGAAGACACCAGCAGCATCCTCCGCTCCCCCATGCCTGGCTCTGTGGTGGCAGTGTCCGTCAGGCCCGGCGATACGGTAAGGATGGGTACCCTGGGGCCCCCGCATACTCACCGCAGGGTCAAGAGAGCACCGAGCTTGCCACCGTTCAGCGGCACCCGTAGGAGGGCCTCGCTGTCGACCGCTCGCTTGTCTGTGCCTGGTTCAGCACGCTAACGGTTCACTGCTATGCAGTGAGCAAACAGCGATCCGTTTTGCTGAGGTGCAGTGAGCAAACAGCGATACGTTTTGCTGCGGTGCAGTGAGCAAACAGCGATACGTTTTGCTGAGGTGCAGTGAGCAAACAGCGATACGTTTTGCTGAGGTGCAGTGAGCAAACAACGATACGTTTTGCTGCAGTGCAGTGAGCAAACAACGATCCGTTTTGCTGAGGTGCAGTGAGCAAACAGCGATACGTTTTGCTGCAGTGCAGTGAGCAAACAACGATGCACTTTCACGTACGAGCTCCTCTGGGTGTGCTGATTTTAACCTTCACAGAAATTAAAATGTTCCTTTCCTGATGGGTGTGATCTAATGTGTTATTTTTCATGTAATTAATGAAAGCCATATTAAATTAGTTTAGTTTAATTGCAGTATTATCTAATCCTTTTCTTTTTGTTTTTTACTTTTAGATTTATTCTAAATTTGTGTTTTTACTTTAACATTTTATTTGTTTTACAGTCAAACCCCCTCGCCGAAAGTAAAACAGAAATGCAGTCTTAATGGCTCTTAATCCATAAGAATTGACCAGTACCCATTTTAATTAAGTGCTTATGTCAAAATAGTGTACGTTAAGTTCCAGATTTCTCAGTTTCTACAAAACAGTCTTCAGTTGGTCAACCTAACAGGCACATTTAAATTGCCTGGCCGGCAGCAAAAGTACAAAAACTTGTTGCAGTTCGAATGGGCTGGTTGTTGAAGGAGGGCCATTGTAATGTCATGCCTGAGTTGCTGCGATGGAATAGTGCGCTTTTTAAAAGGCTGTGTCAACTTCACTTAAACGTACCTGAATCCTGCTTTTCATTGAGTAAAACTTGAGGCTTAAATGAATGTTTAAAGACAGGGATGGCCTTTCACGTACCATTAAAGGAAATTATCGGCAATTTGTGCGTGTTCACAGACCGGCAGCAATTTGTAAAGTGTAAAGAATAGGTAATAATACAACTCGACAATGAAAGAACTAAAGCGGTAGTCACACTTTTTCCCCCCTCTTCCTTTATCCTCAGTTTAAAAGCTTTAAATCTTGGCATGAAGCAGATGTTTATTACAAATGTGCTTGATTTAAGGTGAAATCATGTACTTGGCAATCTGTTTATATATATATATATATATATATAGTCTGTGTGTGTATGTGTATATGTGTATTTCTACTATAGATGTACTCAGCATAGATGTGTTATAGATGTACTCAGCATATACTCACAGTACAAATAATACTTGAGTTCTTTACTGTGGTAGTGCGTATTTGCTCAAAGGACACTATTTCACATTAGACTATATGCAAATGAATAGTAACTCAATTAAAAACTGACAAGGATTTGTTCTGTTCTCCAAAAAGTTACTGCTATCTCGTTATATGGCTATAACAACGCTGCGTCACCCCAGGGGCACGCCAGCCATTCTATGTATTTGTTGAAATTCACTATCAGCTCACTTAATTAGCTTAATTAGCCAAACAAATTAAACATGGTATGTTAGTGGCTCAGCCAGCAGATGCAGATGTATATTGGTTCTTAACTGCAACCTTTGGAGTGACCCCTAGAGCAGTTTAGATGTAGCTAAGCTAGCCCCCTTCAGCAGACCTAAAATCAAAGCGTTACACCAACATAAAGGTAAACATGTTAACTTTTGCATGGTATTGTGTGTGTATACATATGTCTGTAAAAGGAAATAAAAGTTACATATATAGTACATAGATAAATGTGGTCTTTTAAGGGAGTTACTGAGAAAATTGTATCATTCTGATTTTAATAAAATTTAAACAAGCATTGCTATTAAATATATTTTATGCTTGACCTGTTTACTGGTATTTACCCACATTGCTATGGAGGAAAGTGGATTTAGCTACTGTAGCAGAGCAAATTGTGTGGAAAGGTGTGTGTGTGTTTTTTTTTTTTTTTCTTTTTCAGACCCCGCTACAGCAGGACCGTTGTGAAATAAAAGTGCGTACAGAAAATGTAATGTGCTGTAAAATCTGGGATTTTGTGGGGTGGAGTCTGTCTCGTTCTTTAAGAACTCTCTCTGCTTCAGAATGTTTCGTTCTGCTCCATCCGCTCTCCTTGCTCCGCAGCTGTTTGCACCGTGTGCTTAGAGTAGCTGAGCATTTGAACAGCTAAGCTCCGCTCTGGTGACCTAGACTTGTCAGTGTTAATTGTGTGGTTATAATTACAAAAACACATTTACCACCTTGAAAGGGACTGAAGTTAAGTCCTTCCTCCCCTGCACAACCCTCATGAATTCAAATAGATCCGGTGGAGTTTCATCCTTGGGTTAAATATGTACTCTAAGGTTACTTGTTGTGCCTGTTTATCAAAGTACCCACTCTCCCTATTTTCGGTCTTAAACCGTTTTTTTTTTAATTATTATTAATTGAATGGGTTGGGAAAGCTGCATGTTTATATTTCCCCAAGTTATTCTTTACTATTTAAAAAAATGAGGTACCTGCGAGTAACTTTGGAATTGCAAAACCCTGCTGATTTTCAGGTGAAAATGTGGATTTACCCCCCTTTTTAAAAATAATTTTAGTGATTCAGAAACAGAATTAAGAAATACTGGTATTTTAGAAATATCAGAAGTAGAAATAAGATTTAAGAACAATAACCGACTGTAGTATGAGTGCAGAGAACATTTACTTTTGTCAGTGTAATTAGCTTTACAAGGGAAGTTGCCATCAAAGCTGACATGCATATCAGGCAATGTGATTAAGAAAATAGTTGTAATTGTTGTGAAGTTGTTTCATCCCTTGCATATTGTAATTAAGAACTTTATTCTTTTAACTGGGGGAAACACTGAATGTGTTGCCTGATATTGTGATGCAATAATGCATAAAAGGGTGAACTGTTCAGTGAGAATCTTTAGGAAAGGAATGACAGGCTACTGACTGGGGTATTGTGGCCGTATTTAGGAAGGTTGTTGACCCCCATAGACAATGTAAATGCTGTGGCTGTTCCAGTTGGTCATCTGCATGAGCCGGAGTCAGATTACCGAAACTGGGATGCAAATGAACGTATTTTGGATTCATTGCAGAAATGTACATGGTGATGGCTGAACGCTTTGCATAGAAAACCTAACAATAGAGCGTCGGCGAAACAAAGGGCAGCACATACATCCTCCCCCGGCCCCGTGGCCCTGGCCGAAATCCATTGCTGAGCGGAGAGCATTAGCAGATCTCATTTACAATGTATGGATTCTGCCGCATGGAACAGGCACAAATCCGAAACTGTTAAGCGCTTGGCTAACAATGCTTGGCAATTAAATGGGGAAAAATCTGTTGTGGTTTTCCAGTGTCCCCTAATTATGACTTATTACTGGTGAGATTATCAAATGGACTGTAAGATAAAACAAACAAACTGCCATCACAGAGGCTTATAGTTTATCGAACCTTAAAAAATATCACTGCAGTTCTTATGTCAATAAAGTATCACGTTCTTTATATGGTTTACTTCATAAAGATTTAAATATCTTTAATTGTAATTATTTCTCTTTCTAAAACCAGTGCTGTAAGTTTTATTTTATTTTTCCATTTTTAGAGAATAAAAAAACTTTACATTTTGACGCTCAATCATCTTTTTAGTAAATCCCTATATTTGTTTTATACTTGTGAAATGTGAAATTACATGTGAAAATTGACAAAATGTTTGGTTTTGTGTATAAAAACATGCTTCATATAAACAAAGGTTATCTATTTTGTGAATAAAGAGACATTATCTGCATTTCTGTGCTCGTCAAACGGGCCTCAGGTTTGGTTTTTAAGTTGAAAGTTTTTTATCATTTAATTTATATAGATTTCATTCTCTTGCTTTATTCTGAATAGACGACTGATTAGGTTGGTGAGTACTTTTAAGTTTCTGAATATAAATATGATTTTTCAATTCATTTACATTTTTCTATGGTGTGGTAGGACATTTTGCATTTTGTAGCAATAGCATTTTGTTGAAATTAAGTTTTTAGTTTTCATTGCTGATTGTTTTTTAAGTCTATTTGCAGACATTACTGAATCACTGAATGTAATTATTCTCTCATTCCAGTCTCACTCAGAGTGCCTGGTTGTTTTGTGGCCAGCACTGCCCCTATAGGCAATATGAAGTACTGCATTTTAAGGCTTTCTGTTTATATGATGACAATTTAATGATACAATATTTATCATATGTGAAACTCAAAGTGCCGGGAAATATATGCATTCAAGCCAACCCTTAATAATGGCTGTACCGCCCCCCACCAATACCCCTTTATATTGCCTTAAAAATGAAACTTAACATTTATTCTAGAGATGGATATATAATTTTCTGTCAGGTGCAATAGAGCAATGGAAAAAGAACTAAACTGGATTTTTAAGGTATATATTTTTTCTATATATGATCTGACAACTCGAAAGGAAAATGCCATATAAAAGAGCCTAATTAAAGGATTTTCACATTGTGGAACAGACAGCAGGGTTCAGAGTGGTTGTCTGTCTTGGGTAGTCGCTCAGCAGCAGAAGGTGATACTGGGGTGGACCCCTGTTAGCCTCTGAGCCGTCTGTTAAATTTGGCAGAAAAACACTCGGCCGATGGAAGAACAAAGGAAGGCATTCACCAAAAAAATAAAGATTCCCCAAAGAATGGCTTAATTTGTTCAAATCTACTGAGCGATTTGGTGCCCACTCCAGCAATAAGACATTTTGAACGGGCAGGAAACGGTTTTCCTTTAATTGTCTGAATCGCTCGGAAGTTCTTCGTGGGCTGCCTCCGTACAGCAGATGCTGTGCATTAATTGGCCAGTGCAGGCCTGACCCCGGGTCCCTCGCAGAGGGTTTAAATAGCTTATTTATTATTTGCTATAACCTGGCGTACATGATGTGTGCTTGTGAGTGGCGCATTTCACGCTCGGCGGTTCCTGTGTCCAAGGGAACCTGCGTTTCACTGGTAATGTGCTACCAGCAGGTTAGTACTAAATACCATCCATCAGGGCCTCATATTTTGCCCTCATCTGGCCTCCGCAGTGACTGATGAACCTGTCTTTTGTATGAATGTTTAGCGCAGTGGAAAGCCATATGCCACTGGCAGCATTTCCTCTGCAGCCTGCGCTGTGGCGGAGAGGAGTGCTGGGAGGAAGAGGGCTTTAAAAAGCCTCAAAAACAAAGAGGAAGAAAAGTCCTTCATAGGGGTCTCCGTGAGGCTTGGCCTGTCTGGCCAGATATGGCATCGGAACCAAGCTGGTGCCATGGGCACCATGTTGTTTTGACTAAACAAACAACTGAGGCCCTTTCAAGGGCTGTATTATACTAATGTGGAATATGTCGTATTTTTAATAAGTGTGTGTGTGTCTGTGTGTGTGTGTGTGTGTGTGTTGGGGGGGGTGGCACTGATGTATTTTTCCATCTGTTCCATACAGACCACAGCTCAGCTCACTGCTCACCCCCTTGTGAGAAGAGCACAGCTGTTACTGTAAACCCTGTCCAGTGACGGAGATCACACTCCTGTGCCTCTCTAAAGGATGAAATGAACAAGTCGGGCACTGTGCAGTCAGCCTTTGCATCTGCAATTTCAGACCTCTTTAAATCATTCTTCATGCTCACCAGAAATGAATAATGCACGCATTAACTGGATGCCGCTTAATAAATTTCCATCTCAGTGCACCATATTTTCAATAAGATCCAGCTATTTCGATTTTGTTTTGCAAAACAGCTGCTGAAAATCCCTGGTAAAAATGTTCCCCTCTCCCATTTTTTATTTTCATTTTTAAAGAAAAGGTTTAGCATTAGCAGTTGGGTAGATTCTTTTTTGAGCTATTTATCTATACAATATGAGTTTTTATTGTTGAAACAATGAATATGATTAGTACCAATATAATTGGTATCCAAGGCTGATTTGCACTACATGGCTTATTGTGACTCTATAGGAAACCTTTGAAAATATAATCAACAACTATCCCCATGTCAAGTCTTTTTCTGCTTTATATTTCAAAATCTTGAAGCTGATAATTTTCCAAATCTTGCATAATCTGCCTTAATTGCTTAATTCCTTTATAGAAATTCTGTGAACCAAGATAAGCAGCTGGTTGCCTCTTGCTTTCATTTCCCATCATGTACAATGAGTCAAGGGCTGTGGTGTGTCTGGAAATGGTTGTAGAATGTTCTGCGGCCATGAGCGCTTCTTTAAAATGTGTGTATGAAGTAAACAAAGCTGGTGGCTCCACTAGGCGCCCTGCTCGCTAATCATAGCCCACTTATTAATTTTGAATGTAACCTTTCACCCAGTCTCAGAGGAGTATACAGTAGGACAAGAAAATATTCCCCCTTAAAACTACAAAAAAGTCTGCAGGTTCCACAGGGATTTGCGGAAGTTCATCAGACCTCATTAGTTTTGTGCTCCAGCTTTTTTTTTTTTTTTTGACACTTAAGGCATCCTGTCAAGTGGATTATTTGTCAGGTGATGGCTGGAAAGTGGGCAGCAATTCTGAGGTTGACTAATACAAGGATTAGAGCAGTAAATTGCTCAGATGTCTCTTGCATGGTATTTACTTTGCCTTCCTGGCCAGAGCCCAGAAATCAGTTGCCTTTTTTTGTGACATTAGTTGGCATTTTGTTCAAGCATGAACAATATGGTTGATATAATGTAGAGCAGAACTTCGTAGAACTTTGTAGAGTGTAGAACTTTGGGAGCAGATCCGGTCAAGCTTCTGACTTCCAGACTCTAAGATAATCTTGGTCCTTCAGCCAAAGTGGTACTGATCTTCCATCCCAGTCTTTTGTTTTACTTGGGAGAATAAATGTGATATCTGCGGTTTCTCTAGGTGGCTGAGGGCCAGGAGATCTGTGTCATTGAAGCAATGAAGATGCAGAACAGCATGACTGCCAGCAAAACAGCCAAGGTGAGGACACACTGCTCTGTCTTTTCTACACGCAGATAATTGTTGTGTCGCTGTAGTCTTATGATTAATAGATTATACTTAAAAATGTTTCAACCATGACTTAAATTTCCATACAACCATAACTGGAATCTGCTACTGAAAGTGTTTCTTTTTTTTTGTGATTCTGCAGGTCAAAAGTGTGCACTGTAAGCCTGGGGACACGGTCGGGGAAGGGGATCTACTTGTGGAGCTGGAATAGGTTTCTGTTTGCTTTCTCTGTTGGATGAGTATGTTCCTCTGACTCAGAATAAAGAATGGGACTTTGTCATAGATATGGAAACCATTCTGTAGCATCGTTTCTTTTTATTAAAAGCAGAAATCTTCAGTGTGTGTCTGTCACTCTTCATGTGGCAAATGGAAGCACAGATATCGCAACACTTATTTTGTTGAGATTACATATCAGTATTCTACCCATCGATTATACTGGGTTCTTCTCACTAAAAGTGTCCTTATTAGTTATGAATTTGCAGTTTAATCAACTGTGTGTAATTATCACAAATAGCTTCAAAATGGGGGGGGGGGTTAAACGAAAGTGATCAGCATAGTCTGATTACGAAGTATAACACTAGATTTAAGGTGCAGTACTGATGTTGGTGCCCAGTGTCTCCATTATCCTTGCGGTTTATAAAAGAAGTTTTTAGAAAAGGGATTATAAATAAAATGTAAGTGTTCTGTGTGCCTCAGAAGTTCCCGCAGAGAAAAGTAGGCGATGACGCAGAATGAAAATTGCACATGCTGCATAATACTGACGAGAAAACGGAAAAGTTGCGTTAGTATTGAGTTTTTATTTTGCCTTATATAGTATATCTCCTAGTAGCATGTTTTTGATTCTCTTAATTGATTGAAAATATCAAACACTGGTCGAACACTAAGTTATTTTTTTAAAAGTGGAATGCATTTGTAAGATTAACAACAGACTGTGCTGTAGTGTGTCTTTTCAGAGTAATTGTAAACTAGTGCGTGATCCCTGGGGTGGCAGTAATTATCATGGCAAGTGGTTGTTAGCCACTCAGGATGATGAGCGGTGTTGATGCACTCAATGGGCTCTGCAGCACACTATGGTCAATTGTGACTTATTTCAATCCAGACACTCACTGCATTGTGGATAAAAACGAGGTGGTATGCGTGTTGGCAGCTTAAGAGGACCCAGGGATCACCTTGAGGTGGAAGAAGGGGATTTCTTGTTGCAGTGGTCTGCAGTCGCCAGAGGGAAATGTCTGGACTTAGTCTGCTGTCGGAAATCTCCACCTTCCCACGATGCCAATCAGCCTCGCTGAACTGCTTGCACTGACCACTTCGTACAGAGATGTAAGCTGTCTAAAAATCTGTACTTTGGGCAGCAAACCACCTGGGACGAAAGTGGGCTTTGACTTGTGTTAAATGTGTTAAACATTTCTTTCAACCCGGTTGATACAGCAGAGCAACGTGAGAGTCTTGCAAGAGAAATGCAGCTCTGACATAATAGACTGGCGAAGCCCTGAAAAGGCCATTTAAAAAATGCATTATATCACTCGCATTTTTGCATGGTGGTGGATCGATTTTGCTTTTCTACGTATTTATACACATATTTATGCGTGATATTATACGAACCCAAATTTGAATGTGGGCTGAATTTAAAAACATACTTGTGAGCGTTCAGAAATTCATGCATCCACCCATCCAGCTATCGAACCCCGAATTATTTGTCCTGAATAG
>JAODKL010000001.1:39617664-39650922 GCA_026780765.1 Petrocephalus schoutedeni | reverse complement strand
AAGAAACTAGAATATAAAACATGTTTTCAGTTATTTCACCTTTTTTTGTTAAGTACATAACTCCACATGTGTTCATTTATAGTTTTGATGCCTTCAGTGAGAAGCTACCAATGTCAGTGTAAATGGTCATGAAAATAAAGAAAACACATTGAATGAGAAAGTGTGTCCAAACTTTTGGCCTGTACTGAACATACTGACTTCTTTTTGCCATGTTCAGTAATAACTTAGATTTGATTAAGATTTTAAAAAATGATAAGATTGAAGGGCTGCTTTCAGTATTGGTAGGGCCCAAAACCCTGGCCCCAATAAAAACACACTACTACTGTACTGGTCGGGATACGTCCTTATACTCCATACCCAAATTTATGCCCTTGAGTAATAATAGTAACGCTAAATAATTTAAACACAATATAAGACTTCAGATTCAGCTTAAAACACTTCCTTGGAGTGTCAGTATTTAAACTAAATTAAACATGATAAAGCCAAAGGGCCCTATTCCAACTGACATAGTAGCTAGGGTGGGTAAGCAGTCTGCATGGTATGCCAGCAAATATGTACTCATACAAGCACTATGGCCAGAGCCGGTCAATCCATTAGGCAAGAGGGATGGCTGCCTGCGGCGCCACCTTCTGTGGGGCACCGACTTAGCAAGCTTAGTGGGCCTGACTACGGCCAATTTAATGACGCCAATTCACATATCTCTGGGAGGGACCCCACACATTACAAGGGAAACCTACAAACTCCATACACACACAGGGATATAACAGTATGGATGAAACACTGCTGCACTCTGAAACACCATGCTTGCCCAATTATGGAATCGCTGTTCTTGAAAGCAAAGCTACCAACCCAGGTGACCTTTGAATTCCTGAGTTTTTTTGCGAGTTTTTGGCGACCTGTAGCCAGACACATTTGAATGCAGGGGCTTGCCAGGGGCCTCCCCTAAAAAGGGGCCTTAAAGTGGGGGCCCCCTTTCACCATACTGACTCCTTCACTTTTAACTTTGATGTCACCAATGTAGTCGGGGGACCTGTGTCCATGTTTATGTTCCTGTGCCACTGCGATGAATAATGCTAAATATTTTTTGCTGACTAAACTTAATCAATGTAATTTCATGAACAGAAACACTGTAACAGAAAAAGTATTGACATATGGAACGCATTATATGACAGTCGGATTAGTGTTTTGATGACGATACAGTGGCTATTTCCCATGCTCTCACTCAATATTCAATTCAATTCAATTCAAATTTATTTATATAACACATTTTCACAATGCTACATTGTCTCAAAGGGCTTTATATTGCCCATGATCAAAGCCCCCAGTGGGCAAGCCAGAGGCGACAGTGGCAAGGAAAAACTCCTACTCCTTAATAGGAGGAAACCCTGGGAGGAACCAGACTTAAAGCGGTAGCTCAACCTCCTAGGGCCAGCAGAGGAAGTCAAAAATAGCAAATGAACAATGTTCAGTCACAGTTCTGTGGTCACTGCAACAGGGCTGAACAGTGTTACTGGATCAGCAGTTTTGCGATCCAGGGGCACTGGACAGGTATGGTGTCACTTTCTTCTCTGGTTACCAGATGACATTGAGTCAATAGCTTCTGATGGTGCACCAAAATCACATGACTTCAGAGCAAGTTTGGCAGCCTTTGGGAGGTATAGTTTCTGAACGTGGCTTAAGCAGTTTGAGTCTGAGGTTTTTCAGGAAAGGCTGACAGCAGTGACTGATTAATGTATAGACTATGATAGGGTATAGCCTAGGGCTCTGGGAAAACCAGGGCCCCGCCTCAGGATAAATGGAACTGTTAAATCGACAACACCTGAGTGTCCATGCTTCTATTAGCCTAGCGCACCCAGATAAGTTAATCTGCACGTATGTGACAGCATTTTTTTGGTTTCCCAATCTGGAAACTTGACAATCTGGGATCTGATATCTGCAATACTGAGGCAACTGAAGAAGTAAGCAAATGGCCAGCGTTTGGTTCTCTTTTGCATACTGTACTGTAAATGTGGTGAAGCTGGTCCACTCTGTTTCCATGTAATTGCAATCGAGGGACATCACAGGATTTATTCTTTGCCACCAATTATTGTGCATTGTTGTTTTGGAATATATGCGACCAGTCTTGCAGTTACAAAATCCAAACGGGCTTGGATCCTACATGCCGTTTCCCGTCAGCTACAAACTTCTCAGAGATTTCTAGTTCATTCTGCCTCATTGTGGCTATCAGAGTAGCCTGCTTGGGCCAGAGATCAGCAGTAAGCTTTGTGCTTGTGATCCAAATGCACTATTCTCCAAAAAAAAAAAAAAAAAATTTAGTTTCACTCTAGTTGACAATTTTAATCGTTCGTTGTAGATTTGAGGGGGCTAAACTATGGGGAATTACTTTCACTGTGTCAAAAACATTTTGGCAATTTGAACTGTGTCAAAATCTCTGTAAAGGGAGACATGATGTTTGAGACATTTTTTACAAAACGTAGACTGATACCATAATCCTAAGAAATCTTGGTACTTCATGGCAGGTTTGTCGCAAAGGAAAGTCATCAGTGGGAAAGCTGCAGCTAAATGCAATTGACCTTGATCCATCTGTGTGCTTAAGTAAATTCATACTTTGAAAGACCCAGGGCTAATTATGCATCTTCTAAACTAATAAATAATGTTGAGGCGCAGACAGTTAATAGAGTTTCCCAGTAATCTTTCAAAATGTCAAGATTTCTTACAAGTCTAGCTGATCGGACTGATAGTCTTCTAATTAGGTGAAAGGAAAAGAATCCAGCTTCGTATATGATTTCACCTTTCTGTAGCCAGTACGATCAAGTTTTGGGACCAAGTTACAGGGAGAAACTCCCAGAGTGACACCTATCAGCCACCAAACCGTATTCCAAAACACAAGACTTCTTGTTGCATAAGGCGTCGCTTTGAAGATATACACATTGCTTAATTGGGGAAGGAAACATTCAAAAATAGAGACAGATGTTTCTCAGTGAAGCCTGTAACATCAGTTCTCACCTCGTGGGACAAATATGACAGACAGGAAAGCAAATCACATAAGATTACACAATTTAACTAGGTTACTCCAGGCAAGTGGGACACATTACCAGTTAATGCTCTTCAGGACTGTATACAGAATGTGCTTTTGACATAAACATGGTATAAACTCCACGTTACATGATGGAGTTGAAATACTGGAATTCTATGTCATGTATAGGCGAAGTAGTAGTGCCGGGGATGATGGGACCTTGCTGTTAGCCTAGGACACTGGCACTTGCCATCGATGGGTGTGTGTACTCGCAGAAGCTGGGTTTGGACCTCCTGCCTCTTTATTTTGAGCTTAAGCTCCACAAATTTAACCAGCAGCATCGATATGGATCTGGTGGGATCTATGTCTGGGAGCCAAACCAAAGCGACAGCCTGCACTGATTCACCCTCAGGTTCCCATTCCCATCCAGCTGCCAATAGGTTTTGGTCCAACAAAGTGTAACACAGTTCGATGTCGCAAAACCATCCTTCGCTGTTTGAATATAACATACTGTCTGAGACCCTCCCCCCAAAATGCTCCCAACCAAATCCAAACTGACTTCAACGATTTATCGTAATAAAAAGTGTTTTATTGCCAAATAGAAACAACCGATTACTGGGGATGGCTGTGGTCATCATAAGTAACAAAACCCATACTGGCTGAAAAACCAAATACCAGAATCTGGCTAAATTATAAAAAAAATGAAAATACAGTTTTAAACCTATACCCATATCTACCCATAAATGCATTCAGAAGCCCCCATGTGCTCAACAGAAAAGACCAGCGTCCTACCGGCTTCCAGACACAGGTGAACTTGCAACACTTGAAACTACTCAGAAGAGAAATGTAATGAGTCCCAGGAAGACATCTGGCAAAGACGCAATCCCTCTCTTTGGCAGTTGGTTAACCTGCTATCCTGCTCATTCTTACCCTCCTGTGCTACCCTTTGGACCAGAGTAATTTTCAGTATTCCAACAGATTGCAGTACTGCTGAAGGGTGAAAACATGAGAGAGAGAAATGGCATAGCAACGAGAAACTGTCAAGCCTCACAGTAAACCTCCCAACAAGGTCGTAACACAATTCGTCATAAATTGATTCCAGAGCCGGCAAAGTGCCGCAGATTGGTTCATTTGCCGTTATTACATATGACAGTCATTGTCATCGAAGTGTAGGAACGCTGGAAACTTGTTCAAAGTAGTTGTGGCAAAGAGAACAAAGATTGGCTGACGTGAGCGAAGGCATTCATGCTACGATCGACTCCCAACTAGCAGACCAGTATTGCCCATGATTTTAGGCAGGTCAACTAGCAACCACTCATTGGACTTTCTGTTCTTTGTTGCCATGTAGTGCTCTCTATATTTGTTTGTTCTGTCAACTATCAACGTCAGTATTTTCTCATCATCAAAAAAAACTAATGCATATACTTAATTTTGTACAGAATCGGCTTTATCCAGTGGACCCTCTCTGGCGCGCCTTTTGTCACACACAAGGTGGCTGATCATCTGCAGAGCAGATGTGTTTATTTTTGTGTGTACAGTGTATACTACCCTGGAACTGCACTGAGGAGGTGGCTGGACCACCTGAGTGGGCAGCTGGGCCTCTTCATCATTTGCAGAGCTCAAGCTGTCAGACTGTGGTGTCAGACTCATCAGTGAGAGTAGTAGCATTGTCCGCTTCTGGATCTTCACCGTCAGAGTTCTCACTAGTAACAGAAGTCGTCCATATCTTCCTCCTCATCACTGTAGTCCAGCTCAACCAACTTTACAATTACTTGTATCACTACCCTTAAGGTTATTTTTTTTAGACAACAAACATAGAAGATACTTTTCAGTGCCATATGTCAAAATATATGAAACAATTCAACCTAGTAACATGCATGACACAGATTTATACATAATCAGGCAAAATAGCTAATAAAGCACTACTATAACTGACAATATTTACATTAATATAAAATACTACAAGCCTCCAGCTCTGGGTAAAAGAGATTTATGAAAACATACTTTGCTTTTTTACTTAGGCCTATAACTAACCAAAATGGCTGAGCATGTAAATGCATGTTTTAGTTCCTGCTGAAATATATTAAAACTGGTTACTTTCTACGAGCTGTGTGCCTTGGCATTAACAGCGAACTATTCCATAGTTTTCTTCATTGCAGTCCCAAAAATTGCTTATAGAGCAGTTTCTATAAATTATAATAAAGTATACTGAAATGCTTTAATTCACAACAACAACAGAAAAAATAAAATAGTTTATGTAAAAAAAAACAACATTGTATTAATGTGCTATTGTCTGTAATCGTATATGCTTCTGCTTATCAGAATAGCTTAGTAATTTCTAAAATTTCCTCGATAATAACCAAACCTGACAGCATCACATCAGTAATGCATTACGATACTTATACAGTGGTTCGATGGATGGAAAAATAATAAAATTCTCATAATCCAAAAGTTTATAGTAGAAGATTATTTGCCAATAGAAGATATTTTGCTATCGAAACTATTCAACAAAGTTGGACACAGCAAGTTTATACAAAAACAGAATGTAAAGGAACAGACATTCCACATCACATAATACCTTGCGTGAGACAGCCTCGTGTTAAATTAACAATGCATTTGTTATGAAGTTTGCTATAAGGTTTGTTGAATATTACTAAGCCTCATACTCACACTTTCACAGCCTGGGGAAACGAGTGTCTGCAAATGGACCGAATCTCCATTTCACTGTTCCTCTGCCCAGTTTTGTGGCTGGTGTATTTAGCTGGGTCATTATTATTTATTTTTTTTAGTGGCAGAAATAAATTTGCAATTACAGAGTATCTGCTGCTCCCTCCAAGGCCCCGCAGATGATAATTCTGCTTCCCTCACGCTGAGAGACATTGCTTAGCCTCACTGGGCTTTTTGTTCCCCCTTGAGAACTGCATTAAACATACAGGTCCTGCATGGATGAGTGAGTCAACAAATTACTGGGGCCCCTAAACGTGGGGGATGATTCACCCTATATGTACAGACCCTCACGATGTCTGCTGCATACCTGCCATTGTGTTATTAAATATCTTTAAGGCTTTTAAATAAACATGATTTTATTTTTCAATGAGGCTTCTTATTGCATCTGCTTAGCTATTCCTTTCCTATGCTTGACTGGCTTTATCTATCAACTTGGGGCCCCTCAACTGTAAAATCTCACCTAATATACATGGAGCTGTTACAGCTGTTGGAATAACCTTTCAAATGTCTCCTAAGGAGCAGAGTGATATTTGCACTTAATAAAATTATGCCTAGCAGGAGAATACTGTAGTGACATTTGCCATTTGTCAAGCATAGGCTATGAAAATCCTCTAAGAACCATTAATTTCTGGGTTTTGATAAGAAAACTTGCTTTAAAGAAATGGGAAATAAGTTATACATGTTATACTTTTCAAAGTGTCTTTTTGCATTAATCCCTGACAATGAGGTGATTTAGTATTACATATAATTAACCATAATTATTACATGGTTTCTCAGTATCTCATTTCATGCTTCATGTAGAACAGTAAATAAAGTGTGCGACTCCCTTGTGAGTCTTACACGCTGGGCCATCTTTGGGGGGTTGACAGGTTCATGGGGCGCCGTGAGCTTGTCTTAGGAAGCATAGGGTACTAGGCAGGGGTACACCCATGACAGGATGGTAGTCCATTGCAGGACACACATGAGATATTTTAATATCTTCGGACTGCTAGCGGAAATCCACACAACACAGGGTGGACAGACAACCTGTTCACAGACAGGGTAGAGAGTGAATTTGAACATCCAACTTTGGAGGAGAGGGGCAACGTCGCTAGCAACCCAGACACCACATCGGACCAGCTACTCCAATTAAGAAGAAATATAATACATGTCACTAGTTCAAATGTAACTAAGTGTAAAATTGTAAGGCAAGCAAATCAGTTAAACTGAAGGAACCCGGAAAGCATGAAAGTAATAACGGTGTTAATATCAATAATATCAATTGCAAGGACATGACTTCTGACTTCCCAGAAAAAGCTTCATTGATTCATGGTGTCCCTTCACAGCGAAACGGGGCTCGTCCGGATCCCTTTTCTCTTTCCAGGAGTGACACTCCTTTGCTCTGCTTCACAGCGCTTCAAAGAACCACATGTCTCTGGCAGCTGAAGTAATGTAACGTAAGTGCAATTTTAATCAGCAATGCTAAAATCACTGTGAACACACTGCCTTAATCATATTCCCCCAAGTTGCTTTGATATTCAGACAGCAAAGGTTTAACAAATGCTTTTATAAGATATATGGAGAACCTGGTGGCATCATAAAAATAATAATAAAAAACTTAAAATTAAGTTTTAAATTAATTATTGAATGATGCTTGATGGATATCTACAGCGTATCTGATGTAATAATAATAATTTAAAAATATCAGAAATAAAAGGCAAACATTTGTTAAGGACTTTTCGCAGCAGTGCTATGATATGATTCATTTTGATATGACAAAAAATTGATATGCGGAAACAAAAATGTTGAGTTAGTAATGTATACGATTTAATATGTTCTAATATAAGTTATCACGTAATATCAGTATGGATTACTTTTCAGTTCACTTAATTCTCATCAGTCGAAAAGAGAGAAGTCTGCATTTTTGCATTTTGCTCTCAAAAAGCCCAGTCTCTGACACACTCATCATAATGACTAGGTAGAGCACAGCAGGTGGAAAAGATGTTTGATAGATACATGCATTAAGATACTCGACTGTTTCAAGCACACTGAATATCTGTGCAATCTGAAAGACCGAGATTAAAGTAATTATTTGATGACAGCTATAGGAATTGGTGCCGCGTTTGGACACTTATCGATTCTATTGAGATGTGGATTATTTATTGTATCATTGCATTATCGCTTTAGCAATTTCAGGCAGTGTTCTGAAATGGAAGAGATCAGACTGAAATGCTGCATTCTTGTTATTGGTGGAGACCCTATTAATCAGCAGAAATCTTCCCAAGGTATAACTTTGGGATTTTCTATCAGGGAAAAGTACCAAAGGCAAAAATTATATTGGGGAGGGTTCTCCAAAATGTGCATAGATACTATTACATGTCTACAGAACCTTAAAGAACCTGTAACCTTAGACCCCAACTGCCTTGTACTTTTTCTTCCAGTCATTAACATGTTTATAGAAAGTGAAGAGAATGCGTATAATCTGTCAAATCAAATATCTCTGAAGTACTGCAGCTGATTAGAATTGCATAAAATGTTTGTTCTCCCTGTTCTGGCCGCTATGTATTACTTTGAGCTTAGCACCCCCTGCAGTTACACATTGTGTCCTGTTCTGAATGCTTCCACAATTCAATGGTGGAGCTGTCTCTCTCAGCCCCCTTTTAAAGTAATTAGAGGCCTTTTTACTTTGATTGTTCTGTAATTGAATTGGTTTGAGCCTGCATAATTTCTATTGAAATATGCCAGTCATATTTCAGTCCTGGCTGTGGCCAGACCATTTTTTGGAATAATTAAAATAGAAAAAAAGCCAGGTGTGGACGACAGGAAACAAAAGCCAGATGAATAGTCCTGATTAGGTGTTTTGTGGAAGAGAGATCTTCTGGCTCAAAGACAAAGTGGAATCTCACTTATTTCTTGGGATGCAATTGACCACTGTTGATTAAGGAGCAAGGTTTAGTCATTTTCTCCTTTCATCATCTCACAAAGTGAATGCGCTTCTTTGAAAGCGAAAAGAATTCAATCAGTCATTAAACTTCAATACAAAGCCCAAAATACATAAATGTGGCCAAAAAAAAGGCAAACCTTAATAGAAGCTTGTACTCTGTCATAGGTATCTTGTAGATGCCTATGGCCTACATTAGACCATAAATCAAATCCGAGGTAGTCAATTTCTGTGTTCTTCACAGTTACCTTCACAAAGACATTTCATATAGCTATATGCTATACAAGGTGTCAGAAAAAAAAGCCATGAATGTAATGAATTGCTGTCAAGTTTCCTTGTATATCTGTACTTTAGAACTTGATCAAAAATATATTCTGCATAACTTGATCATTTACAATTAACCTAAATTATAGGCCAATATTGAGCCCTGTCATGTATGAGGTAATGCGAGAGTCTAAAGTCTAAAAATAATTTCAAATACTTTTAATGCCAATATTCTATAATAAAACACACCATAGTAATTACAAACAAATGAGCCCTGCTCCAAGTTTTAATGTCATTTAATAGTAACACTGTAGCCAGGAAAACTTCAAAAGAATAAATTAGCACTGCGTACTTCCATGTAATATATCCTTTTGTCCAGCCGTTCCTTTGAGGTGCGTAGAGATGAGTCTCTGGTGATGGGAAAATGAACTGCAAACACACAGGGAAAAGGAAAATGCTGTGGACAAGACACTGAAAGCTAAACTCGCTGTGATGATCAAAGAGGGCTGTGAAACAGCAGGCCACCGTGCCAGGCCCACTGGGGGCTTTGAAGACGCCTCTGATAATCTGTTGTAGGAAATGATATTATTGATATGAAAATTGTTCGTATTCCACGTCTCAGACAGGGAACAGATAAGGGTTCTGGCAACCATTACCAACAATTAAAAAGTGATCAGGGATCACAAAACAGGATATGCCATTCTAAACAATGTAGCAATATCCTGACCTTTATTTTAGAATAAAGCCCGAAGGTCTAAATGATGTGGGACTTTAAACTAAAATGAAAAATTAAATTAAAAAACGGAAATAGCCATTGTGGTTCTAGATCAAGGTCAAAATAGTCCAAGAGCATCCTCGGATGTCTGCCAACAGATTGTGCACAAAATTGGGACCAGTCTTCTCTTCATCAGCATCGAATGGATTTTAATCAACACGTAATGCCAGTTGTTAATTGCCTGAGCTGCCTGCTGCTAAAATAATTCAATGCTTTTATTGTACTAGTTACCATCTGTTTAAAAACATGGAAACCAGATTACTGTATTTCCTGTGGTGAATGTTGTCATGGAATACAGTCTGCTAATTTACTTTATTAATGAGTGGAGAAAATGGCGTAAATACGTTTCTACAAGGCCAAGTACAAAAATAAAAACACACAAAGGCACTGGATTGTCAGGAATTAAATATCCTTCATGATTGGTTTTCTAACATGATTCAGATTCAGTTGTATTGATATAATGTGCATAGTTTTATTGAAATAGGCAGACGAATTATAAATCATATAACAATATATATATTAAATATAAACCATAGAACATTTACAGACCTCAGCCATCATTGTGTGATTACACTTCAGTTATCTAGACAACAAACTTTATCTATCAATTCGAAAATCAGCTTTGCAAACATTTTGACTGAGTGATATTCATTAATTGTAAGAAAAGGTTGAATTTTAGTTAACAGTCGAGTGCCACATGTCAAATCCAAAAACCTTAATAGAAGCTTGTACTCTGTCATACAGTAGGTATCCTGTAGATGCCTATGGCCTGCATTAGACCATAAATTGAATCCGAGGTAGTCCAGTGTCTGTAGGAAGTGTTCTTCACCCACTCAGAGACTCTGCAAAAATGTACATTACCAACAGAATAACTGCCGGGGGAATATTATTTCTACAATTAATGTATGTGGAGCAAATCCAGTGAATTATCAAGAATGTTCTGTGATTCTTAAGTTAGTGTTTTGTTGAAAATGTACTCAACAGAATTTAAGCAGCACAATTATGGAGGGCTTCACTGAAAAGCACAAAGCTTTATCTATTACACCATGTACCATAATTTCTGTACTATATTGAGTCATAACATACCACCCAGACAAACACAACAGGCAATTAAAAAAAAAGTAATTTAACAAACGTTCTAACTATCCACCCGTCTTTGCAACATTGCAGCTATTGCTGTTGCTACGAAGTCTGCTACTGAGATTTTAAACTTAGATGCCAATTTTCTGCTACCATCTTTTGCTTAACAGATCATCTATTGCTCACAGATATCCAACAGCAGATGTCAGGATTCTGGCAGGTGCTGGAAACTAGCACTAGGGAGCATTTCAGGTCTTTCTGAATACCACAAAATATCCCAGCAGTGTTTCCTCACTATGCAGCTCTCATGTGTCAGACCAACCTTCAGCTCATTCTGCAAATGGCAGTGCATAGTCCCCAGGTCACAATAAACTTGATGCAATAGCTGGTCTGTTTTTATTTTTTTTTTATATTCTCGCCATAGCTTCTTCTGGGTCATTACCTCGTTGCCTCACCTGGGTCAACCTTTTAAAAATCTCAGCCAGGCCAGAACCTCAGCCAGTACTTCTCAGCGTTAGTTGGTTGGGCGGGTGGTTAGTTGGGTGGTTGGTATGTTGAATTAGTTTTTACATTTGCACAGCAACTTACTCCTCAGTCATCTAAAAATGCACCACATATTACTGATCCTACTGAGTAATTCCTATCAATAGTTTAGCATTGGTTATGATCTTTGACCATGTTTTTAGTTTTGTATTGCTTAAGTTTCTTTACTAAATCCTTATGTTTTCTAAGTTAAATGTTTTTGACTTCCTCACCTGTTACTACCTTGAGCCAGGTCGTAACACAATGAGTAAGTTAATTCTTGAATTTATGAATTTGTGTTAGAAAACATGTTCCATTTGGGATCAATATGTTATAACTTATTAAGCTTCTTGAAGGTCTTCAATGGAATACTTGTACCAGATCAAACATCGGAATGTCCACAACTTCTGGTGTGACACAGAAAGCAAGTCCAGTATCATGTTGATTCCCCTACACATTGAAATTGTATTGCTGAGGAATCTGACAGCCATTGTGACTTGTTATAGGAAAGTCAAGAAAAGGATTGTGATCGTTCTTTATTGCAACACCAATAAACCAAACCGGAGGTGATTCTGCCAGCACTAGGGTGCTCATGCATTATAGCCTGTCATACTCACCCAGTAAGCAGTGAATGTTTAGAATCAGCTGCTCATTATATAGGCTAGCTTACAGAATCCAGGGCATTCTTGACACTGTTGCTACGCAAGAATCTGGAGATGTGGACAAATGGCAAAACTATTACACTATGACGCTATGGGTAAATGCATATACAATTCAAATAACATCTAGCATTTGAGGAAGATCTCTCTTCTGGGCAAATCTATGTAAACCACTGGGTGCTATACAGTAAGTACAGGTAATCACCACATGGCATTCTTTAATGGCAAAATTACTGTAATTAAAAAACAAGAAAAGCTCAGTTAGACTAATAAATAGTAAATTAAATACTCAATTTGTAAGGTAAATCTTGGTAGTGGGAAAAATTATGGAGTAGGATGTAATGTATGCAAATGTTAATATTCCATGGCTGAGATTCTATAATTGAGAGGATACATCCTCTATGCTTTAAATAACAATCTTCAAGGCCTGCATCAAAATCAATTGCACAAATGGAACAAAATCAATTTAATGAACTGCATCGAAAATCTTAAAAGCCTAACATACTTTAATAAAGACATCTGACGTACTCCAATTGACTGAGTAATTGTTAATTACTGAACAGCATTCACTTTGCAGTAAGGTACCTATTGCAGTACTGATTCAAATGCGTAAGGATCAACTACTTATAAACGAGTACTGGCTGTGCATGGAGAAGTAGTGTAACTGGCCTATAAAAAGTAAACAAAATATGACACTTTTCCCATTAGGCTGCAGTCTACACAAGGATACAACTGAGTGTATTCTTTAAAACTATTTTAACCTAAGAGACATTAGCTTTTAGCTGAACACTTTGTGGTTTAAAATGTTTAATTACCAAACTAATACAGTACAGTAAGTCCTGCTACAACGTATGATATCACACCATGATTGATGTATTAGTTCAGTAGGAATTGATTTTCATATGGAGAGAAAAGCACTATGCAGACTACAACACGATATTGCCTTAGTGAGAAAGACTACTTGGACGTAAAAATAGCTAAGTGAACGATAGTGAGGTCCAATTTGTGAACAAATTGTTTTTTTGAACTGGTTCTTTCCTGTGAATCAGTCAAACCAGTCTTCAAATCTAAACAAATCTTTTTGTACATCTACGCATTATGCAGGTCAAAGCTCTAAACATTCCAAACATTTGTCAAAAATATTTGACAAATTATTATATAAAAACACAGAGCAAAGTTTTTTAATTCACATACAATTGATTTTCGTAGCTGTTGCCTTTGGTGCCCCTCCGCAGACCATAATTCGCTGTATTTTGGAATTTGGCACATTCCATTGAAGCAGTTAGTAGGCGATTCTTGAGCTAGTTAGACCCATGAGACGTTTATGATATAAATTATTAATGTATTATTTCTTATTCATTTATTATTTGCATATAATTACTTTACTGGTGACTGGTATTTGCCAGTAAAGTTACTAAGTTTTGGAGTCGCATTCCCCTAACCCTACTTTTCCCATTGGATATGTGTATTTTACTGCACAATTTTAGTGAATGCAAGGTTTTTCAGGAACTCATTTGTTGCATTGTAGCAGGACTGTATTATAATATTATTTTAAAGACAACAATCTTTGGCATTGTGTAAATATATGATCTTCAAATCATATGAACAGGTATTACATATGTTACAAAATACAGATGTTGATCAATATGTTTGCTTTTGGACCAACAATTCTGTACTATATATTAAAAATTTTGCATAAATCCTTCATGAAATGTTACTAATCCAATTACTGACACAATAAGATATGTTTCCAAATGAATGCAAGGCATGCAAAAGAAGCACAAAATTACTGAATATGCTGGTGATTTATTGTGTACAGCATTAGCAAAAAAATACTATTTTTCAATGTAAACTTTTCTTATCATCCATATATTATTTATATCACATAGTTTTGTATGAACTGTATATAAATGAACAGTAAATAAATAAACCTTGACCTTATGCTACTATTACAGAATTTCGGTCACAGCTGAAATCTGACACCAAGTTTAAATCCATGACAACATACATTCATTCACAACAGCCTCATAAAACACATATAGGTTCATTAGGTAAGTTCTGTAATTAATTATTGTTATATATCAAAGTTATAAAGATCTTTAATTTAGACATAAAAGACACAAACAAAGAGTATATATTTTAAGACACGGACAACTAAAGTTTGCTGAAATGAACATAAATAGTTTTTATTTTAAATTACATTCAGTTTATATTTGTTATACTGACCGAAATAAAAACAGTGTAAACATGAGCTTCTTGTTACACTTAATCAGAATTATTATACGTAATAAATACCTCATAAACCTCATATATTTCAATAAATACAAAATGGCTTTTCACTAATCTCCCATGTCTTCACTTTGCTTGGAAAAGATAAATACATAAATAAATAAATAAAATTTCATGTGCTGCATCAACAGGTGGAATTTCTTCCTGTAATACTATCGTGAAATCAAATAGTAGAAATATGCTAAAAATATATATTTTATGTGAAGTATAGCTTAAACATGGCAATCTTTTACTTTTCCTTTCAGCCATAAAAAAAATCTGCATTCTGATTAATGTTTCACTGCTGCAAGAGAGCCAGCTAGGGCTACGTTAATAATATACGTACAACACTCAGAGTATGACAATGAAAACACAGTGGCACAACTAACAACCACAGATACATTAATAGTGATATTTTACTGTTTGTCTATAGAGGTATATTCTTCACAGAATATAAAAAAGTTAAAAATATGTAGATTACGCAGCAATAGTAGATTCTCCATTACCCTGGATCAAACTGTGTGATTGCACAAATCCCACGCTGAATTGGCAGAATATACAGTCAACATCTCCCTTGGATGTGTAACACATTGCAATTACTTAAAATCAGAAGCTATGAGTATTTAAAGGGTATAGTTCAATAGCAAAAATTTTCTCAGGGACAGTGGAGTGGTCCAGAATATTCAGTCGACTACACAAAAAATTCTTGTGCCTTGGTACTGAGCAGGAAACAGATGAGAGTATTAAAACGATCTTCCTGAACGTGGTTTCTTACACGAGTGGAACTGAATGTGGCTTGGTTCCTTTAAATGTCAATCAGATCATCGCCACTCTCGTCGCTCTCCACAGTCAGCTGCCGTGTCCACCATTTCTTGATCTCCGAACCCGAAGATATCTCGTCGCTGACCGGATTCATCTTGCACACCACCGACTTCACGCTGGTCCGACCTCCAAACCGCAAGTTGACAGAAGAAACAGAATGACTTATAGGTTTAGGTGCTGAAAAGTTATCAACAAGAAAGTTTAAATGGAGATGGTCGGAGATGAAAGCCAGGAGCCAACCCTGATGCATTCAATAGACAGCATCACTCTGCCATGCACGCAGGCTCAAAACCGAACAGCACGCAGTGGAAAGGTCACTGCCATACAAGGGGTCTGCTTAGGAATTAAGACCAATGCTTAAGTGATTTTGGAGTTCTAAGCCAAACGTATCAAATTTTGCAGAGTACAATGGCAAAGTTACTGTTTATTGATAAGGAAACAGCAGCATATTAATGAATCTACACATATTGCCTATTATTGTTAGCTTTAAACCAATAGCTGAAATTAATTTAGTCAAAATGAAAACAACAATCTTCCTGTGATGACTGATACGTCCTACCTTGTATTTGTCATGCAAAAGCTTCTGTTATTGCAGACAAAATACCTGCTGTAATTTTCCAAGATCAAATTGCAGTTCACATACAGCTGCTGTTGGTGTGTTCTGAGGAAAATGGCTCAAAGGTAAATATCTCACCTGCTGGGAGTCGCCACTGACCCAGCTTTCTTTGTGGCTTGCCCATGTCTGAAGAGTCCTGTCGATAGCAGCCTCGGTCTGACAGCGTGGGACTCAAAAGCTGCTGCAAGCCACTCATCTATGTGAACCACAAAGAAAAACAGATAAAGCCTTTTAGTTTTCCCTGTTATCTTGCTATAAAATACTAATATGGATATACAGGGGTGTATATGAGGGCAGGACCACAAGGGCACTGGCCCCAGCTGAATGCAGACTGGCCCACACAGTGCCCTCATCCCTGTCTCTCGCCGATTTAAGATGTATCATTGGCTAATGATAAGGTTGGATGCACTGTATGAATTACACTGGTCCCTTTATAACTTTTGGGGTACCAGATAAATTTTGTGATGCTGATCAGAGAAATAACTTCAAAAGTTTCACATCACATAAGGTTTTTGAGAAACGCCCAGTTTTGTTATAATTATTGTAAAATGTTTAAAACACGGGTATTTCGCATAACACCGGTCAACAAAAATTTGAGTATAAAACAACTAAGGATGGTCTTTTATGTAATGTTAATGCTGATTTAAGAAATGCATTCAGAATTTCAGACATGTCATTTGTAGGCTATACTGATAGTATATAACTCCTTATGACGAATGTATTGGCATATTTCAGAATAATTTAGGAAATATGATTTTCATTTTACTTCTGAAGATTTTTAGGACTTCACAGATGGGAGCAAAGTACTGTAAGTCTGTTTACAGGCTGTAACATGTTTGGACATGTTGCAACAGGGTCCTGCTCTCTCTCTGATATGGAAAAACAATATCTAGCCAAATGGACTCCCAGTCTGCTTGCTGACCCTTAAGTGGGACGTTTCTGAGGCCAAGTAGAGCAGAAAATCATACACTTCTAACTTTTAGAGTCACTTGCAACATACACATATTCTGCAAATATACATATAGCGTAAGGTTAAATTGCGTGTCACTCAAAATCCTTGCATGATAGGCAAATATCGGATATTCGTATATACATTCGGATATAGGTAAAAAGAATATTCGATATTCTGTTTGAATTCAGCACAAGCAATACTGTAAGCTTCACATATTTTAATTTGTGAAACAAAGAGTTTTTTGTGATATAAAAAAAATTGATGCTGAAGTTATTCATTAGCCATCTATGTTCCTGCATGCCAAAAGAGGGTTGTGGTGAGCCGAGAACCAATCCCAGCCTACATACACTCTCACAGACACAGTGACACACAAAGCACAAATTTACATACCCCAGTTCACCGACCTTCATATTTTTAGACAGCAAGAGAAAACAAGAGTACTTGGAGGTACACTACATTTGCAAGATTTGCAAGCTCTACCAGCACAGATTTTGGGACAAGCCCCCAAGATCCCTCAAGAGTTGAGGTTATACTTCTATGCACTATATCAATACCTCCCAGGATTATAAATACAGAGTCTATAAAATAAAAAAATGATTGCACAATGGACCAAGTTTGTTTTTTGTATACCTAACTGAGTTTCGTTTCTGCATTTCATTCAAATCAATATTTGGTTTGGGACAACTGGAACATAACAAGCAAGTAGCATTAGTTTAGTTATTTAGTAATTTGAGTCGAACATTGTAGAAGTCCAATGTATCGGCAACCATATTAAATGACTGGTCTGACACAGGTCAATTAAAATGGACAGGCATGATTTCAGCTCTATAGTGGTGACCTTCAAAGTGTCTGTGCAGAGATCACAATGTGTCCCTGTGAAAAGGGCTCACTTCTGGTTGGGAGGGGTTGTCCTGGTTGGTGGCGCTGGCATCCTCACTAGGCAGTGTGGTCTCGATACTTGGAGGGTTGAGAAAGCGGCTGAGCTCCTGTTGCTGACTCTCCCTTAGGCTGTGGATGATGCTACAGGACTGCTGCTGTTTCTGTGGGAATAATTCATCAACATGCCACATGGAGAGAATCTCAACTATTCAATTCAACCGGTCATACTGAAGATTTTCTCCTCTGTTCTGCATCAATTTAGTAAGTAATACAGAAAATAAAGATATCTATCTCAGATATATCAGTCCAGCTTTTCTCATATTAATTTAAATTTGTATTCATTTTTGCCATCACTTATGCATTCTTGAGTGAAAGAACAACAATTTTCCAGTTACCATTCCTAGCTAAGAAATACAATGGATGTACGAAAACCAACAATTGTTGCATATAAACTTATTTATACTTGATCACCCTACCTCGCAGGCCTGAAGTATTTTCTCTGAATCAAAAACTTTATTTTCAATAGTCCCACAGTAGCTGGATCTTCTGTTTTCACAAGGACAAATGATTCTACCTTTTTCAAATGGAAATATTCTACTTCCACGCTTGCTTTTCAGCCCACAGGAAGTGCAGAATTACTCCGGTCCAATTCTGATACCATTATGGATGCCAAGAACCATGGTAACATCCTTAATTATAATATCTGACTGATCCAAAATATAGCAGTGCTGTCCTGATGTTGCTGATACCTTCTTCATAACATTTTGAGGACTAGCCCCTACCTGCAAAATCCTGTCTACCTAACTGCTGGTTCAGGCTACGGTCATATCTCAGCTTGACTCCTGTAACAAGATTCCCTGGTCCCACAAGACACAGTTGTATGATTTCACCATGACCACCGAAAATATATCCCTGTCCTGATCTTAAAAACATTTTTCAAAACATTGGTCACTAAACATGAGCACTACATACAAACAATATAGCACTAAGCAATACCTACTGATTTTATGCTGGCGTTGGCTTTAACCCATTGTATGCCATGACATGTGAATTACCATCAATAATCAAAAATACATTATTTTAGTAGACAATTCTGTACAAAACAATGAAGGGAGGCAAATTGCACATAACAAGAATATAGTTGTCTAGGAGTCAATTAGGCATCAGCATGGGGCAGTATATAAGTAAAAATGCTATATGGTCAAACAGTGTCCTGTACCAATACAGCCACACACTGTTGGCCGTGTGAGTGGCATATACTAACTTACAGCACGGATTCGCTTCAGACACTTCTTCAGCCACATGCGGATGGTCTGCTTGGCCACCTCCTCCTCAATGGTGTACTCCAGCTGCTCCCGAGCGAGAAGCTCCTCCAGCTGCAAGCTCTTCCTGATGTCTACTGAGCGGTAGGACAGCATGCTGGATAGGGGACATTGGGAATAAGTAAGGAAGCCACATATGCCATCTGTATGACCGGCAAAAAACGTCAGCTCAAAAAATGCAAATTGCCAATAGTGCTCCCGTAAAAATTTGCTCATTAACCTTCGCCACTCCTAACCGCAGCAACACTACTTCGCACAAATCCAAAGATGAAAATCACCTTCCAAGATCCTATTAATTCTACGTTCATAAGTGGATGCTACAAATGTGTGAAATTTATCATTAGTTTAATACCTTCACATCTTACACATAGATGTAATCAGAATTGATGAGTGCCTTTCCTGAAATATCTGCATAATTGGTCCAACAAGTTGATTGACACTGAAGTGCAGTTAGTGATGGGTTTGTGACTGCTTTTACCCCTCTGGAAGCTAATCAGTATAGCAATAGGCTCAAAGGAGAGGGAGCATTCTCACCTCAGCACGTCATGAAAGGTGACGTCCCCTCCGTTGTGCAGTCGCTCCATCTCGTAGCACATGTGCTTGAAGAGCAGCTTGTCCTTGTCCAGGTCCACCTCCAGCCTCCCTCTCAGCAACCGCAGCAGGAACTTGACTCGTGAGGTGGGGATGACGCCCTGCAGAGCAGAGCCCACGGAATCGCACCCGAGCTATTTCGCACATCGCGGGACCAGGCAGGTGTGGCTCCGGCTGCTAAGGCTTAATGAAGATGACATCTCCCTACCACTCACATCTGACAAGAAATAATGATCCTGATGATGCAGGAAGTGATAATGTCACTGCAGATGGTTATTTCAAGACCTGCTTGCAGTAGAAGGCATACCTGCAAATTGAAGCTGGCAGCTGGTGGGGAAGAGCTCATTTGCGCATGCCCCTGTGCATGATGTCACTAATTCAGCCTCGATTAGTAACAACTGATGCTTAACGATTAACAAATAAATTGTTTTAAGACAGAGCTGGAGGACAGACTGTTAGCTGAGTTTGATCTAACAGCAAAGCCTGACCCGAAATCCGCTGTTGTCATTAAGTTGACTTGGGGTTGATGACTGAAAACAGCACTTTGGTCTTCCACTCATCAGGCACACCCTGGAGCATAACACTTATTCGGAAAGCTACAGATGGACACTGCTTTCCAGCCCTCTCACCTCTCTCTTGTCATCAACCATATTCCAGATGATCTGGAAATGACGCAGGTCATTGTGGCTGAGCAACTGGTCTTCTTCAGTTGAGTAAAATAATGAGAAATTTTCTACGATGATAGCTACAAAAACAGAAAAGACAGAATAATCAATAATAAGACGGAATACATTTGATACAACTGGCAAGAAATATTAGATGTATTTCCACCTTGACATCTTAGTAGTGCTGCAAAAAGTATTATTTTGATAACTGATGAATCATGTGATCAAGTGATAAACTAATGGGCCAGCTGGGGCAAAACACGGTTTAAAGAAAAGTGCAAATGGTTTATCCAAAATCTTTTTTAAGTCACAGTTGCGTAGAGTGGTGTAGACACATTAGATCTGCTGAGTCCGCCATATTAAGCCTGCTAACAAATGTACAGTACTTCATACCATGATATGCGGTATTTTGACTGTATTTTCAAAAGCAATGAACCAAGCCTAGTAACATCTTTAAAACCGTTTACCTATTCACTACACTGCTTCTATTTCTGTTTGTTGCAATACATCTGCCATCTGCTGGTCTGGTGGAATATCACTGCTGTACACATGCCGCCTGCACCAATCTGCAGCTATGGCCAAATACAGTTAGTACACGAGAGTCCGTGCACAACTATGCAAATGTTACAAAGTGGTGATGTCATTATACACAATTTAGACAGCAAACCGCAAAAATGCAAGGAATTTATAACAAAATTGATTACCAGACATTTCTTTTATTGATTATTTTCAGCATTATTGATTAGTTATGGCAGTCTTTTATCATATTGTTTCTTCATTTAGAAAGTACTCCTCCCAGTTATACTAGAGCAGCCAAGTGACACGAAGAGAACATCTTAAAAAGCTATAACGGCTTGAAATGATCAGTGTCTACAATGGAATGCTTTTGTCAATGAACGGGAAAGTAAGATACGTTCTTCATCTTACGATGACAATTTGTACAGCAGAACAATATACTGTGTTTCACTACAGTTGGTACCAAAGACTGGCTTTACCACAAGCAGGTTGTGCTTACCTACAAGCAGGTTGAGCATGATGTAAGCGATGATGACGTAGAAGGAGCAGAAGTAGATGAGGGCCCCAGCATAATTCCCACAGTCAGTTTCCCAGTAACGATCCTTGTCTGGGGTACAGAATGGCGGCTGTACCTATAGACAGGGAACGAGGAGTTATGCAGTATTTATTTGAGAAAACTTCTGAAAAACAGGTTTAGTGATAAAGCAATTAGTGCCTTTTATTTATTCTTGATTGTGAATTTAACATAATGCATTGCATATCTCTCTGTAAAGACCATATGAAATAGCATATGCATATTAAAATAGCCTGAATGAGTCCCAGTCAAGAGCATAATGTCCAGTGTAAGACATCCTGTTGACACGCTTGTTGGATACATAACAGACACGCCTTCTCCTTACCATGCAATCATGCATGATCTTATTCCAGTCTTCCCCTGTGACAATGCGAAACAGTACGGTGATCGCTTTGCCCGCAGTAGCGAAGTTTGCATGCCTGTTATTAAAACATACAAATGTTCAAAAAACACCATCACTTCGCACAAAAGCATAAGGTTATACTATTCAAATTACAGAGAAAAATTTGAAAATAAAAGAGGGCAGCTTAATTGTAACAATTTGCCGACGACACTTCAGTTCTTCCCGTGACACATTTCAGTAGCTGGGAAATGTAACAGACTCCTGTTGCTTTGACGAAACCACAGGAGGCAAATACGGTGCTACATGTCTCACGCCCAGATCTCCCCGTCGCACTCCCAACCAGGGGGATGGAACGTCTCCCCCGTCAGTAGGGAGCTAAGCAGGAAGTACCGACCTGTTAATGTTCTCCCCGTACTTGACAGTCCCGAAGAGTACGACTCCCGCAAAGGCATAACAAAGCAGCAGCAGGAACATGCCGACGATGATGAAGAAGCTCTTGTACATGCTGACCACCACGGTGAGCAGCAGCATCTTCAGTGTCACCTGGTGTGGGGTGGGGGAGGCACATTTACTGATACTGTGTTAGAGCTTAGAGGCTGCTATGTTCCAGTATATATCACAGCAACTTTTATTTGTTCACTAATAGCATCAATATGAATACATCTGCTTTTTGTGGTACTGTCAAGCTCACTGGCCATACGACTGAAGAACCACATCTACATCTATAAAATAAGATTAAAATAATATAGCTTTGAATATTATGGTTTAGAACATGCTCTACTATTAGGGCACTGGTTCAACTTAAAGTCAGCTTAACTTGAAAAAATCTATTATATAAAATCATAAAAAAAGAATAAAAACCATGTGAGTTATTCTACAAGTTGAGCAATTCTGTCTGGACTGTCTTTGGTGTACTGTTTAACAGTGTTGCAAATAAATAAATTTGACATTGTGGTAAATGCCATTAATATGTGTAATTAACCTCATACTCACATGCTTCCCACAAATAGTGAAAAACCTGAAAACGATCACACAGGTGCCCATCATATAGGTGTAAGCATTCTGGGGAGAAAAGTATACCATCATTTAACCTCTATAATGACAACTGTACGATTTATGCTAATCCACTTTAGGATCCATTACATAAAAAACACATCAAGCATTCATTAAAAATGTATTGACAATAACAACTTACCTGCAAAGCGAAATGAAGAACAATCCATATCACTCCCAGTGATGTTACCAGCAGGTCATACCGATTTCTCCTGCTCTGCCAATAACCAGCTGGTGACATCGCAATCAATTTCATCGTCACCTACAGCACCAAAAGAAACCATAATATTTAATTTTAACATAATATACTACACCTAGATATATTCATTATACAGACCTCCCAAGTCACTGCTAATTAATAAAATAGAGATTAATATACATCAAAAATACTGTGCAAGTTTATAAAAGCAGATACATGGTGACGTTCTGGAACTAGTCTTAAAAGTGACCCTTTTGATGTTATGTTTTGGGGGGCAGCTACCGTAGGAGCAGCCTTCGTCTCACCTCGAACACAAAGATGAGGGTGAAGACCACAGACATGGTGGCCAGAGGAACAGTGACCTGCTCATTCACATCCCACTGAAACAGACCCAGATAAACAAATCAGACTCAGACTCAGACTCAGAGAAACCTTTATTGCTGTTGCAACAAACCTTGTCACATAGCACCCGAAAGTACCAGCGATATACAGGCCATCAACCTGACCATACATGTACAGCGCTTGGTTGTGAAACCAATAAATTTGCACCCTTTTCTCAGAAATAAGCAAGTGTCCCAAGAGCACCGTATATGAATGTGGATTATGTGGATAATGAGTTAAAAGTGTGAGAGGAGGCCCTTTTGTAATATGTGTATGCAAGTACAGCCATACAATTATACTTACCTTAACTGAGAGCAGCACAGACTGGGCAAGGACCAGCACCGCAATGCCCCTTTTAAAGAAAGGGTGTTGTGTGATGTCATACATCTTAGCACGGAACCCACCGTTCTCTGTAGTAACAAAAGGACCCAGAAATTTTAACGTTAATTTTGGCTGAACCACAATGCGCTGACTAAATTCTTAGAGAATGTGAGTATTTATTCTGTATTGGTCATACAACTAAAATAATATTTCGTAAAATAAGGTTTCACTTATTATCACTTTCTTAGGCATTCATGTAATACGACACAATGCTACAATAACGATAGTGATCAAAAGCTAGATGACATGAGAGATGCACATGCTGCTATGTCTTGATCTGCGGAATTCTTGGTCATGGTCTCTTGGCAACGCTGCATGCTGCTATACTTGCACTGGTCTCGGAGTAACATATGGCGTATGGTGTTTTTACATTTACATATATATTTACATTTATAGTATTTGGCAGTTTCCCTTTGATTCTTGCAAAGTTTTATAACGTATTATACAGCTCTTGCTCCTATGACAACTTGTACTTGTTACAGGTGTGCTCTGGCTAGCTGCACTTACGCTAGTTGGCTCTTTGACTACTGTGTGCTTGTGATATATTGCTTGCCCTGCCTGTATAACAAAACAGTCTGCTAAATAAATTAATGTAAACATAAATGTAAATGACCAAAATGAAAGGCACATTGGGCTTCATAATTCTGATATTTTTATGTGTATACACAAAATGAATCTCATTTTCAGACAGGCAAAGTTCCTAATATTTTTTAGTTGAAATTAAATCTGGTCAGTGGCTTCAAAGCAGAATACACAGAATACACACTCCCATCTCTGAGGCAATACTGTAATAATAGCTTGTCCTGGACCTTCTTTTTCTTACGACTACTAACCTGGACGAGGAGGCAAGTGCAGCGGTTGGGCGATCTTCAGGCGGCTCTTCAGATCCTCCCACCTTCGCTGGTCAACTGTTAGCAGGGCAGTGCCCTGAGGAAAGAGAAATACATGACAAATATATATGTATGTATACATATATACTGTATATGTTGCAATAAACGCAGAGTCTCTTATTGTCGCCGGTCTCTAATAAGCGCCGAGCTTCAGAGGGGACGCAGCAAAATGGTAGCTGGTCTCCAACAGTAGCTGGGTCTTTGATATTTGCCTACTAGCGTACATTGTAAGCGTCTGTATCTTTATAGACGTGTGTAATACATGTGCATGTCAGCATGCTGCATATGTAAGAAATATGGATATACCGGTTTCTAAAACTGCTTCATTTTCATGTCAGGTTGAGCAAAATACAGTAAAGAAAGACATTGGCATTTATCTTTAACAGTCTTATACAGCCGGACTCTAATAGCGGCCGGTCTCTAATAGCGGCAGGTCTCTAATAGTGGCCGGTCTCTAATAGCGGCCGGTCTCTAATAGCAGCCGGTCTCTAATAGCAGCCGGTCTCTATTAAGCGGCGGGAGCCGAGGTTAGTTTTGAAAATAAACGCCAGGGGCCTCTATTGGAGCATATACGGTTTTTATATATATATATTTATATTTATATTTATATTTATATATATATATATATATATATATTCCATGCTTCCATCCTTGGGCATTTTGGTTAAGAAAAACATTGATTAAAACTACATAGCGACCTTTGAAATTCACTCAAGAAGAAACATCACAAAAGTGGAAAGATTGCTGGGAAGCACTACTGCAAAGTATTTTTCAGTGAGGTAAAGCCTCTCCTTGTTGTAAATAACACTAATAACTATGAATGTTTTCACATGAACCACAAGGTAAATGTCATATAAAACCTTACCCTGACTTGCCTGCTCTTACCTTATTTTCATTAAAATTTGCAATAACCACTCCGACGAACAGGGTCAGTCCAATCATACAGCCCAAGAACACAAACACATGGATGTAGATGCCATGGATCTGTAGACGGAAGCAATTTAGAAGGCGTGCAGAATACTGCTACAGCTTATTTTTTAAAAATAATTGGTCCATTAGAAAGTCAAAACAAATAAGTAATAAATTGGACTGTGGTGCAAAGCGTTACCGGTCCCACACGATGGATGATGACATCGCGGACCTCAACCCAGCCCTTCAGCGACAGCACTTCAAATAATGCTAGCATTGCATTGCCCACGTTGTCAAAGTTGAAGTTGCGGGGGTTTGCCCTAGGAACATCAAGAAGGCAGATACCTTGATACCTTAGCAAAATGGACTCGACCGACAACCCAGCCTGAACTAGCACGTAGATGTAAACAATGTTTAGAGTCATATAAGGCATTCAAATAATTTTCAGGTTCATGTACTGTTCTACTTTTATTAGGATTTAGGATCTAATGAAAAGCATTAGAAGGCCTGATTGTGCGCTGACATGTTCTCCATATAGCTTTCTGTGTCTGCTTGGATATGGAGAGATGATGAAGGTCGTATATGGGCTCAGGCACAGAACCACATCTACGCCTCCACAGCCGCCGCTTTTTGTGCCTCTTTATTCACAAGGTGTACAAAAATAATTTGTTAGGGCTCACAATGTACAATCTGAGTAATAACAAATGTGTCAGAGTCCCTGTCAAGCTGTCTGTGGAAGACAACAAAGCATATTGACATGTTTGTACCCCGCTGACGACTATATAGCTCATTATTTTTACGCTGCAACTTCACAGCTGCACAAGGAAGCCTTTCTCTTGCTTATAAATTAATCCATTGATTAAAGAATTAGCCCTTAAATAAGCAAGTTATAAACCAGTCAAACAGAAAGAAACATATCTGAGTCATTACGTGTGACATTACGCTGAAATATGTACAATATCTGCATATGTATGCCCAAAGTTGCCAGTTTGCTATTATGGCTGATGGCAGAACCTCTTTGGGTCGTGGGTGGCCTTATATAAAGAAAAATAACGGAAGTGCAAATCAAAGGCCAAATAATTCAGCAACAATTAAGATACTTTACATATCATTTAACAAAACCATCAGGTACTACACGCACACAATTCAAGGACTGTTGACTTCATGTATTTTGTTTATCTATAAACTCTAGAGACTGAAGTACATAAAAATCCCAGGAGAATGAGCATTTCTGAGGTGTTGGATCCAACGTCTGCCACCAACAACCACGTTTAATATCACTTAAATGACACGTCATAGCTGTTCTAATGCTTTGCTGTACAACAAATGAACCTCTTGACTGTGTCTGTATCCTGTATGCATTTTCATCAAGCCACGTGATTGGCTGTTTGGAAGAGCAGACTGCTTAAATGAATGGACAGGTATACCTAATAAAGTGGCACTGAGTATATATACATAAATCTGTAATATGAAATTAAACTGACTCTCATGTGCTTGACCTAACTAGTTCAGTGTAATATATATTACTTATAAACATTATGTATATGAATAAATGAAGAAACTCACCATACTCGTGGCACCCAGAATCCTGGTTTCTTTTCTCCAAGTTTTAATTTTAGGTTTAAATTTTTAGAAACACTGACATTGATCCGAAAAATCCCATGGCAGTCTTCCTGCACCAAAATCAGCGACAAAAGCCCATAAGGTCTAGTGAGAAAGAGGTCACAGAGCGTGGCCAGTGTATGTCAAAAACACTGTATGCCTACCCACAAAATTAAAAGAGTCTTAGTCCTACCCGCCTGCTGATATGAGGATCATTGCACTTGGCTAATTTCCCGGCAAACAGCTGAACGCCAAAGCTTGCAAAGACCAGCATCAGTGTAAGGAGAAGTATGGAGACCTAGTAAGAAAGAACAGTGAACAACTGAAAGTTTCTCATTTTGTAACATATATAAAAAGACATATATATTCTCACACACACTACTTTGTGCGTATATATATATAAATATATTTTTCCCCCCTTTTCCCCTGTTCTCTTAAGCAAATTCTGGAGAATAGTTTCTGAAAAGAGACAAATGTGCCTGAAATGTGCTTGATTACCTTACATAGTAACTGGGTAATGAGTAGAGTGGGTGACACTGTCTTAGGCAGCAGGGATTAGCTTCTATAATCTTACACCACCCTTGGTATACTGTCAGCATTTAGAACAGGGGGCAGCCTCCCAGTCACCGAATGTTTCTGAATACATGTTTCCCTGTCAAGTTTCTTCTCTCTTCAACAAAAGCTGGGACACTAACCAGAAATATCTCTTTGAATCCCTTAAGGACCTCACGCACTACTTTTCTCATCTGGGGCACCAGCTTGAAGATCCTTAATGGGCGCAGGCAGCGCAGCATCATAAGTAGCTGAGCGCCGGACTCCGGTGGGACGTCGGTGGGGAGCCAGCAGAGGAAGATCAGGCTCACCTGGGGGAAGAAGGTCAGAAGGTCATTAGCAGGAACGGAAGCGGCACTGGGTCTCAACCCCATTAAACAGGTAACGTGCCATTTAAGAGCACTGTTTAAAATTGCAACAATGGAAACATATTACACAATATCTTACTAAATAGATGAAGATGTCCATAACTCCCCCAAAATCTCTGATAACTGCCGTTGGGGTGAAGAAAAGTCCGTCGGCCATAATCTTCAGGTTGAGTTCAATGCTCATGAAGATGACAAAAACATACTCGCCAATCTGTCACGGGGAAGTCATAAAAACTTCAGAAACATCAAGGACGCGAGACAATATGAAACGTATTACAACAACAGTTTTTGCATTTATTGTTCTTATATTTGACAAAAATCTACATTTTATATAAATGTGTCATAAGACTGCACCATCCCGATGTACCTGGAGTGTGGGCACATGCATAACTCTAGTAAACGGAGACTCAAACATCATGGAAATACAGGAGCAGATGGTGACCACAATCATCACCCAGTCCAGGTAGGTAACCAGACCCAGGAGATCACTGCAGGGGAAAAAATCTCATATTAACACAGCCAGGATTGGAAAAACAGAGCAAAGTTAGTTTTTCTTGTTTTTTTGTGAGATTAATATCAGGATTTCCTGTAGTTCTGTAGTTCCTGTAGTAATGAATTGCCCATAGGTGTGAATAGTGTGTGAGTGTGCTCAGCGATGGGCTGGTCCCCTGTCCTGGGTTGTTCCCCGCCACGTGCCCCCCCACGACCCCGAAAGGATATGCAGGTTGGAAAATGTTTGAATAACAAAAGGAAGTCAAAGAATTGCAATAAAGATTTCATCACTTACTATAGCTGATGATACTTTGTGTTTTTCACTGCTCCTGTTATTGGGTCCATCTTGGATCTGGATATAAATATAAATCTCACTTTAATCAGCTGTAAACCTGATTAGAGAATAAATCAAAATGCTGCATCTTTGTTATTGCTGATGACTATTTTTGGTCTTGTAAGATAATAACTTTTCACAAGTACTTACGCATTGAAACGGGCCCTTACGATAACTCTGCAAAAATTTCTAAAGCGATGCTCTCGGCCGACAATGAACAGCGGCTTGTCAAAGTAAGGATGATTTTCCCGCAGCTCCTCCTCTTGCACTTTACTTTTAAACGCACAAAGACACAAAAAAGATTGAAACAAGACATAAAAATAACAAGTATGAAGCTTTACAAACATTCCTAATGTACTAATGGCAGGATATGCAATAGACCAAAAAATATATTGCTACTAGCATGTATTAGTTAACTAGTTAACTAATACATGCAATTGTAACTAACATATAATAACCTACAACTATTCAAGACCTTTTTAAGTAAAACTGTTTTAGAGACAAAACAACCATCCATCTGTGAATCCTAGTAACAAAGAGCCAGTCCAAGGCAGCCTGATTGCATATCTGTAGTAGGACACCCACATGACCCAGAGAGAACATGAAAACTTCCCACGCACACATGGGGTGTGGCCCCCAGTTCTGGACATGTGAGGCATCAGTGCAAACTACTAAGTTACAACATCAGCCCTTAAGACAAACAAAATATTAAATTAAAGACCAAATACTTTCCTTAACATAATCGTCAGGGTCATGCTAATACTAAGAAAATAACAATTAATTCAACATATTGACCCATTGATATCACAGGTCCTGACTCTGAGCCTGAAGCGCTGTAGTTATCTAACTGATTTGTTGCAATTTCTTTGATTTTATAGTTTAGGTTATTTAGGAAAATGTTAGTTAGAATTAAAGATTATAATCGTGTATTGATTTACTACTGGGATTCTTTTGGCTGGCACTATGTGCATGGTAATGGAAAGTATATTGGAAATATTGGAAAAAACATGTACCTAAAGTACCATGGTGTAACATGCTGTAATTGTGCTGAAAAAAAAATCAAATAAAATCAAATAAAAAAAATAAGAGCATGGGAAATCGGATGGTAGTGTTGTTATTGTAAACGTTCAAATTGTTTTTTCTATGTCAACCAATAGAGGGCAGCAGATGATTAACATTATTAAATGTGGAAACAAACATTTCACCACCCACTTGTTGTAAGCAAACAGATGTGAAGAATTATAAAAAGAAAGATATGACATGGAATGATAGATGTAAACAAAGAGCCACGGATGTCATCAGGAGAGGCAGGGTGTGTCATGTTGAGTTCCTTGGGCATGTACAAAGAGCATATGTGATATTGTGAGAAGTGTTGTGTGGCTCTGTGAGTTACGACACCAGACCTGTGATCAGAAGGTCACTAGTTCAAATCATGTGCCTGGCAGAATGATATCTCTGTGGGGTTCTTGGGCACGGCCCGTCAACTCAACTGCAACACGATCTGATCCTGATACTCGCATGTACATAGCTTTGGACAAAAGCATCTGCCAGAGAATGTAAGTTGGTGCTTGTACCGCTTCATTTCTGCCTGCTCCTTCTTCTCCTGGATCATCTTGATCTCGCTGTCCTCTCTCTGGGCATTGCGGTACCGTACTGTGCTGGAGTGCTGAGGAACAGACAGAAGGCTGGGTGTTAGGGATACGGCTGTCCCACTCCTCCGGTCCGTAAGCTTTTTAGCTTTCTTACGGAACTGTACAGGCTGAGCTACTAAAGGACTTGTGAACAGTGTGCAGTGCAATAAGTAAGCAGGTGGAAAGGTTACCAAGGGGCAAATTTGTGGGGAAGTGCCACTATTATAAAGGGTGTAACTATACTGCACGAATAATTTGTTATAATAATACTAATATTAATACTAGTAACAATAATAATAATAATAATACGGATCCCACAGGTACATTGCTTGGATCCCTAATAATAATAACAATGATAGCGATAGCATTGCGGTTCAGTGATAGCACTACTATCCCACACCTTTGAGGTTGGTGGTTTGAATCCCACAAGTTGGGCTACCTGGTATCTCAAAAGTGTGTGTCTATGGTGCCCTGAGCTGAACTGGCATCCCTTCCAGGATGTGGCCTAGACTAGGGGTTTCCAACCTTTTGATGTCCATGTATCAGTATCTAGGCCATTTTTTTCTGATGCAATCAGAACAGGCGAATGTGAGGAGTTGTAAAAAACTGAAGAAAAAAAACAGATTTTTTAGTAATTAATAAGTAACATAATAAGTAATTAATAAACATCTCTGAAGAACCCTCAGCGTTTCCTAGCCTGAACTGTACCTAAACCCCTAACCCTAGGCTCCAGACTCCCCTAAGACCCTGACCAAGTGGCAGGAAAACAGAAGGATGGATCATGATAATAACAATAATAATAACATTATTGTGTTATTGTGGAGCAGGACAGCTAAAGTAGTGTTAGTTATTACAATTTGTTTTGGCAAATAGCCAAAAGCATAAATTCAAAGAGGATAGAAATAGTTATGAAAGAAAAATAACAGAGGTGCTCTCACATCCTGTGTCAGCGTCTCCAGGGATTTTCCTCGAGTTATTCTCTGGCTGGTGGACCCGTGTCTCAGTGACCTGTCCAACGAGAGAGAAAGTGTATACATACTACACACAGGCTACACACAGGTTAAATACTGAAAGTGTGTCCTTTGGGGAGCAATGTCACCATGCTATGCTAGTAAGCGTGCTGTGCTATCTAGCAGACAGTATCTATGTAAAGCCAATGCATTCTGGGTACGGTATGGCAGCTAGGAGTAGGTGTCGCTGGGTGCAGTGTGTGCAGAAAAGGCAACCTGCGCTCCTGGCGGATGTGGTGCTGCACACTCAGGATGGAGCGCTCCTTGGCAGGCTGCCCCTCGAAGGAGCCACTCAACATCCGCTGCCGGGTACAGGCCCTGCCATGACAGAGAGGAGTAATAAAACCCACAGTGCTAATCTGCCAAAACAGCTCCCAATTCATGCTTAAAGAGGTCAGTGACCGTCTTGTCCACACCCTCTTGGTTATGAACGCGGTAGGAGCACACCGGATGCACACTGCAGATCATTCCTCAGCCTTCCCGCCTTCCCTGGCTGGCCGACAAAGCCCTTGTAGGCATGTCCAGAGCTTTGCGTGCCCAGCCCTTCCCGGCTGGCCAGAGAATGGGCAAACAAACCTGAAGTTCAGCCTATAACATCCCATCTACCTAAGTTCTCCCAGGAAGGATGCTCTGCTGTACACAGCAGACTGTTTGTGCACAGTAATTGTCAAGCCATGCCCCAGAACAGGCCTGTAGATAATACTGACTATAAGAGCATGAGCTTCCTTTGTTTCCGTGAGCTCTTTTATGATTAGTGGTTCTTTGGTGCGGTGCTGGCGGTGTGAAGCGCGACATGGGGACAGGAGCAAGGCGAGACGTGCGCTGAGTGCTGATTCGCCGTCTGGCAGCCTGGGGCACTGCTGTAGACGACATGCTTGGTAAGCTGACAGCACTGACCCACAGAAGAACTCCAATATGGAACCTATTTTAGCTCACTCCAGCCATCCACGCTACCTCTGATCTGACATAATTATTCAGCCATTCAGGTTAGGAAATAAACTCCAAATTGTGTACGGAGACATAACTGCTACCTCTGTGAACTTCTGACTGCTGAATAAATAACATCCAGCAAATAAAAAACAGATTTATTGCTATTTATACAACCTAACTGAATGTATGTTTTGTTTTATTACATCATTTATTACATCATACATTCTAGGAAACGTTTCGATTTTTGGGTGTTGTTTTAAGTTACTTCCAATAATCAACTTATCTGTAATAACATTAACAATTAGCATTACTGAAACTGTTATGTGACCCCTACCATCTATCGTGACGACCCTCAGTTACTATCTTCCATAATCATAACATGTAGTATTACTCATTTAAACCTTTATTTTTATTACCTTTATTTAGGTATAGGCGGACAAGGAATACATTTCAATGTTGGAAATCTATATGAGTGTTTCCCAAGCCAGTCCTTGGCCTTCAGATGGTGCACTTCTTTGCTCTCTCCCAGCTCCCCGCCAGACAGTCCACATTTATACTGGGAGCTGGGAGGGAGCAAAAATGTGGACCGTCTGGGGGTTGCCAAGGACTCGGTTGGGAAACACTGGTCTGTATGCCCCTTAATACGAACAGGTCTTACCTCAGGATTTTGTTGATAGTTGTTTCCTTTTCTAGGAGATTTCGGGCACGAACGCTGAATATGGATCTTCGCAGCTTTTAGAACAAAAGTAAAGATTACGGGAAAGTTGATACCCACAGAGGAAAACAACTGTAACTGCAATGCTGAACACTGCTGTCACCCTGAAAGAACAACTGTAACTGAAATGCTGAACACTTGCTGTCACCCTGAAAGAACAACTGTAACTGCAACACTGAACACTGCTGTCACCATGAAAGAACAACTGTAACTGCAATGCTGAACACTTGCTGTCACCCTGAAAGAACAACTGTAACTGAAATGCTGAACACTTGCTGTCACCCTGAAAGAACAACTGTA
>JAODKL010000001.1:39600022-39617564 GCA_026780765.1 Petrocephalus schoutedeni | reverse complement strand
AACAACAACAATAATAATAATAATAATAATCCAAAGGCATCAAGGTGGTGCAGTGGAAACTTTATTGCTGGCTCCCCGTTGGCAATGAAATTCACTTATTCTGTAAATTCTGTATATTATTTTAAGGATCAATGTTACTTTCTTGGGAAACTACATGAAACAGAAAGACAAAGAGTAGGAAGTGTTTTTTACCTTCTGATCAATGTATCTGTTGTCTTCGATAGCAGACCTCTTGGAGTGGTCGCAAGAGGAAGATGATGCGGATGGGAGCCTTCGGAACAGGCAGCTGGCATCCTGTTGCTGACGATCGATGAACTGCTTCATGAAACTCTCTCTATCACACACACAAATACATTTTTTTCTTTATTAGGGTGGCACTAGACCAGTTTGAAACATAAAATATGCAGTTATTCCATTTCAAATAACTGAAACGCATTGGAGCTCCTGTAGCTCAACGAGTAAATAATCCTGGCTTTTGAACCCACAACTTTTGCATTGGTAGGACAATCAATGAAAGGGTTGTCAGTTCAAATCTCAGGAAGCACACAAACTGCAACCCTTCCTTGTACTCCAAGTCGCTTTCGATATAAGTGCTGAATATATGGAGCAATTATTTTCACCCATGTGTTTGTCACAGAAATGCATCTGTTAATACACCGGGTGTAAGCTCTCAATTGCAAACAATTATGCCAAGACTATTTCAAACAACCAGTGAAGCAAGTAGATGTCATCAAGGTCTCAGGGAATCCACGCTACCTAATCCTGGGCACGGTGAAATCTGACGGCAGTTTGGAGATCTTGACCATCTGCGGCCGGTTGGGGAACTTCTCGAAGATCCGCAGGCGCAGCGGGAGTTTTTCCTTGGTGTCCGCATTGGCCTCACTCTGCTTCAACTGCAGGATAAGATTTGACACACACTGGTAACTAATTACGCAAAACGGAGATGGAATGACAGTAGGGGCACTACCAGAGTCAGATATGTCCCTAACATATGTAAATGCATGCAAGTCCTTGATTTACATTTAGTACAGCTGAGGGAGGCTTTGTGTCATGGAGACAGGCCAGCTAGCATCTCGGAGCAGACAGAGTTAATCCTTGTTTAAGGGCCGACTGGTGAGGTTGTTACTCTGCCAGCTATGGGATTCGTACATATAACCTTCTGGACATGGGCACAGACCCTTAACCCTAAGCTAAACAACACTCAAGCCTAACAAAAGGCAGATTTCGGAAGGCAGGAATAATGCATAATGAACGCTTCGGGTGCACAAACAATCCAAGGTCATATGATTTGGCATGTTTTGAGTTATATTTGTTCTCAAGGGACTCTGAGGGCCAGTAAAACAGACCACTTAGTCTGTCCATAATTTGTATCATGTGACCTCAACTGATTACCTTGGCACAGTGTATTACTAGTAGTCACAAAATCAGCTAAATTTTGCCCCAATTATACTTGTGAAAATTTAAGTCAAGTACATTGCTGCAGGGTTAGACAACAATTGACCTCATGTTTTGTTTAAATGTTGGCCATGCAAACAGAACACAACTCTGCCACAAATAATTAATTTTCATATAAAAATAATATATATATATATATATATATATATATAGCATGATGAGATTAGGTCAGGCATGTTACGTGTTTAGAGTTGCTAGGCAGATGCTCCTTTAGTGGAAACAGGCACCCAAGCAATGTGTGAGCACAAAAACAAAAATAAGCTGCTATAGAATGAATCTGCCTGCAGATGGCAGCAGCACACAGACGGCTAACGCGTTTCCACATCGCCCACAGCCATCATGTACATTTCATACTAGGGAGCTCCAGGAAAAGCCAACTGGGGAGACAGAAGAAATATTACACCCTTGGAATATGCTTCACGAGGAGCAGAAGCTAATAAATATTTTCCTTAAATACAAGCTCGACACTGAAATTTGTGCGAGTAAAATACCACTCAAATATTGGGGCTAAATAAAACCATTTTAATATCTAGACTATGAACATAGCTTATTGAAATTCTCTGCTTTAAAGTACTGTCTGGAAGCCTGAAGATAAATCTGATGGATCTTTGACTAGGTTAAAAGCTACATAAACTGGGCTTTCTACGAGGAGATTATCATTGGCAATATGCACACACGCAGTAGGCAGTTATGTCTGTCTTCATATGAATGCTTGAGACCCTTGTGAGTATTAAAAGGGTTTGAGCTACAGTCAGGTTGTGGCTGGGGGGTGCATAAAAAGGAGAAAATGCTAATCTGCCTGCCGCCTCCCTTCTGCGCTCTGCTGTGAGATGGGTGACTGGAGGGCAGCATGGGAAAACTGATGTTCTGCCGCCCTCACAATTCTTCTCGTTTCTTGATTTTTTTTTCTTCAAAAATGTGGGTCAAACTGTAAAGCAATAGAATACATTACATTACTCATTCGAGTGTGCACGATGCTTTTTTTTATTTTTTAATCTAGTGGAAATCTAGTAGAATGCTAGCCACACACACTCAAAAAGAAACACATAAAAGGTTGATTTCCACCACGAGAGGGTGCACCGTTTGTGCAGGTTGGAATGAACACAAAGTATGCCAATAGGGTATTCAGTGGGACAGAAAAGGCTCTTGAATTCAAAGGACCATAAAGAGTCTGTGTATGGGAAAGACCTTACCCCCCAAGCAACAACCTGAGTTCAGAATCATCAAAATCAAAACACCCTGGGGTGCAGATTCTGTACATGCATACAAGTCTGCTAAGAGATACTGAATATGTGGACGTCTCGTCAAGCCTTTCTTCAGAAAAGTTACAACTCAAAGCAAATATGGAAAATCCCCAGCACGACTTTCCACTGCCTCACATGCATATTGAAGGATATAAAGTGTAAACCGGATTTTCCACATGAAATGCAGCGCGGCCGAGCCTCTCACTGTGCCTCCAGGGCCCGGGGAGCAGTCCCAGAGCTACGGCAGTCACCTTGGCTGCATCTTGATTTCCTCTAAAGTCATTTGCTGTTCATGTAAGGGCAGACCATTGTTCCTAGCTCCCCAAGGCCTCAATCGATGAGTGAACTGCACCCGCTGTCTGATAAGCACTGACTGTTTTAACAAGAACAGTGCACACAGCAGAATCGACAGCATAATCATCATTTATCTTGTCAATGGAATACACAAGGAGCCCACTATACTGTCACAGACAGCAGCTCTTATTCATTCATATTACATTCGTATTACATTTGTGTATATATCTTATTCAGTACTAAAGTCAGGACACACCTACTGAAAATCATGTTTTTCAACAAAATAATGACGGTGTATCTTCGGTGTATCTTACATGTACAATAAGGAGTGAGACAGAGTGTTGCAACAGATGACCTGGCCCCCACAATACTCTGATCAAACCCGATACAACTGGTTTGGGGTGAGGTGGAGCAAGGTAGCCAACTTTTGCCCAAAACTTGGGGAAACTCCTTCAGGATTCTTGGAGAAGCATTCCAGGTGGCTACAAAGCTGGTTGAAAGAAAGGGGCTATTTTTAAGAGTCTAACATTTGAGGTGGTCATCGTAATATTTGATATGAAGTACTATAAGGTAAATAACATAACTAAAGCAGAGACAAATGCTGTAAAAGCAGGTGTGTCCAGACTCTGGTTAAGGAATACATTTCAGTTTTGGAAGTCTAAATGAGTGTTTCCCAGCCAAGTCCTTGGATGCCCTCAGACAGTCCACTTCTTTGCTCCCGCCCAGCTCCCTGTATATCCTAATAACTTAGATGAAACCTGTGCATACGAGTAACCCAAATGGTCACAAGCCTGATGGAGTAAACATTGTGCCATGGAAATGATTTGCTATAGCAAGAATATTGTGGGCTCCTCATTTTGGGCCAATCAGACGACATTACCGCCTAACATAGATCAAAGCACATGTATCACCACAGCTAAGACTAACACGCTGGTCTACAGCCACATTAAGGTGAATGACTAACCTCTTTCCAGTACTTCTTTTTAGATATACCCAAAAAGGGTATTTAAAAGGCACAGTGTTTATTTGAGGGTTTATGCAGGTACAGCATACCTTTTTGGGGATTATAGGTGTCAGTAACATCAGGTTTTCCTTTAGCACCCCAGCACATTTTACGCTACAATGGTTTATCATTAATAACACTGGTGTTCAGCTGCGGTTGCAACAGTACTAATACATTTTGCGTGATTGATTCAGGTAATGATTTTCCTAAAAAATCAGGAGGAGATGCATGTAGGGCACAGCGCTGTTGACAATGGGAAAAGATGAGGGAGGAAATGGCAGTGCCACGAGAAAGGTAATTATCCTTCGAACAGCAATCAGGTGCACTTTCCAATGCACCAGCCTCCTCCCGACTCTATTAACTCCTGTCAGCCACCTGTGGCTCCAACAGCAATTGAAACCTCTAACAAATGACCACATCAATTGCATTGCGGGCAAGTGATAAAATAAAAAAAAAAAAAACGCAAGAAAAAACCTTCTGTTTGCATGGCCAAATCAAGGGCTTGTGAGCAGCATCTGTCCTCATTATGGGAAGGTCATCCAAAAAGCCTTGAAGGACAGTGACTGCACCATTAATATTCACAAAGAATGTTGACCACTCACACAAACGATGTCCACTTGACAAATAGGCACACGGATAATCCAGCCGAAGACCAAAACACCACATCACTCCCAATTATCTCTACAGACAGCACAGTGACCTCACCACTGGCCTGTGGAGCCTGCACACCTAGCTAAATGACTTTTTAATGGACTTCCCACAGTAGCCCATTAATAGCCAGCACACCTTAAAAAGTCAACAATTCGATATTTGCGTTCTTTGACCCTGCAAGCCCTGCACTTGGTCACCCATCACAGAGTTTTATGACTTATCTGAAATGGCTGCAGATGTGGCAGTTACCATGCTGACCTAAAACAATAGATTTAAAGGTGGTTTATAGATCCTTATCCATCTCCAGCAAAGACAGCAGGTACTGTAGTGGCAGGGGTTCACCTAGAAATACTGGGCCCGAATTTATCTGTACGTACTGCTTCTACCAAACAATTTAACAGTTCCTTTGATCAAACATCTGTTGCCATCAACAGCGTCTAGTGATCGGCAAGCAAGGAAGCTTTCCTGGGGGTACTGAGTGGAGACCAGGAACTCCTGGGGAGGACTGGAACCTCCCTACTAGGACAGATGTGGTGTAGAAGTAGTTTCATAAGAGGCAATTAGGATTTGATTATGGTCTTATAGAAAAATAATAGTACGGTCTTCCACCAAACAAAAGAATCCATAACAATGGCTTATAGAAAAAGTCAACAGTGTTATTAATGTGATTAAATGGACAATAATCAGCATTCCAAAAGACCATTTAAGCATAAAATATTGGTCTTGGGCTATGCTAGTATGATAGTAACACAAAACAGAAAAAAGAATGAAATAAACATTCATCAAAAACTAAAATAGTTTCAAAAAGTAAACCAGCCTCATTACATTAAACAATGCTCAAAATGTTTCCCTGTGATCTGGCATTTTGTTAATGATGGCAGTTCTGCAAAGACTGGGAAACAGCCATGGCACGCAGCACGGCACCTCTGCCTCACAGGAGCTGTCCTGCCAAGGCACTGCTGATGTCCGGGGGGTAGCTGAGACACAAAGCACTGCCTGTTTCCTACTGAGGTTTCTGTACTTCAAACCAAGAAAGCAACAGCACTTTAAAGGTGACATTGAAGACAAGGAACAAATGCATCCTAAAGGAATGTGGTTAACTGAATACAATTAATAGAACTTCAACTATATAGGATGTAGACCAACAGCAGATTTTTAAAATAATCTTATCAAATGGTTCATAATTGGAAGCTTATATAATTACATTTAATTAAAATGAGAATCTGGGAGTAAGAGAAATTACCTAGCTGAAGGAAACAGTATTGGCATTCGATTTTAAATGATTTGATTCTGTTATGTTGTTGCTGTTTTGAGGCTGACAGATCAATGGTGTGGGAGAGGCTGTCTGAAGGCCAAAGCACGCCGAGCATTTCTGTGTAGGCTGACCGCGCTTTCCAGAGGCAGGACGTACGAGTCACAGCCGACAGCTGTGGCTGACAGCCTGCCAGCTCAGAGGCTGCATTTCACAGACGGCCCACCGCATTGCTGCCTCTTTCATGAACGCTGGTAGCCTTTCACACGCTTCTGTTGGTCTGTTGAGTAGAAGCATATGTACTTTGAAGAATCAAGATAAACGGGCTTTACGGAAGATTGAATTCACAGTCTCATATCGCCAGTCTGCTTCATTTGCCAGGCAAAACATTCTGGAGCAACTGGGCGCAGATGGCTTAATAATGAGAACTCGGGTTTTGTTTTATCACCTGGCATAAAGGCTTCATTTCATAATAAGAATTACGGGACTTTTCTTACACTCAGTCCAATAGTAAACATGAGTCAGATGACTGTAAAATGTAATAATGTTAACAGAATCTTGTTAAATCTTTTTTTCCATTCACTTCAAAACTTTATATTGAACAATACATTAACAAGCATCTTAAAATCTTAAAATCAGAAAGAGTCAAAAAAACTTTTCTGTAAAAGTTATTGGTGGTTCAATAAGGCACCCTTTCACCACTTATAAATGGTAGTGATTCATTAAGTTATAACGTTGTTTATAATTGTCTATTAAGGATTTACAAATTGTTACAATCTAATTAATAACCACATTATAAACCATTCATAAACCATTTATAAGATTAGTCTTACTGCAAGGTGGTATTAAGTTAACAAAAGCCAAACAAATTATTATATAATGTTAGCTTCATAACAGAATTTTACATATTACTTATTTGTCAATACACCTCGTACACACATACATACACTCAGCACACCTGCTGGCTAATGCACACAGTTTGCTCTTCCAAACAGCAAGTTATGTGCTTGCAACTGAATACATATAGCACTGTTTAATTAAGCATTCGAACAGCCAAGACAGATTCTGAACATGATGAGATTGTTGGTGCCACATGTAGTTGTGCAAATCAATGGCATTTCTGTGGCTGAAAAAGAGAGAAGTCAGAGGAGGATGGCCACGTACGATAAATAACCACTCTGTACTACAGTTGGGTGTAAAATTGCTTCTTTAAACGCACAACTCATCCGCTGTTGAAGGTTTGGAGGCAAAAGTGTGTTTTACCTCTTACTACCTATGTGCCCTAATAAAGAATGTCCATTGAGGGTGGAAGATAAGGTCATATAGACAGGCTCTGCCATTCTGGCATTTGCTTGTCTATAAAATTGCTAGAATACTGTCCAACAGTGCTGACAGTGAAATCTTATGAACTCCCCCAGGAGACTTCAGACAGAAACAGTATTGGCAGTATTGCGACAGGGAGTACTGATTTACTCACAAGGGTCTCCCCTTCCTTCATAAGTCTGGCATTTCTTAGCCAGACTGGGCATTTAGGGTGCCAATGCTTAGGCAGGCTGCAGTACAGACACAGTCTTCTCCATCCCCAGTGGCTGTTCCTGGTGGAATAACTGTGTCTGGCCCTACCGCAAAGGGTGAACTAGCCATTGTACACTTCCATCTAGATCCATACTCATGGAAAAAAACTGACTCCCTGCTTAATCTGACAGTTCTGCTTAAAGTTACCAAACCTAATTGAAACCTAATCGAAGTCAAGGCCAGAGGGGAATTCTCTTCACCCCAGCATGCTAATTCTCTCATTCAATGAGTCAGATATCCCCAGCTAGTAGATGATGACAAGACAAACCACATTCCACCCACTCTTTGTGGCCAAAGTCTGAAACTCCACTGTATACTGGGCAGTAAAACACTCTTCCTGACTCAGCAAGCAAAGACTATCACTCTCCAGTTATGGGATAATAAAATATTGCCTACAACTCACGATTCTTAGCCTCTTGAACCTGCCACTACCAAACTGCTGTAGACCCAGACTAGGGCCACCTGGTAACCAAGGAGATACACAAAATATTCACCCTTGCAATGGAAAAGTCAGGGAGCCACTTCCTACAAAGTGTCAATACTCTTGAGCAGCTTGGTGTAGCTTCATAAAGCAGCTGCAGCAACTGCTGCACATTTCTGGGAATCCTGACACCCTGTTAAGCTGCATTGGATTCAAGTACGCCTGAGTATGCTGGCATGCAAGAGGCTGACGACGCCCCCAGTGGCAATGCAGCGCACTGCCGGGTCGCATCCAAGTGCGAAGAAAATAAATGATCCAAAATAACCCAAATACCCCACAGTTTTCAGGGGCGCCTCCTCCTTTCACTCAGTCAGGCTTTGGATTATAATCACCCCTGTCTTTTTCAGTCTGATACATGCACTGACTTTTCACAAAGTAGAGGGCAAAAGACATTTAGTCAAAGACCATTTAAAATACAGGATTGGACTGTGTAAGGCCAAAAGCAGAGAAGGACCCTGAATAAGATTTCTTCTTGGCCAATGCCTGATAATTCATTGTTCTTTTATTTGAAGCTGTTAAAAATTCCTAAAAAAAAGTCCCAATCTTTAAAACAACTACATTAACCAGTCACTCTTATCTAAAGCAGGAAGGGGCATGATTAATGTGTGTTCCTTGGGATTTGAACCCACGACCATTCTATTACTACCACAATGATTTACTTACTGAGCAACAGGAAGTAAACATTGGTATGCTAAATGCTGCCTCTCACAAATCCAACAGGTCAAACTGAGTCTGACAGATACTCTATTTATCTACCTATCTGTGTATTTTTGTTATTACTCCAGCTGTCACCAAGGTGATTTATCATACAAATGCAATCAAAATGAGAAAGTAACAACAGTTACACCTCACGCAGCAACCTCATTGGTGACCGTAGCCTTCAGAACAATGTCAGTTTCCCTATCCAGGATGTAATGATTCACAGGTGGTGAATAATCAGAAACATGGATGTATTATTCACAGAAAGAAACGAACAGCAGACAGGGTAATAACAAGAGTGACATTCGCATTCATACAAAAGGGTAAACAGGTCTGTGTTGCAATAAACGGTTCTCAATGTGTCTCACTTTACAAGAAGAACACATATTTAACACTTGAAGTAAGAACAATCTGGACTGCCATATAATGAATTGTAGCACCATCACAACTGAAAATCCAGAGACACAAAAACGAATATGCATTCCCTTAAAGTAACACTATATATCTCAATCAAAGTAACAGGGATTGTAAACCACAGGAATAAATCAACACCCACATTCAATTTATTCTGCACAGGCAGTCCCCCAGGTTACGAACAAGATCCTTTCCCTAAGTCTGTCTTTAAGTCAAATTTGAAGGTAAGTCAGAAAAATTAGAATACAGTGAATAATAACAATACTGTAATAAAAAAAATGACATAACGTACCTCAAGCAGAAAAACTGCTGAAGCCACAGAATGCTTTAATAAGTGTCACAAAGTGGTGCGCGTGTTCATTTTTACAAACGGGGACTACCCGCACTTGAACTGCAACATGTTGTCAGATGTCATTTTTAAACGGCTCCTGTTTCTGATGTTAAGTATGATCTATCCACGAGCTCCACAACTACTTATTCAGTACAGGGTGTCAGTTAGCCTGGAATCTCCTGGAGCAATACAATGGGTACAAGGCAGGGGAACCCCGGATGGGACGCCAGCTATCCACAGGACACGCTCTTGCAATAAGAGCAATTACAGGCACAAATGTGCCTGACCGCATGTTTCTGGTTTGTGGAAGGAAACCCACACAGAGCCTGGGTGGCATTTGAGCAGTAGAACCCTGGAGGCGTAAGGCTACAGTGCTTACCCACGATGCAATGCTGGCCATACCATATCAATAAGACAAAACAGTTACTATATTTATGCTAAAATACAGAGCAACTATTTTTTGTTTTAATTGTTCTGCATACAAATACAGTATACTGTAGCTAATACAAGGATACCCAGGAAATCTTTTTAAATTTTAGTTTTTTATGAATAAAAAAAAGACTATTCTTAGACTTTTGTTTTTTGCAGTCATTGTGACATAATTTGCATAATGTCCTAAATTTCATTATGAAAAAAAAAACAGTGTCATGTGATCCAAGTCTTTCGAAAGTGCACACAGTGGAATTGGTCACACAGGTGAGTCTGCCATTTTGCCCCATAAATCTCATCACATAAACATCTCATTTCACAAAGTTTTTAGATGGATTATTCATCAGACCTCATTTTCAGCCGAGTAATTTTATATTAACTTTGATATGGTAATTATTTTTTCCTTGTGCTCACTAGACCTCCAGCTAAACACTAATCACCCCTTACGTAAATGTAAAAATCTCATGACCATGACATATCTTTTTTATCTCATGCAATCTCAACAAACATTAAATCATATTTCAAAATATATTTCACAATCAAATACGGACCCCCCTGGACAAACACACAGCACTGGTGGCATTAACCGTTGAGGTGGCACCTGCAGAGCCACTCTGCCACCCTAAGAAATAATCATTAAATGAAAAATTGTTGCAATTAAAATTTGACCTTAGAACTATACCACGGAGAAGGTGTTTCCCTATCTGGTCCTCAGGGACCCACAATTGGTCCATGGTTTTGCTCCCTCCCAGCTCCATGCCAGATAGTCCACATTTTTGCAAAAACGTGGACTGTCTGTGGGTCCCTGAGGATTGGAAAAAACTGCCATAGAGAATATTTTTAGTATATTGCAAAACAATTGCCTACCTGTTTGAGTTTCTTTAAGTCCTCATCAAGTTCCAGGTTATCCAATATTACTGCTACAAAAAGGCTCAGCAAAATCTGTATGAGTAAACAGAAAATACTGACAGTAATATTGACATGTCCCTGTAGGAAGGCTAAAGAGACAAATAATCAATATTCATTTGTAGTGTATAATTACCAGAGTGGCAAAAAGATGGTACAATATGAAATAAATAGCCACTACTGGGGCCCACATGTCTCCAACAGCAACTAGAGTTTGGTCCATGACATCCACCCATCCTTCTTGGGTGAGAATTTGGAACATAGACATGAAAGCCTGTAACAGGAAAAAGGGAATGAACTGAGAAAACACCATCAGCAAACCAACAAGGTTAATGTACCCATAATTATTTTACTAATACTACAAGCCAGTGTTTCCCAATCCGGTCCTTGGGGACCCACAGACAGTCTAGTTTTTTAGTCCAGTTGGAGCTGGGAGAGAGCAAAAATATGGACTGGCCGGGGGTCCCCAAGGACCCGGTTGGGAAACACCGGTGAATAGTATTTTTAAGGATGTATTGTAAGTAGTACTGGATAGTTTCCGCAGCCAAACAAAATTCTTTTCAAAGCAAACCCTGCAATTATTGCCATAAAAATATTCAGTTTGTTGGTAATTTCAAGTACACTGCAGATTCTACTAGTGAAGAATTCTTACAAATACTATGAATATGCAAAACCATATTTTAACCCTGTGTTTTCACCCAGACACACACGCAGTCATACACAATCATTCTACTAGTATGCCGGGATAGTGAAAGAAACCTTGTGTGTGTGTGTGTGTGTGTGTATGTGTGTCTATAACAGGGGTTATATATAACAAGACTCCATTACAAAAAAATGAAAGCCGCAGCCATGCAGAAGTCATATGAAGGTCCAAAGCTTAATCTTTTCACCCCTAGACATATTTTCAGCTCCGTCACACTTTCTCTATCTGGAGATACAGATGATTTTTCAACAGGTCTTTTCATCACGGGAGATGGGTAAACATCATTACGCTCAATGGTTATCAAGCCACCCCGAATGAGTAATCTGCCAAATGAGAGGCATCTGTTTATAGAGGCCTTTTAAAATCCCCCAGTACTAGGATCAGTGGACCCCCAGCAGAAAGGGGATAAAAAGATTTGGTTAATGAGAAAGCGTCTCTTAAGCACTTAATATCAAGGAATTTGGCAGAGGGAGGAACATCTGCTAACACACTAAATATCATCCCCTTTGGATTCTAGTTTATTTTCCCTTGCGCCTTACCCTGTAGACTAGAGAGTTTAACATTTTCTTTACCGCTTTGATAAAAAGAGGGCAAGAATTACCATTTTACTTTTCAGGTCAGATTGAGTGCGCACTGATCTAAAACGTTCAACATGAATTTATATGGAAACTTAACTGCAGAGAGATCAGATACATTTGGCTGTAATTAAGAAAGCTGTCTTCATCTTTTACACAGCCACGAGTCGTCGGTACAATGTATAGGCTCACCCGTGGAAATGTAGTGAACCGATCCAGCTCCTCCACAAAGCAGAACATCTGCAGACTGATAGCAGACATGACAATGAGGAGACTTGCTGTGAAAACGACAAGGCTTCCCAGCTTCTTTCCTGGCCCGAAGACTTTGTACACGAAATCTTCCAGCGCTGGGGAAATTTTAATAAGCCGCACCACTCTCAGTACCTGTTAAAGGGGACAAAAAAATCAGTTATTCTTGCATATCTGCAATCAATAATCCGTCCATGTAATAAGTACTGACCCTGAATGGATGCCACGGCACATCAGTCTTCAATTACTGCTTTGCTGGTACAAACCTTCCATGAGCCTGGAGACTATCCCAGTAAGTTCGAGGCTCAAGGTAAAGAATGCCTGGGGCAGGATGCCAGTCCGGTGCAGAACAAGCAGATCAGCTATTTTAAAGCCAAGCTTCAAAGACACCAACTCAACTAACTGTATTGGACCGCAGACGGAAACTAAGGCACTTGGAGGAAGTCCAGGCTAACATGGACAGAATATGAAAATTATGCTAATGTATAAACGAGCATAGTGAGTGCAGAATTTATTTATTCTTCCATCCAATCCAAACCTCACTGAAACCTAATAAATGAGAAAATATTCCAAATTATGCATTGCCACCTACAATGAGGTTTAGAGAAATGGGTCAGTAGCAACACTTCTGCCAATGTTTTTATTTCCAGGTACCACTTCTACAAATAACTTAATAGCAGTTCTGCTTAACAGCTGGAAATTGCAGTAAAACAGTTAAAGAAACATGCAGGCAACTGTTGAGTCAAGGAATGTATTCTTAAAAATTGTTAATTCAAAGAACGTCCATTCATGATGCTTTTAAGTCCAAGAAGACAGAAGGTAACACACATCTCTTTCATTCGTAAAAATCCATGATGTAGTTTAAAAACTATTCCTCAGCATTTAAAGTGACTAGACTTCAAACTAAATCACTATCAAATATGAATAAACAAGCAACCCAGATATTTGGAAATGCAGTAAATTTAAGTTTGAGGATGCTGCTTCAGAGTGCATCTTGACTTGGAACAGTGTATGGATCTGGGTCTGAGCCACCAATTTTCTTGCCTACTGTGTTCTGGCATATCCCATCATGCACTGCATGTAGCACACAGACGCATAAACAGCAAGATTGGGGGTCATAGCACAGGGTCAGCCAGTACCCACTGCTCCAGGAATACAGAGACCTAGCGGGCAGAACCAAACACCACCCTTCCAGCATGCGGTATCTGAAGTATGATGCACATATGAGTATTATTTATTACAATAATATACAATATACAGTTCAGGTCCATACACTGACACAAATTTTGTTATTTTACCTGTTTACTGAAACATATTCAAATTACAGTTATATAATGAATATGGACATAAAGTGCAGACTCTCATATATAATTTGAGAGGAAGGGTTAATTGGAGGAAGGTTTTAGGAATTACAGCGCTATGTACCACCCTCTTTCTAAAGGGACCAAAAGTAATTGGACAACTGACTCAAAAGCTATTTCATGGACGGGTGTGGGGAAAGCTATTGTTATTTCATCATCAATTAATCAGATAATGGGAGTTGATTGCAGATGTGGTGTTTGCACTTGGATGATTTTGCTGTGAACCCACAACACGTGGTCAAAGGAGCTCTCCATGCAGGTGAAACACAAAAAGCCCATCACGGAAACTGCGAGAATTTTAGGAGTGGCAAAATCTACAGTCAGGTACATGCTGAGAAAAGAGTATGAACTGGTGAGCTCAGCAACACAAAAAGGCCTGGAGATCCACGGAAGACAACAGTGGGGGATGATCTCAGGATCGTTTCCATGGTGAAGCAAAAGCCCCTTCACAACATCCAGCCAAGTGAAGAACACTTTCCAGGAGGTAGGCATATCATTATCCAAGTCTACCATATAGAGAAGACTTCATGAAAGTAAATACAGAGGGTTCACCGCAAAGTGCAAACCACTCATAAGCCTCAAGCATCCATGGGTTCAAGACTTCAGGCAGTCACTGCAAAGGATTTCCAACAAAGTATTAAAAAAGAACATTTTCACATAATAATTTGTCCTAATAATAATTTGTTTGAATGGGTTGTGTCTAAAAATTACTGCAGTTCCAAACATTTTTATACTATATTTTTGTTCAACTCATTTTTATATTTTTGTTCAACTCATTGAATTAAAGCCAAAAGTTTGCACTTCAACCGCATCTCAGTTGTATATATATGTATAACTTATAATAATTGGTATTTAATTCAGGGCCCTAAGGTGGAAATGCAGCATAACAGTATAGCATCCATACATGCATGTTTGTGCCCTATGATGAAGTAACATCCTGACCATGGTGTTCCCCTGCCTTGTGCTTTTTTAGGAAGGCTCCAGGTGGAGGCATCAGTTTTCTGAAAACCCTCATCCACTGTCTACCCTACAGTTCTGTGAGAGGCGAGGCATTTCTCCAGAGGGAGTCAGATGACTATGGTTTGCCTGATGATTACTTCCATCTGTTCCTCGTTCTCCACCATATGTGTAAATTAAGACCTTCTGCTTTTCGGCGCCTCTAGCAACCTAAATGAAGTGCCGTCATAATCCATCTCTCACAGCTTCCATTTCACGATTCACCTTCTTGGTTTTCATCCCCTCTATGCACTGCCCATTCTAACCTTAACGTTTATAAAAGTCTCTTTCAACCCCAAAAATGTCCAGATTGTTTTTCCCCATCTAAAGACCCGCTTCCCTGTTCATTTATCACAAACAGAAACTGTTTTACAACCGGTGCCAAAAACCTGGGACAAGCCACAGAACCCGATCAACATGGAGTGTTTTTCCACTGGGTCCGAGGTCCTCAAATACGTCACTGTCATGCAGGAAGAGACACAGCAGTCTATCATCACTTCTAGAAACACCAGTAAAAGACGCATGCTTCTGAGAAGTCCCAGATGGAAGACAGATCTGCTATTCTAGAGCTGCTTGCTCACTCTTCATGCCTCTATGATGGCATAACAGTGTTAATGGCCACCAATGCAATGGGCCTTTAAGCCGTTACCTCTTTAAGATGGAGTGGCTAAAACAGTAGCCAGTGAGATAACAATAAATGGAAAGAGCTTGTAGATACGGTTTTGCTGAATTTTGTATGTGAATAGTCAGTCCTATCAAATAAGTCATGTAAAAATTTTGTTTCGTTTGGATCACAAGTTTAGTGATCCACTATTGTTTGCTTTTTACACCAGTCCAGTACAGGAGTTTACCAATTCTAGTCAATGAGTGAATTGAGGTGAAAGAGAATATTGCGCCTTAAATAAAGAATATAAGGTGGGTATAAATCCACAAAAAAATGAAATGAAACACAACCTATAGCGAACAACAAAAGCGCATTCACCAGGACACACAACTAAAATCATGCAATAATGGTAAATTACATTTACACTGGGGAAAATGTGCTTTTTGTTAGTTCATACACATTGATCAAAATTATTTGTTAAATTGCAAGAACTTTCTGGTGTTAATGATCTGCAATTTTCCCAGTGGGCTTCTTCCACCAGAATATACAGCAGAGGTGCCCATGCCATCTGTCAATCTCTGTGTGTTTGCAGATCAAACGTAGGAGATGATTAATGGATAATGTTGGTAGCCAACCGGTTGATTGCGATCGGCAAATTCGGTAGGTGGCAAATTCTTGGGCTGTTTTGTGTTGCCCGTCCAACCCTGACTCCACCCAAGGAACATTTGCACCGATGTACCCCATAAACCTTGCAGAGAAGCAGCACCTCTGTTGTTCATACTACGAGAAACGTTCAGCAAAGAGCTGGGACTGGGACTTCTAAAGTGACAAATCTTGTTCCAGTCCCTTGTGGAATCCAGCAAAATTTAACCCGATTTAGCAGGAGTTTCAGGACATGCTCTTCTCCATTTCATGGTGCAAGTATGGTGGTTAGATACCAACCCGAGTCCAAGGGAAAATCAGCCTATTCCATGCTGTGCAGATTAATCCAACTTCAGGATTTTCCGGGAGGTTTACAGGAGGCACCCCCCACATTTCAACGAACCCCCCCCCCCCCATTTTCACGATTCCGGTGCTGGAGCCAGTGTATGCAGGCAGGAGGGAAGTGCAGTATCTGGGTCTGTTCCTTTATGGTAGAGTGAGTCCAAAGAACAGGTGAGGCATATGGTTCATAAAATACTATGACCACTTTATTCTGAATTTTTAAAACCCAGCATGTTCCTTCATAGATCTGTTTCATTCATTAGGTTCTTTGAAGAGAACTATTAATGTCACCCAAATTTTCCCTTCCCTTTATAATTCTGATTGCAGCATTTCCCAGAGGGCTTGAAGCAGTTTCTTATCTTTTTCCAGTTGTTCTAGCATTTCTCATTATGTTAAGTGTATAAGTTGAATAGATATGGTAATTGCATGCATCTGGAAGCAGTCAGTTCTTTCATATTTAGTCCAGACTGCAGATTGTTGCTGAATGCAGAGATTCTTTATATGGTCAGTAAGATTCCATGGAGCACCATAGTTTGGCAAGGTCAACATAACTAAAAAGGCACTGGTCTAATCAATAAATTGCACCTTATATCATTCGAAAGTTAGTAAAAATGTTTCTTGTTTCTCTTCTACGGCCTTTGCATTCAGTCTTCACATAAGGGGATCCTCGTTCTGTTGGGGCGCTACTCTGTGTTTAATGTTTTAATAAAATCTTATATATGATATGAGGAAAATGGTATGATTACTTTCCATATTCTGTCAGGTCTCCTTTCATTGACTTGGGATATAAACTGACATCTTCCAATTTGTATGCTATAGGCATAATTTGGTCAGCAGTTTGATTAATTCTTCTTCCGTCGCTTGTAATATTTCTTCTGGGATGTGATCCATCCAGTGTCCTAAGCGGTCTATTTTTGACTGATGCCTAAGAAAAGTGATCCATTGCCAGTCCACATCTTCTCCACATTGCGTGGTTCATGCTCCATGCATTTCATGATTCTTTGCATTTGGATTTTCTTTCCACAAGGCAGCATCAGCAGTTGAGTATCCAAAATGACCTTGATCCAAATGACTCATACACAACAATCCTATTCAGAGGATTCCTCAGTTCCTTCACAGTAGCATGCTGAGTGCCTTCTGATAAGAGAGGCCAATCTTCTAAATGTACAGCAACATTTGTTCTGGTGTGACTGTCCTTATGGTTTTCTGGGTAATGTACACTAATGGCTTACTGTCACTTGAAATATAGAAATACTGTCTTTGCCATTCTCACCATTGCAAGGATCTGCCACTGACACAGGGAGAGGACTGTATAAAGGGAGGGGAGGACTGTATT
>JAODKL010000001.1:39540821-39551553 GCA_026780765.1 Petrocephalus schoutedeni | reverse complement strand
GTGTCTTGAAGCAATCATTCTCTTTTTGTCATGCAATATTAGGATGCAAAAGGGAAAGGCAGGGCAAGAGAGACTCCTTTTATTTACATAGTGTAGATGTAAATAAAATGTAGAAATGCAGGAAGTTATATATAATTGGCCGTGATTTTAATTATATTATAATTTGGCTGTGAGAAATTCATGGGGAGTTTTACTTTCCCATCCTAGAACCCCCCCCCCCCCCACACACACACACACACACACTTTTAAAAAACTTGATACGCCCCTCACAACCACTATATTTTATGTATAGGTCTACATACTTTTTAACATTTAAATTTTCTATATTGTTTTGTCAATTCATGTCAGTCTCATGGAAGCGTAAGTAGTATTTTGTATTTTGAAAGCATATTGAGTTTGTTCCAGTTTTTTTTAATGTTCTTTTTGGGGCTAGGCTTTTTGACAATATTATCGGTAATGGATGATATCAGACCCAGTAAGTAACCCATTGTCCGAATTTGTCAGTAACTAACTGCCAATTATCACCTTTTAGGAGAAGGTAACTTCAGCTACACATAGAGCAACATAACAGAAAAACATATAATTTGGTTTTCACTTCACCTGTCTAGGCTACGTTTCTGATGCAGTTTTTTGCAGTTATAGTGTGTTCGGCATTCTTGTACGTTGAGAAGTAAACCAACATCACCAACTTTTACCTTCCATTTAGCAGACGGAAAAACAGCTGTGTGCCTTGATAGCCTAACTACAAATTCCTCCTTTGCAGCGCCTTGCAGCTCCTATGGGAAGGAGCAGTCTTCACAGGCTATAGCCAAAATTTAGTTCCTCTTCAGAAAAGACATGTTGAAATTACATGTGCATGTTCATTCAAAAATTCTGATAGTTGACAGATTAGGCTCAGTTACAGATTTTTACATTTTTTACATTTACCTTTTTACAGTTTTGACCGAAGGCCAAAATTCATCATTAAAACTGTGTCATTGTAAAATACAGTGAAAATTTATTTTTTGCAAAAATTGTAGTTATATAGTTATAATAGTAGCCAGAAGGCATTTGAAATTTGCAAGTTAAAACAAATCTGTCTTCCATCCATCTCTTTGGCTTTGTCGGCTTTACTCTATGCAATGTCGATGGCATTCAGCTCAGCTGGGGACATGGTGCATTCCGGTCAGCCAGAGAGTTTTGCCCAGGGCCTCTTTGGGAGTAGGGCTGTCAAACTAATTAATTCTGAACAGACGATTGCTTCATCATGACACAGAGGCCCTTGACAATCCATGTTTCTTTCGAAAACTCTGTGTCAAAACATCTACCCCATGCTGTTGGAAATGACTCTGTGGAGTTCTGGTATAAGCAGTAAAGGTCAATAAGGAGATTGAACATTTGTACTGCACAGTATGGTAGGTTAAGTCTGTTATAGTCATCAGTTAAAGTACACTATTCGTGAAATATACCTACATTTTAGGGGTGAAAGAAAATATCAAGACACTTCAGTATCATAATATTATCTTATCTTATCCAAGATGGGAAGTAGAGTAAGGGCACAAATTGCGCAATGTAATGTTAGCATCAGCAGAACTAGTAGATTTCATGCATATGGTGGAGTGTTCTTCATACTATGACAGGCTTCCTAAAATTAGATTCAAATTCCCAATATATTGCCTTGCCAGCAAAACCACAATATATTGAATCGTAACTCCTATTTCATAATACATATCATATCGGCAGATTCTTGCTGATACACAGCCCTACAAAATTTATGTGTTAACCATTTTTAATTTGATGTCACAGCACTCCCCCAAGAATATAAATTATTTATTTTTGGACGATGGCAAAAAACAAAATAAAACAATCCAATTGGACATGCAAGCTCCATGTGAGCTCCAGTCCTCTTGGAAGGACCACTCAATTTACCACCCAGGTCATCTACATATATGGAAAGGAAAAGATATCCCAAAGGAATGAAAGGGAACTTTTTCAGGAACCAAGAACCTTGGTCATGTTGTCACCGCAGGAACTCCTGATTGTAGTTGCTGGCCCTTTTTTTAGTCCCTGTACTCCAGGGTGGGTATTTTTCATTTGACAAGGAACTACTGGGATGGGGTTTATACTAATAAACATTGCGGATTAGTTGGCCGCAAGCAGCAGCACAAGTTACACAGAAGCTGTTCTGTGGCAGTAAAATCAGCTGGCAAAAGGTCTTGCCACTGCAACGCCACTCCACCAGGTCGACAAATTTTACTGTCGACCTCAAGCCCCGGCTGGCAAATATTACCTCCAGCACCCCTCCCTTACGTATCTATTTTTTGATATCGCTAAGAGATTATATCACTCTCAGAAAGACAACTTGTGGCAGGCACAACTTAATTTAAAAGTAAAGGTCAATAAGTATGTCCGGAATGACGTACGGATGCTTAAATATTGGGGGGTACATGTCCCCCCCCCCCCTCCCAGTTCCTATGCCCCTGAGTGCAGGAGCCAGCAATAAATCTCTCCCACAGCCACGGCCAATGAATGACTGGAGTAGGAGATTTTTCATTGTGCAAATTCAAGGGTGCCAGTGCGCCAGTGGGCTAAGTGAGACAGTCCTTGACTGGCAGGAAGGGCTTTTCTTCTTCCAGCCTCCTTAATATCATCACCGCCAGACCCAAACAGGTGACCCTGATACAGCCACAGGCAGTAATACATATGTAATTATCTGATCAGCATACACAAAAGCAATATCGATTTTTCTCTTTTGTTTTACATTGTATTTGCATTCATTCACCAAAACTGATTATATCCTTCCGCAACCCAGAAGGAAAAGCGGTTTCAGAAAATGGGTGGGTGGGTGGATGGTTTATTACAAAAAATCTGAGTTGTTCTTTTGAGCGTTGGGTTTTTTTTCTCCAGGATTTATAAATGTTCATGTAAACCATCTTGGGCATTTTAATCAAAAATACAACAGCACAGAAAATTTGGCTTTAAGATTGGAAAGTACACACCTTAAAGTAAAAGAAAAATTAACATGACATATTGAGGATTGACTGAATTGAAAGATGAATTTTTTCAATTTAAATTCCATTAAATTTTACACAAAGCAACTTAGAAGGACTAGTCCTGAAAGTGATTAAGGATACCACAAGATAAGCTGATCATCTTCCACCCACTATCTTGTACAACTTTATATGTGACATTGTTTGTTGGATTAAACTCATCTGACACATAATAATGCTTGTTTTACAGTAGAAATATAGCCAAATCTGCTCACTTTAAAAATAAAATCAGGGATTTGAAATGCTACACTTCCTGGCGCATGCAAGAAGATATCAAGGTCATAGAGTATTATTCTGTTGGCCTTCTTTGTCAGTTCATAGCCTGTTGAATTTAAGATTGCTGTTTGAGCTGGAACACACTCCTGAAGTGTTATTTATGATACCTACAACATTAATAAAGAATAAAGATCATCTCATTTATATGGAGAAATGATTAGAGAAATTTAGGTTTTAGGGTTGTGCTTTTTGTAAAAATCTGGTGCCTTTGCACATAGCTACCTAATCTGGTAATATCCTGAATTCACAGATAACAGTGAATTGAAGGCAGTAAAGTAAAGAAGTAATCATATTATGATTATTATTACATTATATTATATTATATTATTATAAAGTAATCATATAATGAAAGAGGAATTACTCTATTATTGCTCATTGCTATAATATTGGATATCCTGTAAGACCTTTTTTCTTCATTACATTCCACAGTTCAAAATTCAAATGCTAATAATTCCAAAACTCAAATGTATTTCGTTCAATTAATTTCGTAGGTAACTGATTATTCTTCCCAAAGGAGAGGCCACAGGGGCAGTGCTCCAGGTTAGGGATCTGTGTTCATGATCAGAAGGTCAAACCCCATGCCCAGCAGAGCTGTCACTGCTGGGCCCTGAGGCAAGATCCTTCACCCCAACTGCTCCAGGGACCAGCTAACCCTGCTTTCTTGTTTGTATGTCACTTTGGATAAAGGCATCACATAAATAAAGTACCGTAACTTTAATGTTTAATGTACCATATGTGTGTTGAGCTGTTGTGCAAGTACACTGGATTTGCGTTTGAGCATACTTGACCAGTGGACCTGATTGTGAATCTTTGTTTGACCTTGTATGACAGAGGTGAGGCACTGATGGTCCCCCATCCCCCACCTCAGAGGATGAGTGAAATAGGCTTGCTAGGCCGGCACATCCTCAGAAGATGGCGCCCTAGGCAACTGCACCTGTCGCCTAATGAGTTGATTGGCACTTGCTTCAGTTCACTGACTGAGCTGAAGTAATCCCCGTGGCCCTCTGTTTTATTGTCAGACAGAACACTGCTGTATAAAGTAGATTTATATCCATCTTTATGTTGGTTGCCTTCCAGGGTGATGCAGTATTGCATGACCCGCACACAGAAGTTTGATCATGTGAGTATGCTTTCACTGAAATATTTTCTTCTTTTTGTTTCATGTTCTTCAGGTCATGGTTCCTGTGACTGTGGCAAATGCATGTGTGAGGAGAGCTGGTTTGGCGAAGCCTGTCAGTATAAAGAAGACTGTAACCTTTCAAAGCGAAAGAGTAAAGAGTTATGCCAAAACTCTCAAGGAGTAATCTGTTCCAACGCAGGCAAGTTATTAGCAACTAACTTTAGTCAAAATCCCTTTTGAACTGACCTTTGCTTCTTATCTTCATGCTCTTTCTCTTTCCCAGTTATTATTTGCCCCAGTAGAAAGAGACTCGTTTGAATGGCAGGTATTTGAATAAAGCATTCTGGAATGTGGGTTTGCCGTCTGCCTGAAAGCCCCAAAGCCCACATGTGGGTAATGTTTAAGCCACGCCTGCCCACCGCCATAATCCTCAGCAGGCAGCAGAGGGCGCCGTGCGGGGCCGCTTTGCAGACATCGCACGGCATGGGCCGCCCGGTCACTCGCAGATGACCTTCTGGGCCCAGAATCACGGCCTCCCTTGTGCCTGCAGGATCCTGTCAGTGTGGCGGCTGCATATGCCACAACCCAGACGGCAGGGGTCTAATCGGTGGGCGTTTCTGTGAGTGCGATGACGGCCAGTGCCTCGACGAGGAGACCGGCGAGATGTGTGGAGGTAAACCTGCGGCCGCAAACTGCCTGCCAGACTCTGCGTAATAATGTTTGGCGTTAACTTATGGCAGGCCGTTTGCTGGGGGGTCCCATTCCCCCAGGTGTGAAATTATGTGAAATCTCAGTAGTAGTATTATTACAATAATATAATATAATAAAATATTTAAAGCCCTAGGGTGACCCATTCAGGATACAAGCTCAGCTGAGCACCAGTGATTTGAAGATTGTCATCCTAACCTGCCAGTTATCTGTGGGATGTATTTGACATATCAGTATTTAATTAAAATAGTTTAGCTACTTTTACAAAGAAAATGACTTATTGCCTTTCTATAATTATAAACGATTTCTTCAAAGTTTATGTCTGTATATGAAGTTTGTCCAATATTCTTGCCCATTCAAACTAAATTTAAAAAGATGCTACTAAGAATTAATTATGGGTTCTATTTAAACAAAATATCCCATAATTTCAAAAGAGAGGCAGAAATGTTCTTTCTAAATAAATTTCATAAGCGATAGTGTTATTTTTACATTTTCTTTGGCCTACAAATGGCACCTATTCCTTCCCTCAAGGTTTTTGTGCTTTGCCATTTTGCTATTTTAGTGGCTATGTAATGGAATACTGTGGGATTTTATTACATAAAATGCTTTCATTTGTTTTATTCATTAAGAAGAAATTAGTTATGCAACCAACGCAAACACAAGCATGGAAATGTTTCCCTTATGATAATGAGAAACAACAATTTTCTTAAATTTTTAACAACTGGGAAGATTTAACTTGGATGAAAAGCTGTCTAAAGGGAACAGAAAATAGTTAAGTCATCTGTTCACTCTGGTTTCAGGCCATGGAAAGTGTTACTGTGGAAACTGTTACTGTGCGGCTGGTTGGCATGGAGATAAATGTGAATTCCAGTGTGACATCAGCCCATGGGAGAGCAAGAGGAGATGCACATCTCCAGATGGCAAGATTTGTAGCAACCGAGGTACTTTTTTAAAAAAGCACTTTAAATTCAAGAGCTGTTGTCAGAAGAAGATGCTAAAAATAGCATCAAATGTCAATATGTTTGAACCAGTTGTACCTCACCACCACCAAATTTCTAATGCACCGGAGGAACTTGATTATTACTGTAGAACAGGGGTGGGCAATCTTATCCAGAAAGGGCCACTGTGTGTGCGGGTTTTCACTGCAACTCCCTAATTAGGTTACTAATTAGAGGACTGATTGGCAGGCGAGTCCTCACACCTGGGTTTGAACAGCTGACCTAAAGGTTGTGCATACACACTGGCCCTTTGCGGATCGGAGTGCCCATCACTGCTAGAATCTCATGTATGAGTAAATTACAGGAAGGATAGTATAGGAATTGATTTTGATTCCGACTTTTTACTGTGATTTCCTGACATGAAATATATTCTACTCTTGGTTGTCCTTCCAAGGTGAAATTAAAATTTTTTGTATACGTAAACTTTGAGTGGAATTTGAAAAGGCGAACACATTTTCCCATCTGCTGCGGGTGCTACACAATTCACTCATCACATTCTACATAATAAGGCCAAAATGTTTTACATATTCTGAATTGCAGTGATCTCCTTTTATCCAAAACTGTGAGCCTCATCTACATGCTGCCCTCAGTGTTTGACTAATCACGAGAATTGTGCTCTATCTTAAAGAACTATCAGCCTTTCCTAACCACAGTTACCCCAGCAGATCACTGGAGTGCATTTAACAGTCTATGTTTCTCTCATCAGCCTTTTTTGAAGTCACAGTGAAGCACGGGACGTGTGGTTTGACAGTAATAGCTTCCAACCAACTAACAAAATTTAAGACATAGTTCTATAAAATGAGAGAAATTACTAAAACAGTTACAGTATCTTGCTGGGTACCAAGTATTGCTTCTGTTGTTTCTGTTAATCTCGTATCAAGGCAACAAAAACAAAAGTATTTCAGGCTCAATATTACTACTGCATAGTACATGTAAAATCAGCTGTATCTGTTGATATATGATACAACAGGGAGATGGCGCAGTCAGTGGCATGCAAAGAATTATCGGGGGGGGGGGGGGGGCAAAACTGGGGGGGAATATTTACATGGCTGGGGGGGGGGAAAGGGGGGGCACAGGACCCCAATCGTTCAGGCAAACGGGGAAGGCACCCCCCCAAGCTCATGTCTGGATACAGTAGAAGTAGGTCAAACAAAATCCACCCCCTTCATAGGTAAGCACTGGGGTTTCCCTCTTACGGAGTAAATCCACACTCATGGCTGCAGCTTACTTCCCCAGCCAAGGCAGCCCGATAGTAGGAAGCTTGTCACATGTATGTGACTCCTGGCTACCAAAGAGAGAAAAGATTAGTCGGTGCCCATCCAGCCAAAGGCCTTTATTTCAGAAGAGAGGTGACAGCAAAGCCTTAGCGCTTATTGCTGTATGGGGATCGATGGTTATTTTCATTTCAGAAGCAGGTTCTAATCCATCCACAGCCTGAAGTGCTAATACCTGGACTAATAGTGGACTTTGAATTGAATTTCATTCTCTTTGAAATAAGAAAAGATAATAAGTTGGATCCCTCTTGATGGCCGCCTCATCCTTGTACTTTTTGTGCCTGGCAAATAAAGGGATTCTGATTTTGAAGTCATTCACCAGAGTGCCTAAAAGCTACTCTGTGAATGAATGTTGCTCTTAGAACATTAGTTAGTTTTCTGTTCAGTACATTACTGTAGCTTGCTCCTTACTCTTATACTTATACCCTTACCCCTCTTATACCCTAACCCCCCCCCCCCATCCTAAAACATGCTGAGGTTAATTGGAGTTACCAAATTGCCCATAGGTGTGAATGTGTGCTTTAATGGTTTGTGAGTTTGCCCTTTGATGGGTTGGTGCCCCATCCTGGGTTGTTCCCTGCCTTGTGCCTCTTGTTTCCAGGATAGGCTCCAGATCTGACCCTGCATAGGGCAAATGGTTATGGAAAATGAGTGAATGAATTATTTAATTTGCCAAAGGTCTATCTGAAAGTTGTTTGTTTGAGATGTGTGACATTGGGTAATTTGTACAATCGTTTTATTGTGTTTTACTAATTTGCAAACATAAAATCAGCTGTTTACCTGAAAGAAATGGTACAACATTTATGTAACGGATTGCAGAAGTAGAGCACCTTTGGCTGATTGTGAGAGGAACTGAATACTGAACAAGGTGATTAAATATGATATTCAGACCATGCAAATTATAACAATGTACCTGGGAGGACACAGACCACTTTACATGGCTTTTTGTGTATGGAGAGAGGACAGCTGTGCAGTGGCACGTTAATATATGTCTCCTAAAGGTGTTGTGTGTGTCCACAGGGACCTGCATCTGTGGGGAGTGCACATGTTATGACGTAGATCCTTCGGGGGAGTGGGGAGACATCCACGGGGAGACCTGTCAGTGTGACGAGAGAAGCTGCCACTCGGTGTACGACAGATACTCAGACGACTTCTGCTCTGGTAAGGGGGGGGCTTCTGTTTGCCTCAAATTTACCCAGTAAATCTGGATGTACATTTGAAGATGATATGATGGAGACAGATTGAACAGCCCATCTGTGACTCCATTGCTGACCTTCTCTTTGTTCTCCTAATACAGGGGTAGGGAACCTGATCCATGGAGAGCCGGTAAGGGTGCGGGTTTTTGGGATGACCTCTCAATCAGCCAATAATAAAGCATTGGTTCTCAGCTCTGGTCCTGGGGATCCACTCTGATTGGCTGATGGAGAGGTCATCCCAAATACCCGCACCCACACCGGCTCTCCATGGATCAGGTTCCCTACCCCTGTACTAATAGTTGTACTTCACAATTGTATATATATATCATTATATAATATATAATCATTTCTGCGTAATTGATGCTGAGCTGCCAGTTACTTATTCGTTTGGTATACTCAATTATAAATTCATTGCTTTCTCTTCAAATATTACAATTTTCATTTAAAATACTTTTCCATCATACTGGGCACACAGCTCCTATACATTGTTTAAAAACTTGATGACCTTAAAATCATGCTTTGCACGAAAATACATTTTGTGCAATTTCTATTACAGAGAGTGCTTATAAGGAATTGCCTGGTAAAGAATTTACAGTACACATTTATCCTAGTCATTACAAAAACACACAGATTTGGTGACAGTTAACCTTAAGTGCACCTTCATAATGTTAAAGCATTGCATTCATAACATTTTCAATGAAGAACTCATGGCATCATTAATATACATTAATAACAAACAAGCATTATGAAGGCACACTTAATGTTTGATGAATGCATTATAAATCCATTATAAAGGTGTGCTTAATCTGAATCGTCATCAAATGTTTAAATGAATAATTTTATTCTTAAGCAAACAAACATGAAGAAACCATAATTAGAAATTATATTCAGAACTTCATATATATATATATGGAATTATACTGCTTTGTGACATATTTGAATACATTTTGTAATTAAAATGATTTAGACTATATGCTAATTTAATTATAACTGCAAAGTACAGCATGTGTGTGTGTATATATATATATATATATATATATATATATATATATAATTATTAAGCAATGAGGAAGCAAGTACTACAAAAATTGCATCTGTGATAAAATGTTTTGATGTGAATTTGTGCCATCATCAAATCTGACAAATTGTAATCCAGACTTGCAGATATTCATTTGGGGAATTTATGTAACATTGAATAACATATCAGTTTTCTAATAAGCTTATAAATAAGCCTCCATCAATCCCATCATCTCCATACGACGCCATTAGTGGAGATGGAAGGTAAGCCTAATTCCCGGCAGCTGTTGGCATCGACATGGCTGAACCCAGCCTTAAGTCTGCAAGGCTGTCAGCCCTTGAGCTGGCAGACAATCAATCCTTTTTTATCTCTAATTTTTTTCTCTCTCTTTTTCTGTGGAGTGAAGGTCATGGACAGTGCAACTGTGGGAGATGTGATTGCCGGGACGGCTGGGTGGGAAAGAAATGTGAGCATCCACTTTCATGTCACCTGTCCCTTGAGGCCAGCCTCAAACAGTGTCAGGGAACCTCCATCATGCCGTGCTCCGGCAGAGGTAAATAACCTTCCATGCTTTGCGCCGACATAGTCTTTACCCAATTTAACTGTGAGCAAAAGTATTGGAAGGAGGCTCCTTACTGCCATCCAAAACCACTGTGTAGCTTAGAAGGATGACCAACAGTAACCTGGATAACTGTCCTCCATACACAGCTAAGGTTTATAGTTGAGTGTAACTAATGTCAGCACGTGAAGGATAAATATACCAGCATCTAGATCTTATACAGTGGGCAGGTAGCTGGTTCAGAAAGGTGTAGGAGGGTGGATCTGCAGTGTTCAGGGGATACGTTTAGGTGCAGCAAAACAGTTAAAACTTCCCCTTTCTTATGAACCTCAAAAACACCTTGTATTTTATGTACCCCCGTGACCAGGATAAACAGTTCAAGGGATGGATGGATGGATTTTTTAATCTGATACTGCACACTAATACTTTGTAACTATACAGAATTAGCCAGGTCAGGTCTGTGAGATGTCAACAGGGCTCTCTCCTTAAGTGGACAGCGCCTAAGAGGCAGTTGGTGTGAAAATGAGTTTGGCCTGTTGTCAGCAAACATCCCC
>JAODKL010000001.1:39482223-39531167 GCA_026780765.1 Petrocephalus schoutedeni | reverse complement strand
GGAGGCAGGTGGCTCTAATCACGGTTAGCATGGCTGGCAGGCTGCAGACACAACTATATAACAATCTGTTGTTTTCATGACAGTCTCTCTGTTATGGTAATCATTCTCCAGATGTAAATAAATTCTGGCAGTTAAAGTTATACAGTTTTTTGCTGTAAACTATTTTCAGACATTTTGGTCTGTGTCAAATTTATAAGACATAAAATTTAAATAAGAATATATGCCTCATGGCACTATTAGGCATTGTAGATCTTATGTAGTCAGGTACTGTACAGGGGCAGATTGTACCATCTGTAAAATCTGTCTTCATGGGCCCCCTATTTTTTTAACTTCTCCATCTATCCATCCATTCCACTTCTGTGATTCTACAACAGCATTTATCAACAAGATAAAATTTTCTTTTCTCTTGTTTTCAGTGAATGTTCCCATCTAGTTTTGGGAGGTTTTAATCTATTTCTCTCTCATTTTTATTTATTTTATTATTTTTCAATGTATGGCGGTCCATTGCAGCACATAATAACATCTTAAAATGGGAAAATATTGTAGAATACTCGTATGTAGAATGGATATATTTCCTCTAACACTCATCCAGGCTTCTCATGGGACCATGCTACCAAAATGAACTTCAAATATGTATATATCTGCACAATGCTTCACCCGAGTGGTGTGAATAACACCACATTTGCCATGGGCTGCTGTGGAGGGGTCCCTTACACTTCTGCTGATGTGCAGAACCTAGTCCTCTGCTTATTTAACTCTGAGTCATCTCACTTTTGGTCTGGCTCGCAAATCTACTTACCGGAGAGAAGGAAGGGCAAACATCACACAAGAATTAGAACTTAATGCCATCTAATTGCTAGGACTTGCTGACCAAAGCACAGGCAGATGAAACGACTTGTCCTAAGAGGCCAACTGCCCTCTGTGCAGGCCTGTTCAGAGAGACTTAAGGCTCTCTATCACTAAGAACTAAGAAAAAATTGAAATTGCTACCAGGTTTGCTGTTTGCTGATTATATATAATGAGCGTCATTCATGGAGAGGTGAATACACTTACTGCATTATTATGAGATAGAACAAAGCACATTTTATATATATATATATATATATTATAAAACAGGGTTACATAATTCAAACCCTGTTTATTCCACCAGACCTGCACATGAGATGAGCGACTCACAATGTAACTAATATCAGCATTCGCATGCTGGTCTACAGCAGTGTACATGACATTGCCTATATGACAAGACGCACCAGGTGCGGCTTAATCGAGGGGCTGTGTGCCATGGTTCCATGGAAATTAAATGTTCTCAGGGGATGGGTGATCAAATTATTTGCTTATGCTGTCCATCCAGACAATGTGAGATCTAAATGGTTTCACATAATTGGTCTGAATCTGGCAGTGAAACCTCTATGCATTTCTGCCTTTATAAAAATAAAAATTAAAAAAACCAACTTGCTTTAATACTGTCCTAATGCTGTTTTTGCTTTAATGTCCATTCACTGATTGCATCTGGTTTAGGTATTTTATTAAAATATGTTGTGATGCTTTACACTTGAATATCAACAAATAGTACTATATATATATATTTATTATTTATGAATTTATGAATTCCTATTTTACCATAATTATAAGACTAACATCACAACAACCAGGTTGAGACTACCAGGTTGTTTACAATACACTATTTCAAACAATTCTTTATTTCTTAGATTTTTTTTTTGTTTTGTTTTTATCTTAAAAACACAGTTTCTCCTTCAGCTATGTGTTATTCTCTTCAGGGCTTTCCACTTATTCTTATATGAATTGCCTGTTCTGCAGTATATCAGCACAATCTGTGCACTACCTTTATCTTAGAATTATTTTGAGTTTACAGTATTCTATGATAGGATAGGCATATGTAGCCCTTCAGATCACAAATCACTGTGTACTACTCTTTAGTTCCACATATCTTCACAACACAGGGCCTAAAGGTGTTATAAGCAGATAGAAATGCTGACATCAATCAAATACATAGGTGATATAATGGTGAGTGTATGATTTTAATAGTACCAAGCATTAATGGCTCTTAATTCAGCAATTCCCTGTGTGATAATACCACTGGGTGTATCTCTTCCTGGCTGTGCTCTTAAGGTATTCCTGATTTGTATTGTATGTCAGGGATGATTTAGCTCTGTCCTTTAGTGGTGGCCTAATGGTTAAGGGAAGTGTGCTTGGGTCTTGGAAAGCTGCTGGTCTGATTCCCTGACCAGCAAGGTACTGTCCCCACGCACTGCTCCCTGGGTGCTAAATAATAGCTGCCCACTGCTATGTCACATATGGGTTAAATGCAGAGAACACATTTCATTGTGGGGTGTCAACAATTTTTCACTCCGCGTTATGAAATACTTGCACTTTTTATCTGGAATATTGTTCAGGAGCTTTTTGTGGAATGAGATGATTTTGGACATTTTCTCCTAATGTGGATTTTTATCTCTAGGAACCCACATGTGGTAATGGGTATATAGCTTCTGTAGCTCAACAGGAACTCTGCACTAACCTCCCGAAGGTCGTGAGGTCTACTCCCAGGGAGCACACATATATTGTAACCCTTCCCTCTACTACAATTTGCTTTTGATAAAAGTGTCAGGTCCGTGGATGTATGGAGTAATCTTGGCCTCTGTTTCCCTACCTCCTAGGTCATGGCTTCTGCTCCTGCGGACGCTGCATATGCAGCAACGGTTGGTTTGGGAAGCTCTGTCAGTTCCCACGTACCTGTAACATGACTGATGCAGAGAGCAAAAGTCTGTGTGAGACATCCACTGGCATCATGTGCACAGGCAGAGGTAAGACAGCAAAATCTATGACCACCGAAGCACCTCACCAAGCTATAGACGTGCATCCAGCCAAGTTAATTAAAGGATGGTAGCATGTAGATATTACGAAGGGTATGTAGCACTTGGAGATGGGAATTGCATGGATTTTACCTAAAAACCTGCAGTACAAAAACTGTGTGAAAACATTAATCATTGCCACTGTTTCAGTTAAACCCTCTGGCCTCCATATTTAATGGAAAAAAACAACATGAAATGCCTTAATGAGTTATTAATGCTTTCACGTTCTTTTTAAGCCTTCTGGGTTCAAAGGTTGTATCTTTAGCATTTCTCTAAACGACAAAAAGTACTGACCACCTTAAACACAAAGCAGGATTCATTTGGTGGCTGCTCGCACAATTGGTTTAATTAATACCTGTGCATGTGAAATAAAATCAACAGTGCACACATTCAGTGTACGTGCAAGTCATTTTGAAAACGAAACCAGCCACACATGACAAACTGCACAAACATAAACAGGCCCTAGCTCCAAGCTGAATTCTGTTGCTCTCTGGGCTACCTCATCCGTTACTTTGCCCTTTCTTTCCATAACAAAGAACACTGCTGACATGTTAGCAGCAAGAGGTCATCTAGTTTTCATTTATAAGAAATGAAAAACCATATAACAAAGTATAACGGCATAAAACATGCTTAGGATTCACAATTAACATTACCCACAATAAGCAGTGCACACTCCCCTCCCCAAGCTTCAGCCGCACGGTAAGTGAGTGGGTGCTCTTCCGAAAGGAGGACACAGCCATATTCCAGTGTCAGGGATATACTTAGAGCTGTCTGTGATAAAGCTTCTATGGAATTCACCACTGGTGACTTTGAATGCCTTGGGACAACAAAAACGATCCATTTGGCATCCGGCCTGGAGGATGGAGCAGGACGTTGATTCGCACCCTTGGGCACCCAAGGCAGTCATTTTGGCTCTAATTTACGATGATTTGACAGGAAATTCCAGCTTTCCCCCGTCTCAAAGTGACAAAATAATGGTAAATAATGGTAGGCTAGGCTATTCAGTGACGCATGACACGGTATGGTAAGACCAAGCCAATCCCAGTACATACTGTGCTAAGAGTTTTGGAGTGGATTGCATAGCTTCTCTGAGACTTTGGTCAACTCAGATAATGTATCCATTGTGACCCATTGTGTTTCTTATAAATGGATGCTTTTCTGCATTTTGTTTTTAAAATTGTTTCCAGGAAAAGATACAGTATTAGTCAACAGGAGCATAGATGTTTTGTATATAAATGTTTAACCAGTAAAATCTGAATTAAGAAAAAGTAGAAAAATACCCAGTCCAGAGTTATGTATAGTTTTCATTTCGTGTTCAGTTTAAGTCAATGTCAATTGTGCATAGCGGTTCATTTGGAAAACTTATTGATACTGGTGTTTAATTTGTATTTATTACATAATACTCAGTGGCACAGTGGCTCCCTGGGTAGTTCTGTGGATTCGCATAGTTCAGCTCCTCTTGTCAGCCTTGTTTGTGTGCAGTTTGCATTTTTTCCCATGTGTTCATGTACATTTCCTCCCACAGTTGTCTACCTATAGTTTGAGTAAGTGCGCCTGGGTGGAGCAATGTTAGCATCTTAGAACAGGCCCAATTTCACCATAACCCTACACCAAGTATCCAAGTAGTTATAGAAAGTGGGTGCATGTGTACTACATAAAAGTGACCTTGTTGAATTAATGCAATTGATGCAATGATGGAGTATGTTCTTGTGTATATGTTTCTCCATTAATTGACCCTTTTCAGATTCTGAAGGCGCATTAAAGACAAAAAATTTGGATCTTTATCAGACTAATATATTTCCCCATTAGACTATAACATTTACCATAGATATCAGTGTGCTTTCCTGGGATAATCTTGCTCCATATGTTAAATAAGCTATGCAATTATCTGCACTGTACTTACAATTCACCCTGACAAATGTTTGTGCTATGTTCCATGCATAAATTTACATATTATCCTCCTCATACAATTTTTCTGATTCCCTTTTCAATCTGCCTAATGGAAAAATAACACCCTACCCATGGAGTTTTCACACAGGAGTCTTGCTCTCTTTTGGCCTTGCGCATGCTGAGAAGGTGCAAATATTTAGCAAGTAACCTGTGTGTATACGTACCTATAAAAAACGTGATGCCCTTTTTTGGCTTGAGACTCATAGCAACACATTTCCGGAAGCACAGGAAACAAGATGAAGATCACTGGTCAATATGCCACTCCTTCATGCTGTGGACTGTCTAGGTTCACCAGCTCACCTAACGGCATGTTAATGGGCTGTGGCAGAAAATCAAATTACCTAAAGAAAATCACCCCCCACATAAACAACAACTCTGCACAGGCACAGAACCAGCAGCAGGATTTGAACACTGGTCTGAGGGTGTGCACCATCCACTCCCCCAATGTCATTAAATTTTAGTTATATAAAACATACTGTATTATTTGGGCAGCACAGTGGTGCAGAGGTGAGCACTGCTGCCTCACACCAGTAGGACCAGCGTTCACGTCTCTACCTTGGCTCTACATGTGATGAGTTTGCATGTTCTCCCTGAGTTGTCATGGGGAGTCCTCCAGGTTCTCATGTAGCGTCCAGGATAAGCTCCAGACCCCTGCAACCCTGTATAGGCAGGTGTATAGCATGGATGGGTCGATGGATAATATATTGTTGTTATGCATCCCTGACCAGGATAAGCAGTTGGAAAATGACTTGGTGGATAGATGGATGGGTAGGTGGATTACACATATTATTTGTGACTGAAAAGCAGAGGTAGACATTTGAGGTCCAGAAGGTTAAAGTCCAGACCAAGAACCAGTTGAGCATAAAGAGTCACAGTCAGAGAGTACTCAGCTGGTTGGTTGAAACAAAATCTTGGTACAGATTTTTACTTTCTTGAATTGAAATGTCCACTTCTGCTAAAAAGAGAGTTAATCCCTTCTTAGGTTCCTGCCACTGTGGAAAGTGTATCTGCTCACCGCAGGACTGGTATGTGTCCGGAGAGTTCTGCGAGTGTGACGACAGAGACTGCGATAAACACGATGGCCTCATCTGCACAGGTAACAGATTGTGAAAAGACACATTGAGACAAAGGCCTGTTTTAAACAAAAGAGCACAATTCTTTCAAAATTTTAACTGCTTTTCGATTCTTTTGCCAAAAACCCAAATTGTGTTATTCTTTATTTACTGTTATGTGCCCAGTTATAAAATGTGCATTATAAAATTTTAACATGTCCACATTGTCTTGGCAAGCTTCAGTCATTTGTATCATACACGGCATATGACTGAATGGCTTATAAATACACTGAAAAGTGTCGCATCTTACAGTCCTGTCTACTTTATAACATACTGCAGATTCTTTGAGCAAAAAAAAAAAAAAACAAGACTTGTAACAGAACAGCTGCCGATTAGAATCCCAGAAGCAGCTCAAATACATTTGATTTTGTAAGTCATGAAACTAAATGCAAGATTAAATGGTTTAATTACCAGCTTGACATTTTTGGGCCATTTGGGACACCTTTTCAATATTCTTCATATAATTAATCTCTACCAACATGCATGAAAAAGAAAAAAAAATGTCTGAAAACAAATTTCTATTGTTGGGTATATTCAATTACTGATTATAAATGCTGGTATATAGATCCAGTGAAGTTCCATTTATTCACAGGATAACAAAATGCAAACTCCATTTAATAATCTATTTTATTCTATTGGTTTGTACTGAAACCCATATATTCTTCATGAGAAACACTGTAGTTATAATATGTTATAATTATGTTTGATACTCAAAAACCAAGTTTGTAAGAGTGTTAGAGATTGACTTATTTTGTGCTTCAGTGGGGAACGATTACAGTAAGTACTCTTAAATTTGTTCTGCGTAATTAGTGAAGATGACAGATATTCACGTTATGAACAACAGGTCAACATGTGGAGCTGAACGAATTAATGTGAGGCCCATGTATGGGCAGGACTCTGGCCCAACGGCACAGCAGCTTGTAGCCTGGGAGACCCCCATGTCAATTACACCTAGCAGCCCAAGGTTCCTGGAACCATGGCTACCTCATCTTTCTGCAAAAAATGTATCCACCTTTACTATGTCTTTCTTTCAGCTTGTTAGTTGATTAGCTTCCAAAGTGCTAGTGTTGCTTGCCAAATTACTCACTTTGATTGAAGGCATCGTTTTTATATATTTGGCATTATGTTTATGGTGAGTCACTTTTTGAATATAATGGGTAGCATTTAATTAGTGAATGATTATTCTCTGTGGTAGATTCCACTGTCAGTCGGTGGATCTCTAAGGACAAACTAAGTTAAGGATAAAGGAACAGTCCAAACAAAGCCACGATAAAATTGTTGAAAAAGCACAGATTGCAGAACAATTTATGAAAATTTATAAAGATAATCCCTGAAGCAGAATCGATATATTGAAATGGACAGAATTTTGCCTAGAAGAGGCAAATATACATGTAAGAAGCTGGCTCTTTGTTTTCTTGTACTGCATCCAGGTGGGTGGCACACAGTGCTGGTGAAGTGGCTCCCCATTGCTTCTGTGAAGCACTTTGGGTGTCTTGAAAAGTGCTATATAAGTGTAACATTCATTCATTCTTTGCTCGGGGAAAATAAAGGTCATAATGGCACAAGGCATTTAATGTAATTGTGGGTTATTATATTGATGTTATATAGATTACATGTCTAATAATACATTATAAACACAAATTTACATTTGCTGTATTCATTTACTGTATGTAGCAAACAGCCAAGTAGGCCGCATTTTGACTGTGACAAAACGGTCTTTAATAGTATTTCACCATTTTAATAGGTTTCAATTATGTAAACATTTACTAATTTAGAGGTGCCCATTGTCTGCTTAATGCCATTCTGAGAAGTGAATTGCAGCTCTTGTATCTGAAGTGTCACTACCAAGCAATTCATTTGGTGTCAGTGCTCCAGAAATGCATTTCCACAAACATCTACATTGTGCCAAGGCTCGTAGGCAGAGTACAGACTGATTACCAGACAAGCATTGCACCCGGCCCCTGCCAAGCATCCTCCATCACTGCAGGAAAAAGCCAAAAATAACACGCATTATCTACAGTACTCTCATCAATACAAGATAGTCACTGGAGCCGATTCCACCCACAGACACAGATTGTACAAGTAGTTGCCCTTCCGCATTATTCTCAGCATATTGTATTTAAATAACATGGTAAATGCTTTTGTTACCTTGGCAAGAGTATTATGTTGGCAGATATTTTTGTATTATTGTCTGTAATATGGACGTAAAACATTCTTATCCTTATGAGTAATGATACTTGCACACACGAGATCTAGCTCCCGATACCTTACAAAACATCACGAAGAACAGCTCCCGCTGTAGTGCTATCTATGGATATTAGCTAACTCTAGCTACGTGACAAGTGAAGCTCTCTAAAACACCGGGACAATGGAGTCACCCTCTCTGCTGTGTTTTTTTCCCTCTCACCTATTATGGCAGGCAATGGCTGGTGTAGCTGTGGAAGCTGTGAATGCTGGGAAGGGTGGACTGGGAATGCCTGCGAAATTTGGGTGGGATCCGAATACTAATGCTGTAAGGCGACTCTATGAAACTGAAAAAAAGGCCGTGATGTTGCTAAGAAGCTGACGAAAGGCTACAGAAATCAACAGATAATGAGAACCATTTTAAAGAAAAGAAGAGAACGACTCAGATCTGGGATGTAATTCTTCATTCACATTTCTGCATATCACCTGTATAACAGCATTCATGTTAATGTTTACAAAGTATCTTTATTAAAACTATATTGTTGTATGCAAGTAAACAATTGTGGAAGCAAGAGCAGTTTTTTTTTCCCTCTGTGTAGACACACAAAATTTTAACCATTTATATGTTTCCAATACAACTATATGTATGAAAATTATTTATCTAGAAATGCTTACATATTCTGTAAAGCCACACAGTTTATGTTGTAAGTACATGGACAGAATCCAAACAATGTAAGATAAACCAAAAACGTTTTATTATCATGAATATTATTTCGTTGTGATGTTACTCTGTGCTGAATATTAGTGCTTTTCCATTGTATATTTTGACCAACTGTCATGTATAATCAAATTATTTTATTAAAAATGCATTGTGTGTATTAAAATCAGATGTAGTATATTATATTTTCCATTAAATATTATTATTATTATTATTATGAATAATAGTAATAATAATAATAAAACTGCACTACAGCACAACATTAGCATGAAACCAGTGCAACATCTTGTAGTAAATAGGTTTAAAAGAACTCGGAAAGACATATTTCCAATGGCATATACTGTCAAATAAAACAGTGCAAAAATTTCCTTGTTCCAGTCACTGTGAAAAGATTTAACACTTTATCCAAAGACCTTTACATGGAGCAGAGCAGTAGAGCTTCACCTAAATAGCCAGTGATGGAATCTGAGATACATGTATACATCAAATTCCATGCTGGACTATAACAAAGATGGGTCTCAAGTTATGTGGGCGACACAGACACAATACAGACACATTTCTCCTTGAAAAGAAGACTGACAGTAAGAAAAGAAGTCGGAAGAATCCACATTGGCCCAAACTTTATAGTATGAGTCAACGTCTTTTTCCTCTACCTTTCAAATGACTCGTGCAATAATATACTGCACAGTGTATTGCATTAAGTTTGTTACTGACATTACAGTACGCATTTATATAAATAATTTTATTCAATATGTTGTATCTGTATACAACAAACAAACACAAACTGTACAGTGCAGACAAACTCTTTGCATATATGTATGTAAAGTTAGCAGTACATACCAACAGTTCTTGATACACATGGCCTACTACATGCAATTCTTCAATGCCATCCTCTTCCCATGCAACAGATGATACAAACAAATCAAAGGTTGAAACCAAAGCAGGTAATGACGACCTTCCACATCAACATTTCAACATGTTAGGAAAATAACTGTTCATAGACAACCATTCATAGGTATAAACACCACCACATACAACCTGTAAATAACAAAAAAAAAAAAACAATAGAGTTGTACATGTACACAGCAGTCACTTACAAAAATAAATTCAACCTTTATTTAACCAGCCAGTCATCTGGTTTGCGGGGCGAACGTAGCCCAGCATGTAGAGTTTATCGTTTACTGACTAAAGAATTGTGAGTTTTATGTGTACGAGGGGCAGCAGCCCTAAGCTGAATTAAAACATTATACTCAATTTCTTCAGGGACTTACTACAATGTACAATAGCATTGTTACGGACAAGTATTCAGCTTTAGCTAATGTGCTTCAGTATCTCCTAAAAATCAAGTTCTACAGAATAACAAATATCAAAATCAATCAATACATTTGCAATTTAGCAGCATAGCTTCAGTCCATTATATCTATTATGAAAATCGCTGAAGCAAGAGAAGTTTGGTTTTAATTCTGCTGATTGATTCAGAAAATCTGCGATAGAATACATAATGTCTCTAAACAAAGTTGAAAGAAGGTTTTCACTTATAATTGGTGAATAGCATCATTTTATTGTGTTCTGTCAATTGAATTTGGAGCTAATCACGAATGGAGTTAAAGAAACAAAACAATACTTTTCTAAACTTTGGTCCATGAAACAAATACATGCTGGTTAAAATCTATCAGTTATGTGTATTTTTTTTAAGTGTATAACAAATAAGCATGGGGTCTAGTCAAACTTGTCAGAGATTATTCAAAAAGCAGAGAATTATCTGCTGATTCTGGAATAAATCTGTAGTCACAGTGAAAAAAATGTTAAATATTACCATTTTCTTTTAAGACATCTTTGTTACTAATGTATAAAATTTTCAAACTGAGAAAATTAAAGATTAATATTATAAGCAAACTGGACAAAATATGAAGTCAATTGAATATGCTACTATTCTTACTGAATGTGGACTGATGGTGAGGCACCCCTTAACCCAGCCATGACTGGGTACATGTTTTTGCATGTTGGGTTAGAGGTCAGCACAGGCACATACTAGGCCAATATGAGAAGTACTCCACTCTGCATGCTGAGCTAGGTAAATCCTCTCATATACATCGTAATGGCTAGTCATTAAAAATTAGGTCTCGGTTAAATTTTATACAGTGAAAACATTATAATATAAGCTATCTCTTGCATTGCCGCTGCAAGAATGTAACACAACACTAACCTTGCCCATGCTTTGCTGAACAAAATAAGGATGCAGCCAGTAGTAATGGCATCTACTTACATCCAGCCGTTCTCCACGTTGACTAAAGTAGACGTTTCGTAAATGGCTGCTGCTGGGCCCCGTTCAGCTGCCACAAGCATAGCCCGTTGTTCCGAGAAGTCAGCGTGTGGTAAATGGGCTGGGATCTACAATGGGCCTACAAGGCCTATAGATATTTCCTAGTGCCCTCGCTCTAAAAGAAGAGTAAGGAGAACGGAATACAGGTTCCTGTTTATCGGGCGAGGCTAACGTCTCCGGAAGGGAATTAGGGATGTGATATGTATACACCACTTATGGAACACTCCCTTCAAGTCTCCGCCCTTTGCAGTGGATGCCATAGGCATATTTAATGCTTCCCTAATGCCAATCTTGGAGCAATTTGACCAGCCCAATTTGACCAGCCCACAGCTTGAGATCAATAGTGAAACACTGAAAAAAATTACGTTGTCTTTTATAATGTGACCTATGGAATTCTATTATGTCGTACAGAATATGTTTTTGATCATGATCTTGCATGTGAGTTAGTGTATATGAGCAGGAGTGAAAAATATTTAGTGTAAAAGACAAAAAAATAAATAAAATAAGGATGAGAAGCGTGAGAGGTACGGATGGGGAAAGGAACATATTTAAGGACTTAAAGGATCACAGTCCATAAAGCATTTTACCCAGATCATAGATATTGTACGGTGGTATAGAAAATATATTTGAATAATTTGGATTCTGCTGCAGGCGGGCTCAAATGGGAAACTACATGTAAACAGCAGGCAAGGTTCCACTTGGGACTGTGAGTTATATCATTATTATGGATTGTCACAGTTACAGAGCAGATTGAAAAGGCATTCCATTTCTGGTAGGGCATTCAATGTGAATCTATCCAGTTGTCTCTCCTCGCAGGTTACTTGGACTTGGACGTCTGGACCGATCCACGAGTGACGAGACACGTTAGAACGAGGTGAGCTGGGAGATTTGCCTGGACCTGACCCACGAATGTAAGGAAGTCTGTCTGGAAGTCTGGAACCGTTCCAAAGTGTCAGCATTAGCTCCACGGGCCCGGCTATGTCATTTTGGGGGGCTTGCTGACCGGTTTTCCGCCGTTCATTACTGCCGGCTCGCTTGTGCTTTTACTGGGAGGCACTCCTGCTTTCTGGACGGTTTCTCCAACATCATGCAACGACGGTTCCCTGTACATAGCGACTGCAGGGAACACACAGAGGGAAATGGGGACAGAAATAATACGTTACAACCAGGTTATAGCACCTCATTAAACTCACAACATCACCTTGTACTGTGTGCCATGGACACTTCAGAATTTAATAGTTGCTGCTGCACAGCTATCAAAGAGATAATAAGGAACAGAGGCACATCCTTCACACCTACACTCAGCATATTGTTTACCCATTGAAAATTAGTTAATTTTTTTTGTTATATACACAGTTTTAATTTATACCGGTGCTTCTCAATCCTGCTCCTGGACAACAACCTGCCAGGACATTTTTCACTCCAACCGGAGTAAGCAGTGTGGGTTTGACTGAAAACTTTCTTGCAGGTGGTACTCCAGGAGCAGGATTGAGAAACATTGGTCTATACGCAATAGATATGGTACACAAATACATCAAAAATAGCAGGGTTGCTAACTGGTCCACTGGCTGGCATGAGATTTTCAATTTGAGACAAGTCTGCTCATGCATTTACATGTATGTAACAAGTTTATTACCTTGTAAACTGTGGGATTTGCAATCTACCCCAACACATTTGATGTTGCTACTTTTAGGTTTTTAATAGAATAATATAGATTTGCCATGATTTCTTTCATAAGCGTGAGAGTCTAAAAGCGCGAGAGAGTTGGCAATCCTGACCTAGTGCTTAGTGGTCTTGTTTTTACTTTGAAATAAATGTATGTTGTAAAATTTATTGTTCAGGTGAAAACAGTGGCTCATTCATTATTTCACATATAAATAATGGCTATACATCAAACTTGGAGAGGGAAACCAGCAGCCATAACACCGTTGTGAACCATCAGTATTTGACAGCGTACTTATGCAGGAACACATTTTACAAGCGTAGCAGTGAATTATGAATCAATATAAATGACATGTCACGGCAGAAACAACTATAATTCATCCTACAGTGGGAGGCTGTACTTAGTAGCGTGATTATAAGCCAGGCTGTCATGTTCAAATGCCTTTTGTATGCAGCTATGTCACACCCTACAAGGACAGACTAGATAGTAGTAGCAAGGTATGTGTGTAGATATGTTTGTGTGTAGAGGTAGCCCCTCCTGGGTGCTATGCATTGGGATAGCAATGTTGCTCATTCTGTTCAATTCTTATTAATGCTTTTTGCCTAATGCATAGTAGGGCTTTGCACTCCATTATGAAGTACGGTTGTTTCTTCCATCATGTAACATTTATATTCGTCAGAGATTAGATGACAGACAGACAGATAGATACATGGAAGGCAGTGCCGCCATGATCTCATAGGTTTACCTTCTAATGGCTTGGGCAGAAAATGAGCAGCTGGTTTGGTTTTCTTTACGCGATTCCCTTTCATAGGTTGACCCTCTTTATTGAGACCCAGAAACCAAGCTCTGCCTGACTCCTGTTGTCTGTACAACATGGACGAGTAGATCACATAGTAGTTCTCAAATACCGACTCTTTGAACTTACATTCTGGCGTGAAGAGTTCCTGCAAAACAAAAACATGTCAATTATTTGCCAGTCCCATTAGTTTCCACTTCAATCTCAACTGAGGTGATGGTCGCCTGGGTCTGTGCCTTCCCTGCACTCTTAAATTGACACTGCAGTTTCAGGCACTGTACATATTAAAGCATGCTAAAAAGATATGCATGAATCCAGTGCCAGTGCATTTTTAACTGGTCATACATTTTGCGGTTATTGCATTGTGGGTAAAAGGGAAGAAGGAATCCATATATTAAATGCAAGGATGTGTTACAAGTAGCAGCAGTTATGAATACCCCTTTCATTCACTTGCAGTTCAACCATCCAAAGTGCATTTACAGTTCAGGTTTAACTAACCAGGGGATTTGACTGACATTGAAAGCAGCAGCACTTAACTACACGACAGAGTGTGCATTGGGGGACAGAAAATTTATATTATCAGTCTTTATCTGCTGTTTTGCTCAATATATATAAAATATGTCTTATCAGTAACTATGTTTCACTTGCACATTTAGCCAGCAAATATGGCCAAAATAGGTTGAAAACTGAAAAATAATAGAAAATAAAATATTCAAAATTAGATATTTCAAATGTCTTCTATATATATGTATAGAAGATATCTGAAAAATATAATTCTGAATATTTTATTTTCTATTATTTTGGGCATTTTTAATATACCCCTCATTATGATAAAAGTTTGAATTCACAATTGTAAATTATATATTTTTCTGGGCTATAAAGAAATCATTTTGCTTCACTGAGCACATGTGGTGGTTATATGGTAAAGTGAGACTGTCTGACTCAAGGAATTACGTCTCTTTTTGTCTCCTACAGGTTTATGGTTGCATAAGGATCTAAAAGGTGGCTAGCATTGTTTATCAGGAGGTGTTGAGCATGTAGACTACGCTTATTAAAAGATAAGGTTATAAACATATGCTCATACCTGCATGAAGGCAGTATTACATCTTCCAGGCAATAAGGAATTTGAGACAGCAAGGAAAATCATAAGGTTAAGCCAAGCAAAATACAGTGATGAAGCCAGCACACATATCCAGAGTGTGGGTGTGCTTCAGCGCTATTCTCTTTACATTCTGGGTTGCTTGTACCTAGACGGGATTTCATATTCATGGCCTCTTTAGTCTAAAACTAATATTGAAATACCATACGACGACAATGTATTCCCTGGACTGCCCTTTCACCCTAACTCTCCCATGCAATCCCTACTCCTCTCATGCCCCAACCTTTATAATATCTACAATTTCTGGATGGATCAACTGGAAATATCAAAGCCAATAAATGTATTTTTACCGGAATGCTCCGATAGTCACGGCACATAGCTCTGAACTACGCCTATTCATTTATTACACATTCCGCATAGATGCCAATTTGCATGTCGTTTCTCCACCAATTAGGTGGTTAATTGTATTTGTCTGTGAATGTTTTCATGCCCATGTCTTAAAATGTAATTTGCATTATTGATGTTCTCTAATGGCAAAATATTTATATTCAATTTATTTCTCAATTTCTCTATGACTAACATTTCCCATGACATAGCAGTACAGATACACTAATGGTATAACTAACAACCATGTCATACAGACAACACGTACAGCCCCATTGCGATTTTCTTATGAGAGTTTCAAATGTACATGAAATCTGTATAATGTCCCATATCCCAAACTAGTGGAAACTAAGCACTAGAAAACAAACTAAAAGTTGTCATAGTAGCATTTTAACTTAGTACCATAAAATTAAGTATTTAACCCCTATCCCGTGTTTGGGGTCAATCTGACCCCAGAGCATCATTAAACAGTAGGCAAATTTCACATGGGGAAATTATCATGGGAAAAGGGTTAATATAATGCTAGAATAACTAAGATGAGGATGAATGCAAAAAATTACGATGATATATTCTCTGGATGGCCCTATCACCCCATCTAATCACCACTCCGCCTCCACCCTCTGTCTCTAGCCCGTCTGCACTTGGTTTGAGAAGAATTTATTATGATGTCCTAACAGGGGTCCCCACGATAAATTTTGCCAAATGAAAATAATGCAGTATAACAGGGGTGGGTAATCGTATCTGCAAAGGGCCAGTGTGTATGCAGATTTTTGGGATAACCTTTAGCTCAGCTGTTCAAACCCAGGTGTGAGGACTCTTCTGCCAATCAGTCCTCTAATTAATAACCTAATTAGGGAGTTGCAGTGAAAACTCGCACACACAACGGCCCTTTCTGAATAAGATTGCCTACCCCTGCAGCATAACATGCAGTATATTACTGTAATACCACCCAAGCCTTCCCTACACACTCTGCCAACTCCAAAAAATTCCTCATTAAAGCAAAGTTCTGCAGGTCAGGCCATCTACCCGACACCCCTGGAGCTCTCCATGCAGCTTCTCTTAATGTAATCAGGTTCACCAGATCTATATGGCTCTTTCATTTTTTGCCAGACATACTGCTGTGTAACAGATATAATACTGCCCATGTCGACCCTATACTTCTCAAAAAAGTCCTCACTTTAAAAAAGTCCAACTTTAATGAAATTGTCCCACAATTTTAATTTTGCCATCCAGTGACCGGACAGCTACCAATTAAATTTGGCAAGTGGGTGGGCTGGAGACACAAAAAAATATATATATGTTTTGTTTTAAAATGTTCTGAAAAACTTTGCATGGCCAACAGTTTGAGAACCACTGACCTGCCCTCTGCTGCCCCCCAAGCTGTAGTTTCTGCCCTCTGCTGCCCCAAATCGCTGCAGTTTCTGCCCTCTGCTGCCCCCTATTGCTGCAGTTTCTGTGCTCTGCTGCCCCCTATTACTGCAGTTTCTGCCCTCTGCTGCCCCCTATCGCTGCAGTTTCTGCACTCTGTCGCCACGTATCACTGCAATTTCAATTTTGGGGCGAGCTGTCTCTGGTGTATCAAGTGTAGAATTTCATCCATATAATGTTTCAGTCATGTTGCAACAAGATCTAATTCCTTACTGAATTTTTGCACATACAGGGTAAATATAGCCAATGTACCACAGAAGAAACACCTGCAATGGGATCTAACTGTAGAACTCTTGGGATCAATATGGAATTGAACCTTTAGCTTTGAATGGTAATCCAGGTACTAGTTTTAAAAGTGACTCAAAAGTCTGAGATGGCAAGTAAAGTAGTCAAGGATTGTAATGCAGAGGCTGGTCCCATGACTGCAATCCATCCTTATTTTCCTGGCAGAAGTTCTGTCCCTGGCAAACTTAAGGAATGGGCGGCTGGTGAGAACAGCTAAGCAGAGAGCTTAGTTTGGCATCTCAGCTCACAAATTAAATGGGGGAAACACCTGGAAATAAAGCTCTCTCTCATGTTAACAAGTAATGCACATATACACCCATTTACACTCTGTTGCCATAATGACACATGAAGAACTGCTCGTAAGCAATATCGCTGTTTAAATAACAAACAAACAATTAAAGAAATGCTCTTTGTCCAGCATATTTGATCAAACTGCAGTCCTCCTGTCAGCTCTGCCAGGTGTATCCCAACCTAGTGCCCTAATCTGTACATTCACTCCCCTGTGACCCTGCCAAAGATAAGTGGTTGGAATCTGGATGGACGGATGGATGGATGATTCAACTCACAGATCTGGAATCTTTTCAGTTTCCCTCTCAGCCATAAAAACAGATGTTTTGTCATATGGATCATAACAGCTACTGAAATCCAGCTTGGTTCCGAAGAGGAAATTCCACAGGTGGATAGTTCAGGTCCAGAAAGTAAAAATCCTGACCAAGATTTTATTTCAGATAACCAGTTGAGTTTAAAGAGTCACAGTCACAGAGTACTCAGCTGGTTGGTTGAAACAAAATCTTGGTCTGGATTTTTAATTTCTGGACCTGGACTATCCACCTCTAAGAAATTCAGCTGCATGAACAAAAAAAAGGGCTATTACTCTGTTTCCCCTTCTGTGTAACAGTGCAATCCCATCTGTGTCCATTTCATGCATCATGCGTCCACTTGGAATGTGCAGTCATAATCGACCTTGGGCCAAAGCAGCTTTTCAAGCAGCCATAATAAAACCTCTTCCATCTCCTCCTCCTCTCTGGATTAGGAGAAAGTAGGTGCAGCATTTCCAAATTGGAGGGGGGGTGGTGGGGACACATGCTGTTTATAGGTAGATGGCTGGGGGGGGGGGCATTCTGGCAAAAGAAAGTGCTTATTATTGCAGTCTGCATAAAGGCTATTTAATCCATGAGCGAAAACACTAGATTCTGGGAGCTGTACTCCTAACGCAGTAGAAGAAATAAAATATGACTGAAGGTCATATCAAGTGAAAGCGGAAAATGTTGATGGAGAAGGTTTATGTCAGAACTGATAATTACCTAATTTAGACACAAATGAACACTCATAGCATTCTGCACTGGTCAGTGAAAAACAACATTATGTGCCAGTATATGGGACTGAAACACCACATTAAGAATACTTTAAAGCAAATAAATCAGAATTACAAATGCAGCTACAAAGGTGAATCATATCAAGTTAAATACCAGTTAGCAGTAAGTAGCTATATAATAGGAATGACAATCGGCCCCTTTAAATGCGAGTTTTCAAAGCAACGTGCGGCAACTCATAATGCTCCAAAGAGCCAAAATGGTGTCTTAAATGCAGGAGACTTGGTCAAAAACCTGCTGAATTGAACATGAACAAAGAGAGAGAGAGCAGGAACCAAGGATTGTCGCTAAATATCGCAAGAGTAAAGTCCAGGAGTGACCATAGAACTGATTCAGCACCTCTGTGTCCCAGTCTCAAACGAAATGCCATGAGCTTCTCAAAGCTATAATTATTGGCACGACCGCTTGTATCCAAAACCAGATCGACAAATATACATTAACCTGTTGTACTGAGCATGAAACCTGGACCCGCAAGCAAGGCAACAAAGTAATATGGTCTGATTGGCCATCTTTCATCCAATTTATTGCATGCAGATGGTTTATCAGCAAGGGAAAGAGGGCCTCACAATGTCCCCACAATCCACAACGCCAGTTCGTTTGGGCAGCCATTTTGTAGGAATCATTAGATCTGGTGATAACTCGGCTGGGTCTTATAATGGCCAAGGAATATGAGGCCATTTTGCAGAACCAGGTGCACCCACAATTGCGCAAACATTATTTCCTTTTCGCTTGCATACACATGACTAAAGAAATCTAAGAGTATTCTAATCATCAAGTAATTCAGAGTAATGCAAAAACAAAATCTCAACAAATGCAAAACATCTGCATTGCAACTGTCAGGCAAACACTAGATCTTTACTACCGAGTTTGAGCACCATGTAATATCTCTGTTCTTTAAAATTAAGATCTGATCTGACGTGTACAATTAACTGTGAGACTTTAAAGGCAAATCATTATCCAAAGGGTGGTAGCTCAGTGTCTCGTTACCTCAGGTGAGCTAGTAATGATTACAGCAGATGCCCGAAAATCCAGCTCTCCGCCTTAGCTGTGCAAACTCAAGGACAGCTGCTCATTTCAAGGATTATTTCAAGTGGCAATTAAGGGCTAACACAGTGGAACTGTCATATGGTCTGGCCTGAGCTCAGGTGTCACAGATAACTAATGAGCTGGCCTGTCCAGTTTACCGTCATTAGCTTTCCCCCAAGCTTCCAGCACTGTGAGTCTAAAGCTGGTTTAAATCACAACGTGTATCTGGAGAGATTTTAGGGTAATTTAACAAAGGTTCACCTTATGTCCATTTTTCTGAGAATTTTTGCAGAAATTTTGCAGTGACATTGAACATGAAATGAGGTAGAAACAAGGGGCAAAAAGTGTACATCTGATGGCATGGGTAAAGTACTGTATGTAGAGATGGACAGTTCAGGTCCACAAAGTAAAAATCCAGACCAAGCTTTGGTTTTAACCAACCAGCTGATCACGAAGAGTCATAGTCACAAAAGTACTCAACTGGTTGGTTGCAACAAAATCTCTGGATTTTTAGTTTTGGATCTGAAGTATCCACCTCTAACTGAATGTACTCTCAACATACAACTGACTGAATCAGCATACAGGCTGATCTTTTAAAAAGGTCTCTACTGATGCAGGATTCCTGGTCAACAACATGCTGAATGAGTCATCTTCATCCTCACCCACCCTGGCTCAGCACTAAAGCGGAACTACCTGCCAAAATCGCTGTCCCATATGCCGAATAACCTAGATCACAATTTGCATCCGAAGTCCCAGGCTGGTACCACAGTTCAGGATCTGATCATTAAAAGAGCCTCAAGTTGGGGTCCTGACTTGCCACTGAACTGAAAGACACTATATACACCAGATCAAAGAGGACAATCAATCCTTTTATATCAAAATCATTTTTTCAAGAAAACAGTTCAAGCAATAGAACCAAGCCTTGGAGCCAGCTGTGGGACTGCTACTCCTCACCAGAGCAATTTTCATTCTTACTCAAAACAAGCATTGGTCTTTTTTTTATAAGGAGTAATAGCAGTGGCAAATTCATCTGAACTATATAAATTTAAAGCCTAAGAAATATATATCACCAATCTGGCTCAAATAGTGAAAAGGACCGTATTTTAGAATTTACCCATAAAAGTATTATATGTGTCATTCTATGCTGTATTATACTGAAAATGTAGAAACACCTGAACATAATATGTTCAAAGATATTACAATAAATGATATAATATGTTCAAGACTGGAATGGGAGAATATCATCTAAAATACACACTGGACCAGGCTGGCATTCAAAATGGGAAATGTAAAGGGAGGTTGAATAAAAATGTTCACCATCCAGGTTGAAATCTCCTTTAAGTGTTATCCTTGTCCTTTGCTAAGCCTTGTGGGCTTTTCCTGATCCGGTCAGTGTGATCTTGAAAGCTGAAGAAATCCCCAAGATGTAAATGTGTTTGTGTGCCATGGTAGGGTGGAAGCTTGACCCCCTCTTACACCTCTGAGGCTGATTCCTCTGCCGGAAAATAGTTTTTGGGGCCAACTCATATATTGGTCTATTCAAAGGTACACATGATGACATATGAAATAGCTGGGCTGTGCAGAGACTTTTTGAGAGGCAGGTGTTCAAAGGTACAAAAGGGGCGATCCGAATCTTTAAAGGGAGACACTTTAACCCTTTTCCCGTGATAATTTCCCCATGTGAAATTTGCCTACCGTTTAATGATGCTCTGGGGTCAGATTGACCCCAAACACGGGATAGGGGTTAAATAGGGCAAAAGGTACACCCCTTGCACACTCCCTCCCCCATCAAACACAATCAACTGCTGAATATTCTCTCTGGTGGCAGAGTTACAGTACAGTGTTATACTCATTCGTATCGTTGTCGCAACACATCACCCACAGTTTACCCATGATTCCCGGGAGTGTAACTGACTGCAGGTTCTTCCAGAGGCATCTGCAATGGACTGTGGATAAATGACAAAATCCCCGCCCCTGCGTTGCACATCTGGACTGGAAAACGCCCCAGCGACTCGCTGAAAATCGCACGGGCTATCCATCCGATTTCAGAGCCACGGCTTCTCCAGGTGCTTCGATTAATGATGCCGGCAATTAAGCAGCCGTTAAATCGGGGAGGCGTCAAGCCCGACTGCCTGTCTTGTGGCTGCCATGACTCAGTACACAGAAGATGATACGATACGCAGTAATGGGAACTCACCCTTCCTAGTCATTTTCATGGATTAGTAAGAAAACGGCTTGTGGGATGATGATTTTGTTTTCACACACGGCTTCAGCGTCAGCGCGTCGTGCGGAGTCATAATTGAGGACATTTACACATTTTTTGTACGAGCAAAGTACAAACAAGCTTGAGTGTCCGTGCAGCGGCTTCCACACCTGTAGAGGATCAATGGTGTGTGAAACAATCATTGTAGGTGCCAGGCAATTGCCCCGTTCTACCTTCCTGCATGCAAACCAAACTCCAGCCAAAAAGCACCAGTGTGAAACTGCTTCAGATTAATTACCAGCAGGCCAGAGACATTATCTGCTGCCAACCCTGATAAAATATTGCGACAAGCCACTCGAGAATCGATGGCGTGATGAGGAAGTAGCTGTGTGGTATTAAGGCCACTACACTTTGTATTTCAATTGCAGAACAACGCATGTTACTAAACAGACTTCACAAAAGCAATTTAAAGAGCATATGATTTTAAATAGTACATAGTACAACTGAAAACAAACAAATAAAACAGCATGACCAGCCTGAGCCCCCACCCCCACTATAGGCAAAGGGTCTCCTGTGAGGGGGGTGCTGAGTGTACCTGACAGTCGCACAACATCGTCATATTTTAGCCAAGTACCACATTTTAACATAAGGCCACTAGTGATTCACAGAAAAGGAAACCATTCTGCCCTTCTCTCAACATGCTGCTTTTAAGAGGAGATTCCCTGCGGGGAAAATAACAACACGTAAGATCAAATTTCCAGTCAGGAACAAAACAGCCTTGATCTTTGCCAATTCTATCAGGCACTTGAGGAGCCTACTGTAACAAAGACTGATGCAGAAAATCGTTTTCCATTCTAAAAATGTTCTTGGCGTGTAAATGCTTCTTTCCGAAACGAAATAGGCGCCTTGGCCTGCATTCAGCATCAGCAGGTAAATTGCCAGGAGAGGTAATGATAATGATATTATATATTTTGGGGGTATTCACACTAGGCTAGTTGGTTTTTAAGAATAAATCAATAGCAAATTGACATTTTTATAATCTTGCTGCCCTGGCCCATTGCTGCCGTGGCCCATTGCTGCCCTGGCCCATTGCTGCCGTGGCCCATTGCTGCCTGGCCCATTGCTGCCCTGGCCCATTGCTGCCCTGGCCCATTGCTGCCGTGGCCCATTGCTGCCGTGGCCCATTGCTGCCTGGCCCATTGCTGCCGTGGCCCATTGCTGCCGTGGCCCGGAGCTGCCCTGGCCCATTGCTGCCCTGGCCCATTGCTGCCGTGGCCCGGAGCTGCCCTGGCCCATTGACTGTTTAGTACACACGTAGCCTCTACTTTCTCCTTTAATAACATGCAATTGCCAAAATGGTTAATAAATAATACAGTGGTACCTTGGTATACATCCTGTTTGGTATAAGTCCAAGGATGTGGAACGGATTACGGACGTATACCGAGTTACCACTGTATTTGTATTATTTTTTTGTCTATGATATGTAGCATAGCCATGGAAACTACAGTGAAATGTGTCAGTTATGTAATTTTGCTGTTATGACGTCAATATGACAATCAACAGATCTTGACTATACATTTTTGCAGAGGACCTCTTACTGCATGAGTGAGAAATTGGCACCACTCCGGCTCTCTAGAAGAGGCACCGATGGCGTGAGGCATGAGCCACGCTCTAATGTGTTACCATGGGCGCCACAATGGAAATCAATGCTTTCCGGACCCAATTTGCACACTCCACACATCCAGTGAGGCCCGGGCCGTATCCAGTGTGTTAGGACACCATAAATTACACCTAAATGATTTACTGAAGCAAAAAAAAAGTGTAACAGTACTTCTGTGAAGGAGCAGTTTAGCTGCATTCAGGCTTTTTCCAGATTTCTCCAAAATATTTTCTGCTCCAGTAAATGTGATAAATAGCTACATTTTTATTACTCTATTACAGCCATCCTGTTTATCAGTTCTGATGATAATATCCCGGAGAATGAGTAAGAACAAAATGTATTGTATATGAGGTCTGTCACACGGCAAAGCATTCTCAGTTAACATATGCCTGCATTCTGTAGTTCATCTTTTAGAACAAATCATTTATACAGGAAAAAGCAAAATATAAAGTGTAAGTAAACAAAGGCAAAAATAGCCAAATGGCCTTAAAATTTGACTGTACATACCATTCTATACTCATGCATTTCTGCTAATACACTTGTCCTCATGTGCGAAAATAGTCGTAAGCACTTTAAAAGTTAGAGCAGCCATTGTATAAATATTTATAGCAAAACATTTCCACAGAAAAATAAATTCATATGCACACAAACTATTATGTTGGTACCTAATTCCATATAAATAAATGATTTTTTTAAATATTTGTTTCTCTATCCATTTATAAGAACAATGGTGGGGTCACAGAAAAAACTTATACCACTGTTATACACTGAGATTTTAATATGGAAAATTTCAATACATGTGGAGTTTGCCTGTGCTTCCCATGTTATGTAAGTCTCCTGTGTGTGTGTGTGTGTGTGCTGTGAAGGACTGGCATCCCAGCTGGGGTGTTTCCCAGAATCATACCCTGATGCCGCCTGGAAAAGTCTGCAGGCTCCCCACAGTGCTGTACTGAATTAGCGGTCGAAAGATGGATGGATCTAAAATCCGAGTGCACTGTACTGTAGATGTCAAAAACAGCATGAGAGGAAAACAAAAAAAAAATCTCTTTTTCCAATACAATTACAGAGTTAAAGGTTTAATGGACGGATCATTTTTACATTTCCACTGCATCACATGAAATAGTAGGTTAATCGTGCTGTGGATAGAAAAATGAGTAAGAAAACAATTAAATGAATCAGAATATGAATCATTCTTACAGCTGGAATCTATGTTAATAATTAGGAAACATTACATGCATCCCAACTAGCCCCACAGCCTCGTGTCCTACACCGCCGGGGGATGAGATCTAGGCCTCGGGGGACCCTGACCAGGATAAATGGTTAGAGGAAGATGGGATGAATAGATATGCTACACAGAAAGAAAGATCAAGCCCTCAATCATCTATCTTTAACTCAATAAAACTTTTTTTTATTAAAACAATTGTTCATAGACAGGCATATACAGGCAGTCCCCAACTTACGGATGAGATTCACTCCCTAAGCTTCTTTAAATCAAATTTGTAGGTAGAATTTTAACAATAATACAGAACTAATAAAAGTAACTACATACCGTACCTCAATGCGACAATGTTTTCACGAGCGTCACAAAGTATTATGTGTGTTTATTACGAATTATTTGACTAAATTTTTTAATATAATATAATATAATATAATATAATATAATATAATTTAATATAATAGGCTTCATGGAAGTCAGTTCTTGGGTATGAGTTGTCCATGAGTTGGCTGTTCTTAACGGGGGGACTGTCTGTGTGTAGATCTCCAAGAAAGTGTTGTAGCTGAATAATTTCTTTATTTGTGCCAGGAGTGCTTGATCAGTAGGCTCCCACTGGGGCTCTTCACGCACTGGCAGTGACTACAGAAATTCCACTGTTATTGTCTCACACTGTCTCATTACTTGTACTTCTGAGATATGCTGTAACCTCACTTGAGATACACATATTACCTGTAAGGTTATTCTCACAGAAAGACTTTAATTCTTTTCAAGCAACCAGATTACCAGTATGCACCACAAACAGCTGAACTTTAAAGCTGAGCCTTATAAACCCACTTTTTACAGTATGCAGATGTAAATGTTTGTTTTTTTGCACTTAACATAGAGGTGGAAGGCACTGTGTAATTAAATTATAACTTTTTCACATTTGAAAAGAATATGGTAGCTATGATAGTAGAAATAGGGCGATCTCACACGTGCAAGGCTGGGGATTTGAATTGAATTTGATTTGAATCCTGCCACTCTGTGTACCTGGAGTTTTCATTTCCCTCCATGTACTATGGGCTCCCACAAGCTAAATGTCATCTAAATTTCCCAGAGTGTACAACTGCGTGCATGTAAGTGATAGACTGGCATTCTGTCCAGGTCATACCCTGCCCGGTGGCTTATGACGACCAGGATAAGCATTTACATGATGGATGGATTAATATTATTAATTCATAGTAACGTTAAATCGTGTTTCAACACGTTAATCACTCAGTCTGATAGTAATAGCTAAACTCTGTTGTATAATTATGGACCTGCTTAGCACACTATACAATCAGACAATGGTATAATGACTAAATGTTTTACAAAATCTATGTAAAACCCAATGATTCATCCAGTTTCCATACTGCTTACCCTTTGTAGGGGCACAATGAGTCTGGAGCTAAGCATTCGACACATTAAAATGAAAAACTGCTGTCACCCATTACATCATCTAAGACTGAGTTTAGCATAGGCAGCTAAATTGAGTGTTGATGACAAGTGAAAAAAAATAGCTTGGTATATTATCAGGTGTCCAGTAGAACAAAAACGTAATAAATATCGGCATTAGTCCACTGTTATTTGTATGTGTATTAAGGCAAAACCGAACCGTGCGGTTATCTATTGTAAGGAATGCATTTACTCACTAAGTCAATACTTCTTTCAACCAGTTTTCTTGGACAGTGTTGTAAGGGAGGCTTGAGCGTTCCCCAAAAGGACAGGGCAGGAATACACCCTGAATATGATACCAGTTAATGAGATGGCACATATCCACACAGCCCATCATCAGGGGCATTTTAACACGTGGGCTAACCCGGGCTAAAGCCCAGGGACCTTAGCCAAAAACCTTTACCGTCTTATGGTCAACATTTTACCACAATGAAAATATCTTTTTCTCAAGTGTGATCAATACTGGTAAATACACAAATAAAACCCTAAAAGATTATATTAGGGGCATAAAGAATATCTCGTCATACGTATATATGAGACACTAACCCTATATGAAACACCAGAACACCTGCCAATTTTGAAAATTGGACCACATCAACTTAAGTAAATATGGTTTGGCACATCCTACTAAGCTACCAAATCTTCTAGGTCACTCCTCCTCACAGCATAATCTCTTATTGATTTTAATAATGTCATTAAGCCTCCCCCTGTCCATCAACATATATGAAAGCATCCTGTCAGTGTTTTTATATAAAAATTGACATTACAGAATTGGGAGAAAAATACTGTGCTCCTGAACATTCTGAAGTGAAATGTTTGGAGGTGGATATGGAGGGTGATTCTGAGCTCGAAAACCTCTCATCTTTCGGCCTAGTTTTGTCGCATGCATGTGAGCCAGTTCCACAAACCGATGATTTAACCTCAGTGAGGAAGTGCATCCGGGCTTCTTAACACTGCTTACACACATTTGCCATAACAAAACAAACATACATGTACCAGAAAGACTCACTTTTATTGCTAAAGTGAGTAGAACACTAGATTCTGCTAAATGTCAATAGCAATCACACATCACATTTTGAGTACTCAAAGTACTCCCTCCATCCATTTTCTGAAACCACTCGTCCTATTCAGGGTCACAGGGGGTCCTGGAGCCTATCTCAGGGGCCATGGGCTCAAGGCAGAGATGGGGCGCCAACTCACCACAACACACACTCATATACCAGTCTTCTTGAAAGTATGATACACGGGAAGTATATGTAAAAGTATTTTTTTGATGTATGTATGGCACAAAAAGCCAACCAAAACACCAAATGTATGCCTGGCCCCCAAATATATATTAAAAAATATCCCTTTACCTTACACTAGTAGCAAGAGCAGAGACACGCATGATTACTTACTGATGTGTAGAGGTGGCCTTCTCCATTCATGGCGATGTATAACCCCGTCTTTACGGACTGGATGGCGACAACACGAAGGCCCACAGGGATGAGGTTGAACAACGCTATAAACCAAAAACAAAAAAGCAGAACTGAAAATATATATTGTCTGATGCTAGCCGTACCCTTTGAATATGTTATGTAATAGCAATTGCTTTTTGTATTAATGAACAGTCAAGCTGACAGGAAAATGAAGCAGAGTTGCATGGCTAATTTGAATTATAATGAGCCAATCTGTATTAACCTGGTACGTGCATGCATGTGTGCCTACACTAGCTGAATAAAAATATATGATGGTTTTTTTTATATATATATTTTCTTTATTAAGCTGTTTTCAAAAAAACAATTATAGGTCTGCATTTCTACACCAACAATAATAAAAACAACATACATTGACTGTAATATAGGTATGAAGCTATACAGGTTTTTCTGATTATACTTTAATTATAAGATAATAACATGAACAGTGTCTAATAAACACATATACTTAATAGGTACTTTTAGACATACAGTATTACAATCAAGGTGATCATACTCCAGAGTCCATGTTGGACACACCTGTCAGTCTGTTCATAATCGGGCCACTGTCGTTGTTTGATGCTATGTGGTGAATGGTGTAAGAGGCATATCAGCGCCAAATGATATGTAATTGTCCTAGCATTTGTGTGTTCACAATGACGTAAAAATAATTACAACTGTACCCAAGTAACAGTGCCATTTTTTAAGTGTGCAATTCCCCTGCTTTTTTCTTTTTCCACTAATTCTGTTATTATCAATTAGTTGCTGTGCCAAATGATTTAAATACAAAAATTGTCTAGCCACATTTCTAGGTATCTACTAAACCAAGTTTTGTAGCTGTCATAAATGCTGACATAGGGAAGGACTTCCCTATGTCAACATTTATGACAGCCACCAAACATTTTATAGTTTTTGTAGTGTCGTTATGTATGCCATCATATTTATCTTCATTTGTATTTATCCATATCCTTATTTATTTATATATATATATATATATATATATAGAGAGAGAGAGAGAGAGAGAGAGAGATCTGCATATACACACACTTCATAAACTTTGCAATGCAGACAAAACCTAAATTAAAGCAGTAAAAACAGAAAACTGGTCCTTATATTTACGTTTAACTGCAGCACATCAATACACCGCGCAGTAAGTATTTACATTTTCATTGTTTAATGAGGATAATAAATAAGCAAAGCAGAAAACTTACAAGAATTACTGCTGTCATCCTTGGTCCCATCCAGAGATCCATCTGTGTTCATCTGTAAGTAGTATCCCTGTCTGCAGTATAACCTGGTCACTATACCCTTGAGCTGGGGATCTGAAAGAAGGAATTGTAAAATGTTACGAGACTAGATTAAATAAATTTCATGCCAAAAATTACCAGAGCTACTGCAAAATTGTTGCTTTAATATTACGCAATACGTATTATTATTGGCTTTGCAAGAAGAGATTGCGAGTTCATTTTAACTACTCACTTTTAGAAATTTCAGACAGATCTGGATTTTACAGATTCTACAATGGTACTCATGAGAAACTCGAGAGCACCCCCTATGGGTTTAGAACAGAGAAAAGGGCTACCCTTAATCCTGTTTTTATTTATCATGGTTTACCATAGAGGTAGGCATACTAACCTTAGACAACAGTCGGGCAATTCTAATAAACAATATTTTTTTCCCAAATTAATACTAAAATACATAGAATTCTTGAACAAAAATGTTCAGTAAAAGGCTACACATAAACACATCTATCAGAATGGGGAGTTTATAACAGATCAATAAAATTAAGATACGTACTTCATTTAACTTGAAGGAAATTTAGGAACATCAAAATTTCTAACGTCTACATTTTTATTTTAAAGGATTTTATATATTGACTGTTGCCTTTAGAGCTTACAAACCACATGAAAAACTGATCGTTTATAATAATTCTGGTAATTTAGGCAATCGCAGGTAATTTAGGACTGACTCAGATCATTTGGATAGAATGAAAGTAAAGACAAGCCCACCAGATTTGGGAAGACCCTAAGGGTACATTTAAAGCACTAAATCAATCAGGAATGAAAAGGAGTTCTGCTCTGGACCATGTATACATCAGTGTTTATCAGTTGCCATAGGCTGATTTAGTTTACCAGGCAATTAAAAAAAAAAAAATTTTAATAGATCTTAGAAGTCAGGGAACTGAAACTCACACTTTGCATCTTTGAGAAACCTGCATTAATGTCGAGAAACCTGTCATATTAATGTTGATGTCAGATTTATCCTGGTTTCAAAACATTGTCCAGCGTAAAGCCTTCAAACATTAAAACGTGCAGCCACAAAAAAATGAATCACTGTGGATTTTACCATTCTATACATTCAGTATGAATATTTAAAATGAATACGTTTTACTCAATATTCATTAATAATTTGCTGGTGCCTCCGTTTCAAATAATCTGTGGCTATTTTACAATTTCAGTTCTTATCACATTTATTAATCACTTTGACAGGTAGTTACTTGGGACTAATGCACACCAAATCTTGGATGATACAATGTTGAGAATTGCCAATATTTATCCATCCTGGATTAATAATACTGGGGTGTAAACAAAACTGCTTCTCTGGACCAAGAAACCAACAGTCTCGGGTTTAAAAGCGCAAGAGCATGTATCTTACCAAATATGAACAGCTTTCAAAAAGGTAAAGGCAATTACAATACTACAAAACAAGCAGGGTAAAGCCCCATAAAATAACTGCACACAACTCATCCAACAATTTCAAAAATTATGTAAAACTGCCTGAAAGAACTTTACTTGCAGTGGCTCGCATTCTCTTTGAAAACCCTACACTGGGTTGACTGCCCATGATTGAGTAAGATGTTATAAGACAGCCAACCCACATGAAAGGCTGGTGAGAAGCTCGTCGCGAGGCTCTGCAGATGGCCGCCAGAGCTGTCTTCTACGCTGTGAAATGCACAGCCAGCCACCCACCAAATGAAGGATCTGGGGAGCCATTTCAAAGCCCACATCTCCACATGGCAACCCTATTTCTGATCTCCTCCAGATTCATTTGAATAGCACTCAAAACAAACAACTGGCTTTAACATACAAATTGTTTCTGTATCGTCCTAAATGAATGAAACTGAATGTGAATAAAGTGAATAAAAATGACACATATATATATATATATATATATATATACATATATATATATATATATATATATAGAGCGAGAGAGAGAGAGAAAGAGAGAGAGAGTGTGTGAGAGAGAGAGACTTGTGATGGGGCTATGTATAAAAAATGTATCTGAAGGTAATTTTACTTTTACTTCTAATTTGACGCAGTTTTACAGCATACCTTTTGTAATTGAGTGTAGGGATGTACATCTAAACAATATTATGATTAAATATTATTGATTGACATAAATTATGAGTGCAGAATGATTAACAAATGAATTTAAATCTAATAAATAAGAACCTGATTTTTAAAGTCACTCCTTCACACTCGCAAGGGTTAGGCACTGAAAGGCGAAACGAGATTCAACAAGATATTGATAAAAAAATTACTTTTATTCAAGGGCAAAATGTTGGTTGTAACATTGGTAGGGACCAAATCAGCCCAAACCCCCGGCCTCCTAAACACATACAATACTGCTATAAAATTGATTGGGGCATGTCCCTACAGACCACACTCAAATCTACGCCATTTTTTTCAATATTAAAGGTGTAATATGCACTTATATTCAAAAATATTTAATAACTGATATTTATATGAGCCTATTATATGATTTTATGTGATCCAAAAAAATTCAGTATTGTTCATACAGCTAGTGTTTATGATGGATTGTCTGCGAGTTTCGGAAATCTCTCAGTAAGCTCCAAAGACATCTTTGTGTGATTGTTCATGGCCAACTTGAGATTGGCCGACACCAAGGATGTGAAATTTGCGACTGTGGAGCACACACACACCTATTCCTTCATTAGACAAAGTCCCTCTGGCCTAATTAAATCTAACCTGGGTCTAACGAAGACACGTCTCCTTGGATATGATCTTTGAATGGCTAAAGGAAATGGTACACCAACCTTCATCAGAAGCTATCACATGGCAAGCAGGTGGAACAGATGTGTTTGGTAGTGATGTGAGGAATGCATGTACTGATTTACACACAGAATAGAACTTCTTTATGAAGTTCAGATTCAAGCAGAGAGACGGAACATTTATTTTTTACCAAGAAATTGAGAACAGAACACTGAGAACAACAGAACACTAGTTTCACAATGCAGTAAATGTAACTATTTTCAATAATGGGCTGTGGGCAACCTGGAATGTATCCCATGATGCAAAAGAGTTCCCTAGTTCAGATACCAGTCCATCACAGGACACATTCTTGCACATACTAGGAGCAACAAAGAGACAATCGATTCATCTAAGCCAATTCAAGGCTGGGGTGCAGCTTGGATGGGATGTCAGTGCAGGTAAGTGATACAAAATGATATTTAATCAAAATATATATGATTTATATCCAGAAACTACATTTACAGTTTAACATGGAAATACATACAATTATGCAATTATGCATCCCAAAACAGGGTTATGAAGTGTCAGAAATTATCATTTAAGTAGCATATACAACCCCATTTCCGAAAATGTTGGGACGCTGTGTAAAATGTAAAAACAGAATGCAAATTATATAAACCCATATTTAATTGCAAATGGAACAAAGACAACATGTTAGGTGTTGAAACTGAGAAAATTTCTTTTATGACAAATATATGCTCAGTTTCAGTTGAATTTAATTTACATTTAATTTAATGCTAACACAAAAAGGTTGGGACAGGGGCAACAAAAAACTCGAAAGGTTCTGCAATGCTAAAACAAAACACCTGGTTGAATATCACACAACTAATTAGGTTAATTGGCAACAGGTCAGTAAGATGAATGGGTATAAAAAGAGCCTCCCAGAGAGGCAGTGTCTCTGTGCAGTGAGGATGGGGAGAGGTTCACCACTCTGTGAAAGACTGAGTGGGCAAATAGTACAACAAATTAAGAATAGTGTTCCTCAGCATAGTACTGCATGGAATTTCATCATCTATGGTACGTAATATCTCTGTAGGCAAGGGAGAAGGCCGAAAACCCATATTGGATAACTGTAATCTTTGGGTCAGCAGGTGGTATTGCATTAAAAATGGACACAATTCTATAGTGGAAATCATTGCATGGGCTCAGGAACACTTCCGAAAACCACTGTCTGTGAACACAGTTTGTTGCTGCAACCACAAATGCAGGATGAAACTCTACCATGCAGAAGAAACCATAAACCAAAACACGATCCTGAAACACCACAGATTTGCCCAAGGTCAGTTAGGATGGACTGAGGCAAAATGGACAAAAAGGAAAACTGCCCTATGGTCTGATGAATCAAAATTTTAAATTATTTTCGGAAATCATAGATGCCGCATCCTCTGGGCTAAATAGGAGGGGGACCATCCAGCTTGTTTTCAGCAGACAGTTCAAAGGCCAGCATTCGTGACTGTATGGGGGTGCATTAGCGCCCATGGCTTGGGGAGCTCGCACATCTGGGAAGGCACCATTAATGCTGAACGATATATACAGGGATTTTTGGGAGCAACGTGTGCTGCCATCCAGAAAATGCCTTTTTCAGAGAAGGCCTTGTATGTTTCAGCAACACAATGCCACACCGCATTCTGTGTGTATTACAGCAGCATAACTCTGTAGTAGAAGCGTCAGGGTGCTAGACCAGCCTACCTGCAGTCCAGACCTGCCACAGACAAAAAAAATGCGGGCAACATGAAACTAAAAATATGACAAAGGAGACCCCGAGCGATTGAGCAGCTGAAGTCCTATATCAGGCAAGAATGGGAAAACATTCCACTTTCAAATTAAAGGATCTGGTCTCCTCAGTTCTCAAAAGGAGGTGATGCAACACAGTGGTAGACATGCCACATGTTGCTGGCATCAAATTCAAATTGCGCATTTTTGTGCATCATTGCGTTCTGTTTCTATTTACATTTTACACAGCATCCCAACTTTTTTGGAAATGCAGTTGTACATTGACCACCCAAATAATTCCTAAAAATAAAAAGAAATGTAGCTCATTGATTTCATACAATTCCGTTTTATATACATCCGTGTCTTCATGCTAAGCACTGAATTAATCTTCCTAATAGTTTATCGTCTTTGCATCTAATGTCCCTTTCAAGTCATTAAACGAACATAGATTCAAACTGCCAAATCTGTATCAAGCTTTAGAGGCCAAAATGACAGTGCCAAGAAAGCAACAGCTTACGGAGTCAGTGAGTCTAAATCTAAACATAAGTAGTGTCCTTTCATCGTTGAAATGCCCAAAAGTGCCATACCATCCGTGTTGCTGGCAGGTCACAATACTTTGTATCTCCAGCAAAACCAGTCCTGTGCCACATAAGCCACATGACAGAAGTGCTTCCCTTTGGACAGCCACTTGCTTTTTAATCTACAAAGCAAGTACCTTTGTTCTTGACTGGTGTGGTACCTTGAGCTGAGGCCTAGCCTAATGAAGCCCATACATCAAAGGAGGAAAGTTAAACGGAAGAAAGGTACTGAAAGCAAATTAAACAGGTCTCATTATTCCAGAGGTGAGTACGTACACTGATCAGCCATAAAATTAAAACCACCTGCCTAATATTGTGCAGGTCCCCCTTATGCTGCCAAAACAGCTCTGACCCATCAAGGCATGGACTCTAAAAGACCTCTGAAGGTCTCCCCAAATTGAGATCTGGGGAAATCGGGAGCCAAGTCAACACCTTGAACTCTTTTTCATGTCCCTCAAACCATTCCTGAACAATTTTTGCAGTGTGGCAGGGTGTATTATCCTGCTGAAAGAGGCCACGGCTTTTGGGGAATACTGTTGCCATGAAGGGGTATGCTCAGCAGTGTTTAGGTAGGTGGTCCGTGTCAAAGTAAATGACAGGACCCAAGTTTTCCCTGCAGAACATTGCCCAGAGCACCATGTGGCCTGGGCTGCCTTGCCTTCTTCCCATAATGCATCCTGGTACCAACTCTTCCCCAGGTAAATGAGGCACACACCCGGTTAACCGGTGTGCGGCTACGCAGCCCTTTACACAGCAAGCTGCAATGCACTGTGTGTTCGGACACTTTTCTGTTATAGCCAGCATTAAACTTTTTCAGCAGTTTGTGCTACAGCAGCTCTCCTGTGGGATCAGAGCAGACAGGCTGACCTTCGCATCCCACTCCCATCAATGAGCCTTGGGCACCCATGACCCCAGCGCCGGTTCACTTTTGGTAGGTACTGACCTCTGCGTATCAGGAACACCACACAAGACCTGCCGTTTTGGAGATCTAGTAGTCTACAATACGCCCTTGTCAAAGTTGCTCAGATCCGTATACTTGCCCCTTTTTCTTGTTTCCAACGCATCAAGTTTAAGAACTGACTTTTCCCTTGCCTAAAATATAATGGCATCCTAGATAGGTGCCATTGTAGCAGGATAATCAGTATTATTCACTTCATCTGTCAGTCTGGCAGTAGTTTTAATGTTATGGCTGACCAGTCTATAGTAAATAAGACTCAAATGGAGTTCACATTAGAATCTATTACATCTTTCAATTTTCTACATTATCTGTAGCATAAATATGATGCTTTGTGTATGTCTAAACAGTTTTTAGACAGACTGACCTACATAATCATGACTCTGAATTTAAACCTTAAAAGTATAAGATCTTAAATTAAGAATATAGCAATACAATATGACTTAAATTAGGCTCCAGGCTCCAGGCCACTCCACAGCCCTGACTAAAATAAGCAGTTGGAAGATAAGACTGATGGATGGATGGATGGGTGGATGATTACATTACCTGAATGTTAACAATCGGGGTTGCAAAGGGTGTCCTGAGTTTATATATGGATGAATGAAAACTTGAAGCATACGACATGATGTTTATTTGAATTTCTCATGCACTATCTGCTTGGGTGAGTAACAACCGGCGGAGCTGTAGGGTGGATTTCCCTTATCGTGCGATCAGAAGCGGTGAGATTAATTCCTGTCATCGTTCCCCAACGGATTAAATGTGCTAATTGTAACACAGACTCTGCCAGCTCAAGATAAATAAATTGTGGTCTTGAACATTCAATTCAATATTTTTCCGGTATCTCCTTGGTCCTCAACTATACTTTGTGCACCTACAACATTAAACTGAATTAACATAAATGATATAAGTCTTTTACAATTATTATTATTTCGTTTAATCAGACTATTTGATGCATATTGAGTCTGTTATCAACATGATGGCACATTCTTGCTGCTGTTAAAAAGAAAAAAAAAATGCTTACCCACTGCTAAGGGGATTTCCTATAGATCCTGCATATAAGATATACACCTAAGGCACACGTATGCCGTCTGCGTTTCCAGCTTACCAAGAGAAAACCGCGATCGTCTGCATCACTGTAGACGCCACACCCAGAGTATCAATAGTGCGCACTCCAAGCACTTTCCTGTTTGCCTTTTTTGTGTGCACACAACAGTATGAGTTCTCTCCCTGCAGCAGAGAAGGGGCCTGGGGTGGTTATAGAATCCCCCCCTCCCTCATACAGACTCCCAAAGCTCACCATCAGACATAAAGGACATGCTTCACTGCACACAGCGGCAGACATAAACATGAGATGGAACTGACCCACTTTCGCCGTTTCTGGAATACAAGAGGGGCTTTTCCAGTCTACAAAGGAAAAACACCTTCCTCACCTTCCTGTTTCCATGGAGATACTCCTGCATTTACATATCTGACATTTATCAACACAAGAGTCTGCTTTACATTCTTTCTTACATTTTTTTCTTGATTGCAGTTCTAAAATGTAAAGTCTAGTGTTATTTCAGATAATGCTCGTTCCATTTCAGTGCCATACACTGACGTATGTATGCCGGTTATGGTAGTGCCTTTTGATTATGGTTCCATAATTTGGAACAAAAACAACATGGTTGACATTTTGATGCTTAAGCCTTCACAGCTTTCCTCTGAATACTGAGTCTCGAGAATCCCGCTGCAATTTCAGTTTCCTTCACGTGACCCCCAATAATTGCAAAATATTAAATACAATTTTTTAGAAGCCTACAGATTAAAAGGAGAAAAAAAACTGCTGTATCCGTTCAATAGTGTGTCATAATTCACCAGACAGACTGTTCCTTTCAACAGAGCAATATGCCATATACAGCAATTTACAAGCAAACCGATTAACGGGGAAACATTTTTCCAGTTTCAGCGCCTGAGATCATAAAGCGAAAGGTCCATGCAGTACCACACACAAAGTGCAATGCAGTATTCAAAAAGAAATTACATTTCCAGTTCTAGGAGGGCAGCTGGGCAATCTATTATATTCAGTCAGTACAGCATTCACTAAGTATAAGACCATTAATGGCATATTCTGGACATTTTTGTCAGTGTTACTGTGAGATCTGTGTTTGACTGAGTAACATTATCTGATTCTTTACTGAAAATGACAGAAATGCAAAAGCCCTGATTATTTTAGCTTTGAAAGGAGTTCAGCAATGATACATGTGACAGCTCCTGTAAATAGGCCTACTCTTAATACATTCTTCTTCAGTTCAAAGACACCTTTCTCTACTTTATATTTCCAGCTAACAACAGCTAAGAAAATAAACTACTCGTGTTTCACACTGATTTAATATCCTATACACAGGGACACCGCTAGAGAATTTGGGCCCCATAACAGCATATCTTTTGGGGTCCCCAATACAAACCAATCAAATCCCAGTTATAATAAAAACTTTGAATCTATCTTAATCTTTAAATGTGTTAGCTATAGAGCCCTAAAATCATTCAAAACAAAATTCTATGCACCATTAAGTAGAGGGCAGTAATAGTCACTGGTTGAACTAAAATGGCTGTTACGCATTTGTACGTTTGTCAACACACTGCCAGGATGATTCATCACTTGAGTTTCTCAACATATTTCCTATATCTTTTACTTTTAATTTAATTGCACAAAAATCCTTTCTGGCATCTGTAGCTAGAACCAAAGTATATATGACGTAAAATATTATTATTGATAAATATAATGTATCACACCAAGTCTCACATTTTCACCTATATATATTCTATAATTACCAAATGAAGAAATGTTACATTTAAAGAGTATATTACATTTTCATCTGTTCTAGTGCTGCAGTAGAATAACACATGAAATATTGCAGCGAACACGATGAATGGCATCTTTCAGCGCTTTGTCTCAGTTTCGGGCATTAATAATAACACGTGACTGTGAAATGAAAGAATGCACTTCTTGTAGTTCAGTCATCTTGCAACAAAGCAAACATCAGTATGCGAAAGTAATCAACAGCTGCCAGCCTCGTCACTGTCAGATGGACAATCAGCATTAAATCTGGTTAATGTCTGTCAAGCACCCTTTCCAACTGATATTAACTAAACAAGAACAAAATGCAGTTCTAGGAGAGCAATCTGTAAGATTGATTGCCATCACCCAGTACTTCTCCTCTAAGTTCAAGTGAATTCTAAACAGGAAACAAAACAGTGGTGTAAATCATAGTACAATTTATACTACAACCCCATATGTATTTTAGAAGTATAATAAGATCCATAGTAACATCGACACCAATAAGCAACAAGATTAATAATAACAACTATAATCTCTGCAACATGTGAAACACCTGCTGCATATCTCATACAATCTCAAAAACAAATAACATTTGTTATGCCCAAGTGTTCATCAGTACATACATTTCACATAGAAAGATAGACCTTGGCAACATTTGACTGTAATATAGTGTGAGCAGAACTTCCATTTAAAGCCTTAAAAATCATAAACATAGTAGCTAAAACGATAGCGAACACCGGCAAAATAATGCTACAAGAATCGCTAACAGAAATAAACTCAAAGAACTTCATTAATCTGTTTGCAGGTGGCTAAGGATTTTATTTAAGACTATTTTCTATTTATGACTAAGAATGTTCAGGTAACACTACTACCCCAAGTTCTAGTAATACTAACAAAATAAGCCATTTCACCTAGAAATGTAATTTATTATCCTTTAACAATCTCTTCCTATATTACACAAACTCACTTTTGCAATTATTCTTGCAAATCAAATATGTTAGGGAAACTATATGTCCTGTAAAACGTGCACACTAACTGGCCCAAGGACATAGAGCCTAATTAGGTAATAAAACGTTATATCTTTCATCGATGAACATCAAAAGGAAGCATAAAAAATTTATATATTATTGCCTTTATTTATTTACTACTATTTGTACCCCGTTACTCAAAGTACTGATGGTCACACCTTGTCTCCGTAGTCTTCTTTTCCTGAGACCGAAGATTCTCACTTTGGAGAAGATATCGACCAGATTGCCGTTGCAGAGCCCCTTATTCTTGCTGGGGCTCTTCCTCCGCCTGTGAGTGGAGGGCCGGTCTATATGCTGCTCCCGAGCCTGCCTCTTCTGCCGGATCAAACCGCTGGCGATAGCCGCTGCCATGTCTCCGAAAAAGCACAGCTGTCCGCCGCCTCAAACAAAGCGCTCGACACAAACAGCCACCTCCGCTCGGCTGCTTCACTACTGTCCCATTTTGCCTAAATGACCTTTTGATCTATCAGTTAAGCGAATAATTTCCTTTCGATAAAGTCCAAATAGTGCATTTTAAATGCGTTTTCAAGCGATGTGTTTTCATACTTCCAAACCCTTCCAATGCCACACAGTCTGAACACTGTTGATATTAATCTTCAGCGGGAAACACCCCATAAGCCGAGTCCTCAAAAACATAAAAAAGCAATTAGATGGCAGAGAATTACTTATACCTTCACGTTGTTTTTCTGCGCTTTTATTGTAGCAGGATCGTTTTCCATTGATGGCAAACGGGAACTACAAAGAAGAATGTAATTTAAATCCCATATTGTCTGCTACTTTTGCTTCCTCCCACTGTCTTCGCTGTCCTTATCAATCAAGAGGTTTCAGGGTTTCCAGCCCTTAAGTGTGCAGTTTTGGTGCTAACAGAAACAGAAATGATTTTTAATGTGTATTTTTTTCCCGTGAAGGACGTCCGCTCGTCTTCCAGGTGTGGCTGTCAAATTACGTCGCTTGTTTCTGCTCCCATAGTCAAGTTTATCACTGCGTGTCACCCTCGGTAAAATGGATGACTGTAAGCCGGTGCTTTAATTCATCCTGACAGTGTCCGTCATCATGACAAGCCATAGGTAAGACTGGAATCCCAGGATCGCTGGAAATTATCATCTGGCACGCCGTCATTTACGCTTCGGTAACTTAATACAATGCATATCTTTCCTCCCTCCCCCCCCCCAGAAAAAAAACGCGACAATGTTACACCAAATGAAAATGTAATAGAAAAAGGGAAGAAATGGTTTTGGTAAGGATGACGTCTGCCCAGCGTGGCAGTAGGATACAAGAAAAAATAATAAACTTAAGAGGGTCCCCCAAGTGACAAAACCTTACGATTTTCGTTTTTAACCCGGCATCGTAAAACTATTCCGTAGGTAACGGAGGCAGTAGGTCCAGCGAGCTCGCACACAATTCCTTTTCCATGCATAACATTTCCCATGTATTGCACCGACTCCCGCGCTACAGAAAGGAGACACCAGCTTTCCGTCTCAGTTTAAAAATCAATGCATCCTGCATATCAACAAGTCTTAACGGCGCACTCCTCCTCTGCCACGGTTTCGGCTGGGGGGGAAATAGCAGTCGATCTTCGGTTAATCGCAGCTAGAAAAAAAATCGAAATCTTAGTTTCTTGCATTGCACTCTGGTTATGATGCGAGCGGGTAGCAAAATTCGACACTTGTAAGCCAGCCTCAGCTGTGCAAGACTACCGCCCCCACTTAAACGTGATGGTGAGAGGAGAGTGCCAGGACCGACACAGACAGCGCTGGGCGTTGGTAAGGACGCGCAGCGGCGTGCACTGGGTTGATCGGATCATAATCACCGCACACCTATGCCGGCCTTTAATTCCAAGATCATTGTAAAATCTTTAACATGCAACCGAGGTATTACGTTCCATGTGTATATTTAAGGCAAAATTACATTTTATATAAAGCCACACGTAACTTTTACAGTCGCAGATGGCAGACTTACTATGATATTATGTAAAAACATCGAAAAAGCAGTCGAGACGATGTTAATAGAAGAAAGGTTCGATACGCGCATAATCACACGAATCAAGAAGCAATCGCATGCCTTTAATAGTTCTACGTTATATTATTCATTACAACCCGAAGAACCCGCGGGGATCACCATTCGCTTGCATACTGTTTAATATGAAAGGTTTAAACACTGCACCCGATATAGACGACACATATATAGACCATAAAACATGACAACTTGTATGCATTTAAACGGACATTTCTCCCGACGGTTGAACTTAGCCACATATTTCAGAAGCAGGGGCAGTGCCCACGTATGCTGTGTTAAAGCATTATATACTGCGCTGGGTCAGTGTTTAGGCTAAGCCAAGCGAACTCACAGCAGTTAAAATTAATCGTTTAACATATTTAGGGCTCCGGAATAAGTAGGTTAATCACGATGCGTAATAAGAGGCATCCCTAAGTCTCCTTTTGTTTCCCATATTTACATTTTATTAATTTTCATTTCAGAGATAACGGCTGCTGAAACAAACCCGGTGACCTTCACACTACACCCGGTCATACATCGAAGGGACGGTGGATTCTAATTTAGATTATAATCATTGGAAATGTTCAAAGGCGAAACGGAAAAACTCGAGAGAGCCATCTACCGTTTAAAAGTCATAAGAAGTGCGCCTTTCGAAAAATCACAGCAGGACCTAGTGGTGTACGTACTCTAGATAGTGCCCAAATAATCTGTATACTAATACTAATCTAGCAGGTGTGTGGTTAAAGAACACTACATGGTTTCGTTTCGTGGAGCGCTTCGGTCTCCCCGATGTCCCATTAACACAGTCATCCTACTTTATTTCATACATAAGTCTACCACTATAAAGCAGAGAAAAGTTCATAATTAGGAAATGTCCCTGTCAGCGCTGACAAATGAGATGTAACGTATATACTACCACCACCACTACTACTACTGCCGCTAATAATAATAATAATACAATGATATCCACCGTGTCTTTCTTGTAAATTACCTTATAAATCATGCTGTATGTAAAGTTTAATCATATATTTATTTGGTCCATATACAATCACATTGACAGTAAATTTAAATCTTATATAAATCCATATTAAGGGCTGAATTAATGTGTTTTCAATATCAGTGTCTGAAATCTTTATTAATAGGCCTAATTATTCGTGCCAATACTTTTTACACAATTCACAACCATCGTTGTATGTACTTTAAATACCGAAATAATTTAACACCATCTAGGTTCCACTTTTGAGTTCTCAGTGCTGAAACGCGTCTTGCCAACATCTGCGAACGCTTTGCAGAACGTAACTGGCGTAATGTTGTAGTTATAATTCCCGCCAGCAGCGGACACCATTACCCTAACAATAAATCCGTATAAAAACCACTGACTCATTTCATGGCATATGAATTGTTCTTCAAAATTGTACCTAGCTGACAAAAAGTGATGATTTTACGAGCCAGTGATGGCATGTACATGTTTAATATTAAATGCACTTTTTCAAATCATCTATAACATAGATTTTATATTCAAGTAATGTAGCACTGGCTGACTAAAGGAATATAAGTATTTAAATTTTTTTTTTATTGTACTTTATTATGACATATGTTATGGAATGGGATAAACAATTTGAATATGATTTGAAAATTCAAGTTAATGTGCCATGTATTATGGTGTCCGTGTCTAAGACCTAAGATCTAAATATTTTAAATAACAGAGATGCTGCAAGTGCATGCAATGAACATCACACAATGAGTGGATGACATTTTGAATCATATATTTCGAGATATTGAGAACTTATTCTGAGAATATGAACATCAGTACTTAGACGTATAGCTTTATAAAAACAAGCATGTAATGTACTGACTGTGTATCTATATTTTACTATTAAGAGTGTTAAAAGTAAGGTTAACAGTATGAAATTTGCACTATGATTGGTAATTATGACAATAAATCTCTTGTAAAAGTGAAGGTTGTGCACCTACCTGGAAGCCTTTTCCTTCTGAACGTGTGCGATTCCATTGTGAAGTCATATTAGCAGTGATGTGAGCTGCACGGTTGCTTTGATTCATCCTCATTTATAGTGTGAAGGCTGCACTAGCGAGTAACATTGTTAGCCGGCAGGCCACCCCGAACTGGTCAAATTAATTTGTCCGAGAAGTCAAAGAAATACCCGTGCTTAAAGATACTTAGGGGTTGTGGCATGAAACAAAACCGCGATTCACCTAAGAATTAACCACATTCAAACCAGTCTAGTGGGAATTGCAACATAACATATAACTTGAAATAATTCACCACAAACTACTACCAGACATGTTAAGTTGGAATTTTAAAGAACCCACCCATCCATCCATCCATCCACCAATCCACCCATCTATCCATTCATCCACCAACCAATCCATCCATCCATCCGTTCATCCCTCCCCTATACCCTCATGTCCTATTCAGGGTTGTGGGGGTCCAAAGCCAATCCCAGAAGCTATGGACACATAGCGGGGAATGATCCAGGATGGGACATGTGTTTGGATTTGGGATAGGGGAGTGAAGTACCTGGAGGAAACTCCATGACAACATGGGGAGAACACGCAAACTACACACACACGGAGCCTGGTCCCAGAGGCACCTGTGCTAATCACTTTTTTAACGAACCTTCTCACGTAATTCAGAGCGGACTGCTTATATTGCTTATTATTCAGAGTAAGAGCACAACATTAATTAGTAAATGAAATCTATGGTACGCAAAAATTACAGCATTGAAAGTGACCATTGTGGGTTGTGTCCATACCAGTCTGCGAATCATTTGGCCCTGTTTGGGGCTCTCCTGCGTGAATAAATGATGAATGTCTCTGAATATTTCTGAATATTTAATTTCTTTCCTGCATAAAACAACAATCTGACAATAAGAAGTGATTACAGAGATGCTGAAAAGAACAACAGAATTCTAAAACAGCATATATCGGATAGTTCTGGAAAGATAATGCAAAGCCATAAAAAAATCTACTGTCATCAATGTTTCATACATTGCATCATTATCAGAAAATTCATTTTTCTCAATGGAAACTTCCACCTAAAAACAAAGCCTCTCACTTCATATTTATGACTCTCTTACCTGCTCTGGGGCTTTTTTCTCCTATTAGTTTTAGTGAGGGCATACATTTTTAAATGGAGTCAGCACTATTTTGGCACAAGCACAAAACAGAAGTAAGATCTATAGCTTCAATAGCTTAAATCAAATCATGTTGCACTTTAGAGGTCACAGACACCACCCAATTTAATTGGGAATAGAGTAAGGGTTTACTCGCCACAGAATAATGATGTTTTTTAGCAGCTTACGGGCTTAATCAAAGCCTTAAAATGTCAGCAGCCTCTCACAGTAAAAAAAAAAAAAAGAATGTCCATAGTGCCTGCAGGATAGGGTTTAGTTTGTCTTTTGATTGGGGTCCTTTTATTAAATAAAATATATTAATAGCCTTCAATTTAATATGTAGGAAAAAGGAAACATTTTTAAACGTGCCTCATGAGTCACACGGTTAGGGATTTGACTACTTTTTTTTTTTTTTCTTCCGTTCTGAAAAAAGACTGTGCCCACAAAGACAGTGCACCGTTTTCTGAATAACAAACCGCAGATCAGGAAGGACCTGAAGGCCCCGCTAAATAAGAAGAAGAGGACCATCAGGTCTGCAGACCAAGTGTGTGCAGGATTAACTGACGATTCAGCTCCGTCAGAGAAACAAGATGCGGTAACACTTTACTTGAGGCTACAAATAATGCAGGATTATGCTATTACTTGCAGAATGTATTCATTAACCACAAATTGAGTATTAGTTACATACTGATCTCATGTTTGTTTATCATTAGTGAATCGTGATGCATGTTTTATCCAAAGCAACTACTATATTTGTTACTATATCTGTTAATTCTGTAACAAATAATGAATAACATGTAAAATACTGACCTCATGTTTGTTAATGAATTGAGACACGTTTATCCCAAGCAGTTAGTATATTTGTTACTATTTCTGTATATTCTGGAAAACTCAGTGAACTACTGAGGGAACGACAGTAGTAAGGAACAATTGAGGGAACAAATCACGAATAACAAGTGAAATACTGATGCCATGTTTGTTCATCATTAATGGATCATAACCCGTCTTTTATCTTAAGTAGGGACTATATTTGTTCATGATTTGTATTTCAGTAGAAACTGGTATTTTCGTCGCCTAAAGTAAAGTGCTACCTAAAAAGCTACAGGTACAGTATGTATGAGCTGGAGCACAAGCTATAATGGAAGTGAATGAAGGGAGTGTGGAATGGGATGGTGACCATCGGCACCAGCAAGGAGGCTGCAGATATCAGGATGGAAGGCGGCATTGACAGACCCAATGGGCTGAATCTGTTTTTCAGTAGGTTTGACTCTCACTTGCCAGTCCAGCCCTCCCACAATCAAGCCTCAGTGCATCAGCAGAAGGGATGCCTGGTCGTTAGCGCCATCCTGCTTCTCTGAATCAGGCAGAAGCTCAGCAAATTGCAGCGTGATGCCCCCGCCGGTCCCCTTGATCATGGACTAGCTGACCAACAGATGACAGTTTTTGAGGCTCCTGGACTGTGTGCTGCAGATAGTGATGAGTAACACTGGGGCACCTCATGCAACCGCCCCGTCTACCTGTCTACAGAAGTTAGAGGACAGCTCCTACAAGGCAGAATGCATCAACAATGGAGATGAGTTAGAGGACAGGGGACTAGGTGTTTTATGCTGCAGGGAGAACGACAACAGACCAGCATCAGCAAGTCAAATGAGTGGGTGGCTGACTTCTGGCATCGAAAGGAGCCCCTGAGACCAATCACTGTCCTGGGGGAGGATGTGTGGGTGTTACAAGTACCTGAAGGATCACTTAAATAGCACAATGGACTGGTCTAGAGTGGTGCTCTTCCAGAAAGGCTGGAGAAGACAACTCAGGTCTCAGGTCTTTAGATGTGTGTAGCAAGCTGCTGAGGATGCTGCTTTACCTGCCCACAGTGGCCAACGTACTTCTCTACGCTGTGCCCTGCTAGGGAAGCGGCATCATTGTATGCAGCGCCAGGCACCAGAGCAAACTTAGCAGGAAGGTCAAGGCCATGGCGGGACACGTCCTGGACCTACTGAATGCAGCTGCCGAGAAAAGGTGGCAAAGGTTGGCGACAGAATTTGTGAACATTAAGAACAATTCTGCCCAATTACTCCGTAGGGTGCACTGGAGCATCTTTAGCCACCGACACATTCCTCCATGGCGTGCTGAGAAACTGCTACTGGGGATCTTTTCTGTCATCAGGCCCTACAAAGCATAGGCTGTCAGGACAGCATTCCACCTTTAAACAGAGAGCACCAGACTCCCTCCATATTAATCGCAGATACAGTTCCGCTAAATTAATTATTTGTACTGTGCTTTTTGAACTGCGTGCACTTGCCTGCACTTCTAATTCTTTATATATCTCTATATCTCTATAAATGTACTCTGTGTGTCTATGTGGATTTGTAATTATTACATCGTGTCACTATTTACCTTGTGGGGACATTTTTTCAGTCCCCACAAGAATAACCTTCATTTTATAAAAATCTGCAACTGCAATGGTTGCAACTGCAGTTGGTAATGGTTAAGGTTAGGGCTGGGTAGAGGTTAGGGATTTCATAGTTGGAACTAAGTTTATGCCCATAGGAATGAATGGAGAGTCCCCATAAAGATAGGAATGTATGCATTGTGTGTATATATACACACACACATAAATACATATAGAGTGCATCCAGAAATTATTCCACTTTTCCCCCTCCAAGTTTGTTGTCCGGGGCACTGCTAGAGATTTTGGCCCCATGAAAGCATATCATATTGGGCCCCCAACCCAGACCAATTTAGGACCCCTGTCATCCCCCACCCATGAACAACATGCCAGGTCAACAGAGGGCAGACACACACATGTACTCATATGCAAAATTATCCTTCTTGGGCAACATAGAGATGCCAGCTAGCTTAAGTGCTTTGGACTGTGGGAGAAAACTCGAGTACCTGGAGAAAATCTGAGAGAGCATGCAAGCCACACAAGCACAGAGCAGGGCATGATACCCATAATGGAAAGGCGAAAACATGTTTTTAGGGAATTTTGTGTTTATCCAGCAATGTTATAGGAACATATTTAAGTAGATTATTCTAACCATACACTTATGGCCTCTCAAATACATTTTTCCAAAACACTGTGCACTTTTTTGTTAAACAACTGCTCTCTTCTATATCTAAGATACTTGCAGTCATAAAGTCTTAAAAGTCTACAATGCCTGATAAAGAAAGGATTATCGGGATATAACTACCAATAGAACAGACAAAGGACACGAAGGAAACATTACAATCAAGTCATATTTCAGATGTGCTTTGTGTCTTTAATGGAATGACGAAGTTAATAAGTAATGGGGAAAAATTACTACGTTTCCATGAATTAGTTTTCCCTGTGAAAGCCCTGTGATTGCTCACACTGAAGATCTGGGAAAAGGGTATAAATAATTGATAATGCATTAAATCTTCACAGGTTTGGAACTAGCAAGACTCTTCTTAGAGCCTCTTCTGAACCCTCTCCCGAGAAAGAGGCAAATCAGAGCGTGCCAGGAGTTTAACAGATTTGCCAAATTTAAAAGACCCAGAGCATAAGGGAAAACAGTCTCTGGTTTGATGAGCCAAAAATGGAAATGAACGTCTGGCAAGATCAAGGTGCCACTCATCAGCTGGCTTATACCACCACTACAGCCAAGCACAGTGGTGACAGCATTGTGCTGTGGGGGTGCTTCTTATAAGCTGGGACTGGGAAGCTGGTCATGGGAGAAAGGTGATCAAAGCCAAATGACAGAGTGGTCGGTTCCAGAGCACACACAGCCTTGAACTATGGCAGCGATTCACCTTTTAGCATGACAACAACAAGAAGCACATAGCCAATCAATGCTCGTTTTTATTATGGGGCTTTGTCAGTCAACGTGCGGCAAAAAAATAAAAAAATAAACGTTTAAGACATATTACTTTGTAATGCGGCTACAATACATTCTGGAAAATGTGGATCGGTTTCGAAATTTTCTGAAGTCATTATGTATAAGTATGACCTATATATTGATTATATGCATACACATACACAGGGGCTGAACAACATCACCTAACAATACGTTGATATAAAAGGCTCTAATAAGAACAAGTACCAGTCTTTGCCTTCAAAAACAGTTTCAACCCCTCTTTGAAGGCCATTGTACAAGCCCTGCCCTGTGTGTACAAGGATACTGGACCATTCTTCACAAATAAAGGCCTCCAGTTATTTCATGGATGAACAAAGTGCCAATTTAATTCAAATGCTGCACTCAGACACCTATGAAGGTTGTTTAGATATGGTGAGAAGGTAGATCACGGAAGGCATTTTATGTCATCTCTGGTGTTCATGAACCACTTCTGAATTTGTTTAGCCGTGTTGTCTGCAGGCTTATCATTTTGGAAAATCATGAAGGAACAATGTACGCACCGCAGCATCTACACAGTACAGCAAAGAAGGTCTTATATAAGTTGCTCTTTATCCGACCATGCGGAGGAATCATCGGGAATAACGAGTCCTTTGTCACATTCACCTGCTCAAAGTCGGTATGGAGTAACTGGTTTAACCCTTTTCCCGTGATAATTTCCCCATGTGAAATTTGCCTACCGTTTAAAGATGCTCTGGGGTCAGATTGACCCCAAACACGGGATAGGGGTTAATATGCTTATAGGTCATCCAGGATGTCCCCTGCCTCGTGCCACATGTGTCCAGATAAAATGGGCATGGAAGAAGGATAGATCGTTAATAGAATAAGTTTCCATCTTTCAATAGTTCAAGAACAAGTTAATTGTCATATGTAATAAAATAGACAATGAAAATGCTCCTGTTCTCTCTCCAGAATACATAAATACATAAAAAGAGAAACATACTGTAAATTGAATAGACTTTGGTCTTCTACATTCTGACAGATTTTGCAGTTATGTTTATGTATTTGGCAGATGCTTTTGTCCAAAACGGCGAACAAATGAGGCGATTTTTATACTCTGGAAGCGTTTAAGGCCCTAAATGAAAGTGGCTAACTTATCAAAGAGGTCTTTTGAAAATGACCTCACAAAGGCTGTCAACTGTCAACAGTCAGGACAAACAAGGTCAACGTGCTCATTACCCTAGGTCACAGTGTCAGCAGAGATAAGACTCAAGATGGAATGTCCATAACACAAAGTTAGTTTATTTGTCAACAGTAAACAGTTCCTCATTCAATAATATCTAACAGCAGGATCCCACTGTTATCATATCAGTCCCACATACTGGGTTCATATTAAAATGGACTTGCTAAGTTAAGCCCACCTGCAGTGACCATAATTAAACACAATCAGATCCAGCACAGAAGCATTAATGCTACAATACAGCCACAATTAACCACAATTATAATACGGGATTCATGTTGGATTATGTGAAATGACTGACTAGGCTAAATTGCTAAAATTAAAAAAAAAAAAAAGAAATATATATATATATATATATATATATATATATATATATATTCAATATAATAAGAAAAATAG
>JAODKL010000001.1:39447106-39471372 GCA_026780765.1 Petrocephalus schoutedeni | reverse complement strand
ATTGGTGGCCCCTGCTGCATGGGTTCCCCAGCGGGGTAGTATGGGGATTGGTGGCCCCTGCTGCATGGGTTCCCCAGTGGGGGAGTATGGGGATTGGTGGCCCCTGCTGCATGGGTTCCCCAGCGGGGTAGTATGGGGATTGGTGGCCCCTGCTGCATGGGTTCCCCAGCGAGGTAGTATGGGGATTGGTGGCCCCTGCTGCATGGGTTCCCCAGCAGGAGGGTATGGGGCTTGGTGGCCCCTGCTGCATGGGTTCCCCAGCAGGAGGGTATGGGGCTTGGTGGCCCCTGCTACATCATTTTCAGTCTTATAGTAGGTTTTCTGTGAATGCTGGCATTTGGATAAACAGGTCCAGATTATGGACAATAAGCCAGCTCTGGCAAGAAGCAGATCGTCAGTATGGCAGAACACTAAGCGCTTTGCAAGTAAATTACTGAAAAGCAGGCGCTTTACACGCTTCCCTACCAGTTACTCAAGCTGATGAGCTACAGTTCTGTTTTAGTATTTGGGGAAGGCAAAGCAGGAAGAACCCGGCATGGTTGGATGGACGGGTGGTTGGATTGAGGATTCAATTGCCAGAAACCGAACAAAAGGTGCTGATATACGTTCAAAATCCTGTTATTACCACAACTCTGACAGCTTGGTGAAAAATTAATGAATTATTTAATTTGGTTATAACCCCTGGCAAATACATAGCCATATGGCATAACACAACAGTTTCTTACTTAATTACACACCACTTTCCGGAACTATTTGGGGGTAATGTCATGGAAATGCTCTAGTTGGTAGAGCAATCAAATCACAACTGAGCCGCTAAGCGTGGCACTTAACCCCAGAGACTCCAGGGGGTGCTGGATCCCCGGTCTTCCGGTAATGTCTGCTGTTATTGTGGGGAGCAAGATGGGATACATGAAAACGACCAATCTTCCTCATGCAGGTGAATAAACTACTGATATTCTAAAAGGAAATGATACGATTACACCAGTTATTGAAAAACACTGCGTGACACGGTGGCCCACCGGGAATCCACCACGCACTAGCGAGAGGTAAGCAGCATCATGTGGCATAAATGGCCAGTAACAAAGGATTCCTCATAGGCAGTCACAAGGTACACCAACAGCACATGGCTGACAGCAGATAATAGCCCCAACCAGGAGGTGGGATAACTTTCACTTGCAAGACCTAGAAGCCCTGCCTCTTTACTCACTATAACAAACTTTATATGATTATAACAAACATTATAATCATGATGTATATTCAAGTGGGGCGGCATGGTGGTGCGGTGGTTAGCAATGTCGCCTCAAACCTCTGGGACCGGTGATCGAATCCTGCCCAGTTCCATGTGTGTGGAGTTTGCATGTTCTCCCCGTGCCGTTGTAGGGTTTCCTCCGGGTACTCCGGAAGTTATAGTGTGCTTACATGCTGTTTATGAATGTATTATAAATCCTTTATGAATGTACACTGAATGTTATATGATTACATAATGAATGCGGGGCGAAGGTGCAGTTAATGTAAAGTGTTACCCAGTGATGCTCTTAGAAACCACAAATTCATGTATTTGTCTACCAATTCATAGGTAGGAGAAGAACCTATATAATAGCACCAATACTGACTCCTGGATCAATATTTGCAGAAATACTTTCACAATACCTAGAAATCAGCAACTAATCCAACAAACGATTACTTAACAAAATGCTTAAAATTCAATTCACTCAGACATATGCACATACTGCACTATTAACACCACTGCCAAGTACTTCCATGCCCTCTGGAAGTGTCCTCCAGTCTGCTTTTGGAAACTTGTCACTGCCAACCTATCACTTCTTGTAGAGTGCAGCCACCAGGCATTTCCATCTCTTTGTATATTAACCCACCAGAAATACAGTACCAGTCAAAAGTTTGGGCACACCTATCATAGCATGGTTTGTACTATTCTTTACATTTTAGAATAAAGACATCAAAACCAGAAAATAACATATATGGAATTGTGCACTGAGCAAAAAAGTATTAAACTGAAAAATATATATTTGTTTGGGGGAGGGGGGCAGCTCAGACTCAGAAGGTTTTTGGTTCAAATCCCTGTGTGATCCCACCATTGGGCTCTTGAGCAAGGCCCTTGACCACAACTGCTCCAGGCACTGGCTGACCCCACTGTCTCCTCTACACCAGTTTCATGAGGTGGCCTCCTGGAGGTCCGACATACATGTTGAGCACTCATTGGTTGCTTGTCCTTCACTCTCTGAAACTACCCCAAAACCATCTCCGCTGGGTTTAGGTCAGGTGGCCAGGTCATGTGATACAGCACTCTATCACTCTCCTCCGCTGGGTTGGTGCATCCAAACTTTTGACTGGTACTGTATAAACCAATTAAAATCACTACTGCAGTTACAAAATATAGATTTAACAATATCCAAGAGAACAATCATTCTAAACTGGAAAACCAAACCATATCTTTCTGTCACACAATGGCTGAATCCTTTGACATATGAGCGGAAAAACAGCCTCGCTAAATGACCACATTAGACAATCTCTTACTTCAAATATTTAACCCTTTTCCCATGATAATTTCCCCATGTGAAATTTCCCTACCATTTAATGATGCTCTGGGGTCAGATTGACCCCAAACACGGGATAGGGGTTAAATTTACCATTATAGTGGTACAGTTGAGCTCCCTTATGAATGTATTAAAACATAGATGCTGAAGGTTTCATTTCAGTTTTGAGTCCTTGTCTTCCATACTCAATCAAACACTTATCTGGTTCCAGAGTTACCAAGGGAACCAAGAGTTAGAATCACACTCTTAGTAATTTTTAGTATACAATATTTAGAATGCTTTGACATTCCAAAAGAAGACAGACAGAAATATAATAAATATTTCACAGCATGCCACATTTAAGTTACAATTTGATATTTTGTCACATCTATGTTGCGATCATTAGCAGCAACTGCATCTATATATGGCATGTTATTAACGAAAACATGCACATAAGCATTAAAGTACTTATGCATTTTTGACGTTTATATTTTTTTGAAAAGTAGATATGTTACATGCACTCTTAAGGGGATTTAAATGTAAATTACTCCTCAGAAAAGAAGAAAGCTGAATCTTACAAAAATCAGTGACATAGCACAAATTTAAGAGGTTTAGGACTTTGCTGAGTAATCATTTTCACATTGTAGTTTTGTGTCACAAAATACCATTCAACTTTAAATTCATAAGCCAAATACACACATCTTAATTGATCAGCATTGTAGGACACTTTGTAGGTTTTTTTCCCCTCAGAAATGTGACCGTGGAGGGCTGGGGGCAGTACATGGTAAAGAAAAGGGGCATGATGATTATATCGCTTTGGACACTGCTAAATATGTAAATGTAAAATGTAGACATGTGAATCAAACACTGGGGGACCTCACAGTCCAAATAATGCTTAGTGATGAGAAATCTACATGGCCATTGCCAGGCAAAAAGAACCTGTAGAGTCCTGTAGTCAGCAGCTGAAGACATCAACGTGTCTCTGGATAAGAAGAAGTCAATCCATGTCTCATTCTGATATTTGTTCTGACATTTTAGCCTGTCAGACTCATCATCTCCTTCCTGCCTCGATTTCTTCTGGAATAACAGGGACAAAATCCATACAAGGTTCAAGTTTTTATTTTTATTTTATTTTATTTTTAAGCGTTTTCCAAGAAACACAGGCAAATGCTAACGCCACAGTGGAGGGCTGGGGACAGATGCGTGGGGGGGACAACTGGACAAACAGCAATGCAGTACTGGACAACGGCAGTGCAGTACAGTGCACGACAACGGCAGTGCAGTACAGTGCACGACAACGGCAGTGCAGTACAGGACAACAGCAGTACAATGAAATGCACTCGGGAAATTTGAAAATCAGAAGTGTTGACCATGACTATATTAATGAATGCTTAATAGAACGCCTTTGCAAAGCTTTAAAATTCTATTACATAAAAGGAAATGTGCTAGTGCCTCTTGAACGCCACTTGACCCTCTGAGCGTTTCCCATGGGGCTGTGCGCTTCTCTGTAGGCACTGCCTCCACTTGCCCACTAACATTTCAGTGGGTGGTGTAGAATAGAGGATATCTAACGTTGTTTTCACTTGGCCAGGTCAATTCCTCCTCACCGAGGACGACAGTGCAGCCACGGATGCGAGAGCTTGCGGCTGTTTATAAATGCCTGATATACTTCATCATTCATAAATACATATTAATGCATCATTTTCAAATACATATTCTGACAGAGGTGTAGTAATTATTGTAATATGTGTGCGTCTCTCACTTAAACCCGAAAGCACATTTGTGGTTTCATTTACTACTGTTTTACCAAGACAATGTTCCAAAGATCATCAGAATAAAACAAATTTACCAATGTAATTATCTGCCAACTAAACCTTAAAATTTAAGAAAACCGTTATCCATTCTCATGAACCTCTTAATCATATGAACTGACACCTCTCATGGAATGAACTGTGTTCATACATTTGAAAATATGAACAAATTTTAAATGTTGCACAGTTATTATATAATATAATTATAAAAATGTATTATAAAAAAATTAAAAGGTAGTGCAAAGTGATTTCTTCCTCCAGAGCAGTGTTTCCCAGCCTGGTCCTTGGGGACCCCCAGGCAGTCCACAGTTTTGCTCCCTACCGAGAGCTGGGAGGGAGCAAAAACATGGACTGCCTGCGGGTCCCCCGAGGGCCGCTTTGGGAAACGCCGCGTTATGGAGTGAGGCCATGCCACAGACACTGCCATCGGATGCAACGTGACACTTCACTTACTGAGTTTTTACAGAACTGTCACCAGGTAACATTTTTTTGATCCCGCCTCCTTTTTATAATTTGGCTCCCCAATGGCTAGTGGGTGCAGGGTGGGGAAAAAGCCTGGAGAACGGGCGAGGGGAACAATCTGCTTGCCTCTAGCTGATGCACTTTTGCGTGCAGCTGTGGAGGAGGCAGCTACGTCTGGACGACTCTGGAGTGACTCATTTTTCTGATGCGCCACACCGCTTTCAAGCACCCAGTTTCTGATTCACAAACGAAAGGCTATTCTACACATGCACACAATGTAGTACATTAAAGGATTTTTTTTTTTAATGTATGGCAAGATGAGGATATGAAGGAAACAAGGATATGATGGAGATTACTGTGGTGGTTATTATTTTGGATAAGGTGCACCACCAGCATTTTACAGCCACTTTAATTCCCAATAATATTTGTGTCTTCTGTCATATGGTTTGTCAATTGCAGTTACTCAGATGGAAGGTGTCTGTCATGCTCATATGCAGAAATCAATTGCACCATATTTGGAGTTAAACTTAATATTCTGTGCAGAAAAAAAATGGCTTGAGATGTAAAATGCTAATAATTAAGGCTATAATCAAATGATATATTGCAGTTGGTCCTTTCATGGTTAAATGCCAGAGTCCCTTCATAGTTCTATGCCTTCTATTCATGACTGGGGATTTTGTGTATTTACTGTTACTTTAAACTGGAATATGGATATGCTTATTTGTACTGTAGATGCTCACTTATATTTACATATATCACTAGCATCCTGTCCAGGGTGTCCTCCTGCCTTGTGCCGTATGCCGCCTGGGACTGGCTCCAGGTCCTACTGCAAGCCTGCTCTGGATTGGGGGTTGGAAGACAATTGGATGGACTTGAGTGGGAATGCCTGCTGACTGACAATTATCACAGCTTTAAATGCAAATTAATTTTTACAACAAGTACTTACCAGATAGTGTATATACAGTATGACGCTTTTTCTTTTCTTATAACTTTCTTGTCAGTCCTTGGGCCCGATATATTCAGCAGTAGAAGGGACCAGGCTAGATGATTAATGGTTAGTCTCGTTTATCTGAAACCTAGTCTGTGTTCACCAGCTTGCCGGCATGTTCTACCCTCCACAAATAAAGCTACTCGGACCGAGGCTTAGCACTCTCCCGTCTGAAGTCAACTGCACTGTGACAGTGACATGGAATGTGCTGGAAGGCTGCGAGTTATCTGGCACCAGTCTCGGGACCAAGATGAAAGTGAACTAGCTGGCAGGAGCATCACAGCAATAAAAAGGAGAATTTATCGCGTTATGAGAAAACACAATACCACAGGCTGTCTAAATGCATTAAAACATAAGTGCTCATAGTTATCAATATGTAAATCTGTCCTATGCTTGCTTTACTCTTTCCATCCAATATTAGCGCACACTTCTGTGCTGGAATGCTCTCTAAGGTTAACTACTCTAAAAGTCAGGGGAAATGTTTCTGTCTGGGACCTGGCAGCACAAATATGCAGAGTGGAAGAGAAAATTAGTCGGTGCCATTTCTGTGAGCGCACTGAACTCGTGTCACAGATCAGCAAGAGGTCCTGAGATTACAGAAACAAAAGAGTAAGATCAGAAGGGGTGCCATGTAATTCTAAAAGGGTTTATAATACAATACCATTCTGTTGTAACGTTAGACTAATGGGAAAATTATTTTACAGCCGAATCGCTTTTTATTTATAGTTCTCTATGGATCACAGCATGCATTAAGTCTTATTAAGCAGAGTAATAACTATTACTTCCGTTCCAACTCTTTCATTGGATATCTGTAGGATGCATTCACCCAAATAAGATTCAAAGCCACAGCATCCATCCATCTTCTGAAACAGGGTCACAGGCAGTCCAGTGCCTATGAGCACAAGGCAGGGACCAATCCAGAGTGGGGTGCCAGCCCATCGCAGGACACACCAGTCACTCTCACATACCTATGGGCAATTCAGCAACTCCATTTAGGCTCAGTATGCTTTTGGACTGTAGCAGGAAACCAGAGGACCTGGAGGAAACTTGACTACAACACGGGGAGATGCATGCAAACTCCACACACATCAAATTCCGGGCAGAGACTTGAACCCCGGTGCCAGAAGTGTGAGGTAACAGTGCAAACCACTGCAGCACCACACTGCCCCCAAAGCCACAGCAAAAAGACTAAATACATTTCTTGGAAGGTAGTCACCCAATGAAAATTTAATATCCCATCCACAAGTCACGATTAAAGTGGCCCAGCAGTATCTCAGCCCGGCAAATCCACCTCTCTTCCCTGACTTATAGAGTCACCTCTGGGCTTCTTCACTGGCAAGTAACAAGCAGGAGAGTAGCAGAGTATTTACTTCAGGTGTTGATACAAGGCAAGGCCATCAACCAATGAAAAAACGTGGGTTGCAGCAGCAGAGAAGAACCATCCTTACAGACGTAGCCATGTCTAATGTCTGTATGTCTAATCGGATGTCAGTTCAGAACAGCTATTCTGTAAAATATCAAAAAATGACATTTAGTCAAAAACTATTGCATGGTTGCAAATGTAATATTTAAATTCAGAAGTCTGATCAAGCTCTTTAATGTAATAATTAACAAAGACGCCATGTTTCTCGTTTATATTTAGTGCATGATCTATTTTATTTTATTTTATCATCATCAATGCATCCATTTTCTACTGGATATCATGCTCAGTGCAGCTGAACACTGCACCATCATCAATTCTATCTGAATAAGAACATTTTGTAAAACTCAGCATATACATACAAACAGAAAAGCAAGTATAGTAATAATAAAATACAATGTACACTGCTACTGGTTTACTTTACATCCATATTTTAATTTCATAATATCTGGCCAATTCAGATTTTAATATTGCGTACTTCAATGACAAATACATTATTTTAAGTGCTTCAGACATCTCCAGTGTCACAAATGACAATCAAATCTTTTCAATGTCTTCATTTAAATGGTAAAACATTTCAATTCCTCAGTCTAAACCTGACTATTTCATTAGTTAAATACTATGACTGCATAAAGGGAAGAACAGCCATCTATTTTTGGCTGAATCACCTATTTTGCCTGTTTTTCCTTCGTTGATCCAAGATGGAAATTGCATCCGCAATAAACCTTTAACCTCTTCATAACCTCTTGTGTATCTATCTGCAAGTTCAGTGCGAGTGATACCCACTACGGTCTGTGCTCACATTCTACAACAGAAAAACAAAAAAAATGGCAGATTTCCCCTTATTTTGTCAGTCTGACCTCAGAAATCACAACCTTTTATGATTAAACCTTCAACAGCAAGAATCCTAACAAACAGATTCCTGTGTAAATGTTGCAGGCATACCGTTGCCATGACAACCTGCCTGCATCATGAGCACTGAGAGTGAGGTCGTCCCTTGAGCTCCTCACACACAAGGCAGTGTGCTGCAGCGCCTTCTCTTCATCACATGGTATGTGTCAGCTATACGTGGGATTAAGTTCAGAGACCCAGCCAATAAGAAGAACCAGGCAAAACTGGGTCCAATGGAACCATTGTAAGATTCCATCAAAAGGGGACAAAAATGAAAATAAATTAGCACAGACCCACAGCAACCCAAGTCAAAGTAACTCCCACAAACATCCTAATGAAACCAATGGAGCACCCACTGGGAATAATACTGGAGGGATGTAGCTGATCCATTTTCAAGATACGCATTATACAAAACGTGGGTTTTACTATGTGGAATTGGCAAAAATGTTCATAGCTCGCCTTTGGCAAGAGACTAAAACTTGTGCACCAAGAAGTTACTTTACAATTGCATCAGTGAATAATTTGTTTTTTTTTCTCATTAATCTGACATGCAAGAACGTAACAGATTTGTTACTCAATTTACTAAAAGTGTGATTATTCATGTATGCCTCTATATATGCTGTAATCAAAAGCAAACAAAAGCCATATAAACCAAGAATATATAAAGAAAAAACTATTTCAGAAATGTCATGCCCTGCCTTCCAGCCCCCACACCTGTTGCTTGTTTTGTCTTGCCTCTCATTTCAGCACCTCATGTGGATCACACCAGCTGCCTTTTGTTTGCCCCCTTTCAATCCTCTTTAAAAGTGCCTCCCAGTCCTGTGCTCCCCAGTCTGGTCATTGATGTTACCCTAGTGTGTGCTCTGCTATCTGCCTGTTTGCTAGTTGTGCCTTTTGTTTGACCCCACGTGGTCTGTTCATTTGCCAGACTCTTGTTTTCTCCAGTAAAACCCTCCTTAGTTTGCCCTTACGTCTGCTCCTGCCTCCTTTATATTTTGGGACGTGACAAGTCTATCCTTTTTATATCACTGTTACAATATCTGTTAAACACATTTTGGAATAACCTGATGCATATTTTATAAACCAAAGGAAAAGGAATATACACTGCTGACAGACAATGAGAGATAACTGTGTATTAATTTCCCATCAAAACATCAACCAGAATATGTGGAATACACAGTAATGTATGACTATTACAGGTATTTGAGGTCTCACACACAAACTGCAAAAGCTGCACACTCACCATATTTAAAAACCACATTCAGTATTTAATTCTATTTGTATTCTAGACATCTTGTTGTCTGGCCAATCGAAAAGGAATGCTTGGTCATTATTTTTGTTGTTTAGATAAAAACAAGAAAGACAACAAAGCAGAACATATCAGCTTACCTACCAGCAGGAACAAGAGAAGGGGCTCTAGATGATCATTAATAAAGGTCCGACAGATGGCCCACGCCACCGTCACGCAAAATGTAAACCCTTTACCATGAGTGTAAATCATCTGGGGTGTGCCGAGGGTCTGCCAAGCTGTGCAAAAATCGTATGGGAATGGAGGGTGGGTGGGGGGTTGGTTGGCATCCCTTTCTTCATATTGAAATCGGCAACCCTAACCACAATGTAACACTAATCATAGAAATGTAATTAAATATAAAAATGAAAGAGACTGTTGTTATGGGCAGGGTTAACAACTTTGGGCAGCTGGCTGGTGTGATTTTCCAATTGAGACAAATCTACATATACACGCAGAAGCATTTACATGTACATTGACATGTACATTTTTATTACCTTGTAAAGAGTCTGCAGGGTTTGCAGTCTGCCCTAGTGCTTTTGATATAGCTAATTTTAGGTTTATAATGGAATAATATGGATTTGCAGTAAGATTTCTTGTGCGGTCATGAGAATCTGAAAGCGCAAGAGTCACGCCAGATGCGCGGGAGTTGGCAGCCCTGTATGGGAACTAGGGATGCAACGGCACTCGGTAAAATACCGGACCGTTCGGTACACGCTGCACGGTCCGGTATGCCGTTGTGTACCGCGGTATTTCGGTTTTGAAAATGGTGCTTAAAGCTTATCAGGCTACTGTTAACCCTTTGGGGATGATGCCACGTATCTTTCTCCTCTATTTCCGTTTATATCTCGCTGAAATCATGAAAAAAAGAATCATGAAATCATGGAAAAAAAACGCTGGCTAAATCTGTAATCTGTCTTTTTTTCCAAAATGCACATTATGGGAAGCATGAAAGTTTTTTAAATTAGGCTAAATCGGCAAAAAAGTAAACCATGTCAGCTTTCTTTGTTTTATCTGCATCTGGGGTGTGTAGTACCGCATAGATTGCTTTCGAATTCTAAACAGCCACATTTCCGTGGCTGTTATTCAAATTGCATTCGCATGGTAATCTAATGCACAACGCAGCGGTGAAACTCAGGTAGATCCCCATCAGCGCCATAAAGGGGCCAGGTTTGAATGGCTCATGCTTACACATGAGAACTCCTAAATATTCAATGGAAGGAAACCAGAAATAGTGACATGGGTTTTTCTTATTTATTAATCCAACTGAATGTTGCAACTACACAATTTATTCATGTTTTTTCATGTAGCCAATACTTTGGTGATCAGGTATCTGGGATCAAAACAAAATCTGACATACAGTATTTACAATATGCATCAAAATAAAAATGAGTGTAATGGCAAAACAAATATATAAGAAATAATTTATTTGCCATGAATTAAGTTTATGATATTTGAAAAAATGTGTGATCATGACCCAGTCAGTGAACGTTTCCTACCCCTAGAGTCCAGAGGGTTAAGCGGTAAGTGCCAATGCTTAGAGGCAGTTTATTATTTGTTTTGTTACATTATGATTTGTAGTGTTGTGTTTAAACCAAACCGAAACCATGGCCCAAATACCGAGGTATGTTCCGTACCATGGGATACCTGTACCGTCACACCTCTAATCGGAACACGTTACTTTATTGTGCTCGGGCACTTGCACACCTTCCCGTGGCACACCCGAAATCAATTCTCTGGCTTCACCATTGGTCTAAGTACTGTCCCTATCTTCCCTATCACAAACAGCACCAAAGACATTGCCCACAGAAGGTTCATTTTCATTTGGCAGTAAACAAGCCCGGGCAAAGCTCAAATAAACTTTTTAACACATCTACACTCTAAGGAAATGTGGTAATTGTTTTTGTGCACGATTCTAGATCTCTACTGAGGAATGTAAAACGGATATTATCCTCACAGAGAGAAGTGCAGTAACCAGTAAACAATGTGATTGGAGAACAGAGACATGCTGAAGGGTACAGCGTTAGCAGTCTTCCTCGAAATGTCACAGGGGGTCTTTTAAGAGACCCCATTATAAACAGATACACAGAAACAGATCTGGGAAACCTGCCTGTGGGTCATGCTGGGCATTTAACCATTGTGCTCAGAAATGAGGCTTCAGCTCCAATGCAACATCCAACATACAAGAGAAACAGTGACGACCTCTCAGAAATGTCCACTTTATGGGAAGATACCCAGTTAACACAGTCATAGGCCTGCTGGAGGAGAATCAAGTTTTGCTACTGTAAATGTCTCTATATACAGGGGTCCACATAAGTGGTACGCGAGTATGCACGTGATACAACAGTAAAATGTGCGTCAGTCTTACTCGCATGGGCGGGATCAATAGTAAAATTCCGCGGCAGTTTTCGGTCTTCGTGGCGCAGAAGCGTACCTAATTCGGGTAACTTCATACTGGAGCTCTAATAAAGCTCCAGTATGAAGTTACTCAAAGTAGGTACGCTTTTGCACCCTGAAGACCGAAAACTGCAGCGCATTTTACTGTTGATCCCGCCCATATGTACTCGCGTACCACTTATGTGGACCCGTGTCTATCCACAATGGTACTCGCGTACCACTTATGTGGACCCATGTCTATCCACAATGCAGATGAAAACACATAAGGCATGGATTAGCTTCAATGGAGATACATAATTAATACACTAGAAGTGTTGCAGAGTTGGAAGTTTAGTCCATGGAGAGCTAATTTTCTATGGGTTTAACTTTCTACGTGACCAATGAAAGCTATGTTAAAAAAGGTATAAAATCATTAGAAATGTGGTATCAGCTAGAATAATATGTTTACAATGTAGCCAATCTATCCAGCATCAAAGCACAGGATCTTATTCATAAACACATCATACTCGCTGAGTGTCTGAACTTTGTTCATGATTCTTCTCATTGCAGTATCCCACATCGCTGTGGTGTTTCGTAGAAGGCGATATCTGCTTTGCCCGTTTGACATTAGATTTTTAGAAAACTCTGGCCGTTTCAGAATTTATATCACACACTCCTCTCATGAAGCATGACGTTACAGAGGACACCCATGCATAAGAAATTTGGATGATGCCATCAAAAACGCGGGGCTCATTATGTTTGAAGTGATGTCAATCAACACAGGCATCACAAACAGAAAGTAGAACTTCATTCTCCACTCATTGCACAGATCTCTACCAAGAATCAATGCTAAAACTGATATAATCCAAAACAATCTTTTTTTTTTGTAATGTCTCCAGTATTCTGCCTTTCAGATGATGGATTTCTGTGAGAGACAATTAGGTACAGATAGGAACACAATGTGTAAGCAGCTCGCTCGGTCAATTAGAAGGCCTGGCTGACTTTGCCAAGAGAGGCAACACCTTTGCTACCTGTGTGTGCTGCATTGGCCTTGGGGACTGATTAATGCATCTAGGAAATCAGCATTTAACGAGACCTTAGGGAAAAGGTATACCCGCATAGAAACTGAAATTCTCTCTTCTCCATTTCTGGTGTGCAGGTATATGAAAACATCATCTCATAAAACCTTCCAAACAAGCCTTGGAAAAGTGACAGCATGAGGCGTATATTATAGCTCATTCCAAAAAAGCTTTTACCTCGTGCATATGCTAGGTAGGTGCTTTCTGGACTCCGAATAGTTAAATGGTCTAGGAAGAAAAGCTTCCTTCTGTTCGTGGCATTATGTAATCCTTTTGGAGAGAACGTCATGCTGTTCCACAATGAGCCCACATAGGGAAATTAGACAGCTTTAAAGGGACCAACTCAACAGAAAGAAAAGATACAGGAATGCATTTGCTACCCATCATCCAAGCACCCCTCCCCCAACAGGAACAGAGCAGAATCAGAAAGATAGAGGGACGGCATGGTGTTCGAGTGGGAATAGCGGAGAAAGTATTTCAAGTAGGAGGGAGAAGCATAGAATATGCAGGAGGTAAAAGGGAGGTGGGAGGGGAAAGCAGGAGAGGCAGGAGTAAAGGAAGGGCAGGGGGAACATACCAAGGAGAAGCCGAGGGAAGGTAACAAAACATGGGTCACAGGAACAGTGGTTTGGTACAAGGAGACAGAACTTGTCCTTTCATGCCCCCTCCCCAATTTACACTGCACAACTTCCCATTTCTGATCGATTCAAAATCAGCACTAAACCCAGGAAGAAAACGTGTCCTTGCAAAGCATCTTTCGAATCTCTCATTCTCAAAATTAAAAGGCAGGAAAAAATGTTTTCAAAAACACAACCTCCATTTGAATTGGCCACGGAGTTGATTGGGATTTTTCCAGAAAATGAATGTAAATAAACAATCCCCATTTCCAACTATGTGGAATGGCAAATGAATTTCAGAATTCTAGAATATTTCCTCTCCTGGGGGGCAGGGCTGGACCTTTTTCCCCATATAAAGGCAGGGGAATATTTATCATAGGACATACACTGGCAATAATTCACTATGGGAAAGCCAGTACAAACACGGGGAGAACATGACAATTCACGGAGCCAGGGGGATCCAAAACACCAGCCCTGGAAGTGTGAGGTCACCACACCACCCCAAATAAACAAACACAAACAGATAAATAATGAACCATGTGTTACTACATTTGGCTTCTGCAAACAACAAATGTCACGATGCTAAATGGCATCTGACTGTCCTTTTTCCCCGAGATGCTGAAAGGTCATTCACAAGCTTTTTCGTTTTGATAAGAGCATCAGCAAGTACAGTGGCACTGTCTGGCAACGGCATGCCGGGGTATGGTCCACTCGGTCATGGTTTCCAGTTACAAGCAAGCCAGTAATATCCATGCTGGAGTTGCATAAGACAGCGTTTCTCAACCCGGTCCTTGGGGACCCCCTGACAGTCCGCGCTTGTGCTCCGGAGATCCCCAAGGACCGGTTTCAGGAACATTAGCATTAGACACCAAGAAACTTGCAGAGTCTTCAGTTAGGTTGGACAGTTTTAACCAATGCCAGCATTCTAGAATCAACAGTCTACAGCCTGCAGATGATATTTCTGAAAGGCACTTACATATAACTAAGTGAAAAACTCACCAACGCATTGCCAAGCATTACTACAGTGTGATACTTCCTTGAAAATGCATAAAGTGAACACGACAAGGAAAACAGAAACCACAACAACAGGAACAAGACATGCTATTCTATTTTACTAGGTATTAAAAAGAAACATATCAAGAACAAAATCTCTGGAATTACCATTTTATGACATACATGGCCATCTTTGAAAAAGTTCATTAGAAACAATGGCTTCCCTCTATAACTGCCCTTTGATACGGATTTATTAGTACGCAAAAAGTACATTACTTTCCATTTCAATCTTTCCAATCACTCTCTGGAAGCAACAGGCACAGAAATTTGGTTTCTACCATCCAATTATAATCATCCACTTTCTATAAACCCAGGGTGACACCCAGGACAGGATGCCAATTCATCGCAGGTGTAACAGCTAAATTTAATTTGATGCTTCTCCACATGCTGTCTGTAACCACAGAACATGACTGAAAAGCAAATTTCCAAAATTTGGTTTCTAAAAGTCCCTCATCACATGTTACAATATTGGGTGCCAGAACTCACTCGGTCCTCATTGGACGGAGGGACTTTTATTGGACGGAGGAAATTTGGGAATTTTTCTCTTCAGTTATTAGTAGCAATGGGGTATGTAAACTTCCTCAGCTACCTGTTTTGCCAGGGTTAAATGCTAGAAGTAAAACACTGGTCTTAAAAGCATTTGTACTATAGCATTTGTAGATAATGCATTTAGAAATGTTTTCTGTATTTTTAGTATCATGTTAGTCTGGTGTAATGTCTCTTTAAATAACAGGCAGTACCTTTATGATATCATCCTCTGGGAGGTGACATCATTTACGGTGGAAAAACAACAGCACAAAACATCAGTCAGTATTAGCAATGGGTTTCAATTCTTTTGTGGTTTTACTTTGATAATAATAATAACTAAGAAAATTTAAAAACATTTTTGAACAAGATTAAGTATAAAATTAACTCAGCACTATGGCACTGATGATTCTGCACGGAGAAAAAAAAAGTTTAAACTTTAAATTTCCACCCAATTATATCCCTAACAGGATGGAAATTTACTCCAAACAAAAATGGTGAAAGAACTAAACATTCACAATAAGATATAATTATCTGTGGTTTCAAAACTAAATTTCATATTTGATACGAGGAAATGCACCACACAGTAGGAATGATCCCTACATACATTAATATACATATACACCATATGAAACCAAATCCTTTAAAATGAAAGGCCCATAATGTGCCATTTTGTTTTCTGTTTGTCAGATTCAGACACAAATGATTTAAAATACAGATGCTACCCAGAAAAGAATAGATGGCTCAGGATTTCTGATAAATAAAAGTGGATCTTTCATGAATTTTACCATGCCTGAGAAAAGGCCAATGACAGTAAAATATGCTTTAGTCAGCTATAAACACCTCTGCATCTTTCCAAAAAGCCTGTAACTCTACAGCCATAACTTACAAACAGGACGGTCAATAGCATTGCATTCCAGACTCCAGAGCAAGCATTCCTCCCTTTAAGATAAGTTTTAAGGAAACTGGCTAACCAAAGTGGTCACAAAACTTTCATAAAAAAAGAATAGATATGCTCCTTGTGAAAACGAAATGAAAATATCATAAATAAATGAAAACAAGCGCACACAACTGGCCAATACCAATCTCTGTAACAGCTCATGGAATAATTAAAAACATCTTCACCCATGTAAGTGTGCTGTTAATGTCAGCATGAAATATGTATTTTGACTGCTTCACTTATTATTAGGTATCATACTTTTTATAGTGCCCCCACAGCTGGGTGGTTTCAGTCTGCACTAGAACTTCTGTTCTGCTCCTATGGACCGGACTGAGCCATTTCAAGAGGGGAATGTGTAGCCACGTTCGATTCAACTCATTTCAATATAGCGCCTTTCACAAAAAACTTGCCCCAAGTTACTTAACAAGAGTGTACGGCAATGCATTATTAGTTCATGGACATCATTATGTTAGCCATCACATGCAAAACAGTTACCCAAGCTTTCAAAATGATTTAAAAATGAATTCCATAAATTGAAGTGACACACAGTACATGATTTTGTTCGTTGCATAGGCTGTAATTTCCCAAAAGCATAGATGCTAACTACGATAGCATCTTACATGGTTAGGACCATGTAGCCGAATGGAACTGAACTATGTTATTTGCAGTCCTCTAAATACGGCGCCGCTATCCCATGATTCAATGCGATAGTGACGTAACTCCGCAGGCCCGATAGATCAATTCTGATTGGACACCGCCCGCCTTTTCCCAAATTGTCATTACCTTACGCGAACTACATTAGTTCTGATTCGATCTCGTCTCTGGAACATTTTCGTCTTTTGTTTTTATTTGTTGACGAAAGTTACATACTGTATTAAGTTGTTCTGGTTAACAAAAAAAATACTGTGTTGTGGTAAAGCGTTTGTATTGTTACATGGGCTTTTTAAGTGCTGCATTTGCAAACAGTACTGTGCACAATGTGTAACGTCCACTTGGCAACCTCCCAGCACGTATTGTGATATCCCTGCCCAGGGCCACCATAGCCTTCAGGAATTAGTGCAATATAATCCTACAATTGTTATTTAATTAGGGAAAATAGTAATGGCACATTCAATTCCTGAGACTGAAGGCAAGATTCTCTCTGGTGCCCAAATGAGGTTCTGTCCCAACCGCTGTTCATTCCTCTAAAGAAAAAAAGCTGCTATACCCATGAGAAGGATAATAATAATCAGAGCTTTGCTTCACACTGAGGTCTGGTGTGAGATGTACTGTACTATAAAATTCCTGTTCTATCATTAAAGGTTTTCAAAACGCTGACACATTTGATTAGAGTATATCTGTGGCAATTCAGAATACTAATTTCGTATGAGTATTAATCGAGTACTTATGAATTCCTTTAGCATTTGCCTGTGTTGCTGCTGATTTGGCTTCTCAGGCCTGTTCAATGTTCTCTCAGCTGTGTGTGCCAGGGATTCCAAGATATCTACATATCAGTGAAGCACTCAGCTCTGTAAGGAGACACATGACATCCTACAGCAACAAAATTACAATAAAATCACACCCTTCATACCAAACCATACTTCCTACTTTATCATTGAAATAGATAATAATATAATACAATATGTAAGTCCCACATGCTGCCAGGAAATCCTTATTTTAGACACACCTAGTCTGGCAACACTTCGTCTCCCAGGAATTTTAACAAACCTGTGGCTCATTAAGTTGTTTATCTGGTTGGGAATTTTAAGATCTTGTTTTCATGTTATTACCTTACTGAGCTACCCTGTGTTTTACTTTCTGCCAGATTTTCGTCAAGTGTTTTGGGTTCCTGCGGTATACGTTTTGGCGACGGTTTTCGGCAACAGTCATCGAGCTTTTACACTGGGATCCTGTCTCCTGTGCCGGTTAAAGCCCATGGGGCTGAGGGCGGTGTTGGTGGCAAAGCTTGCCGTTTACCAGCAGTTTCCAAGTCAGCACCCCCTCAGATGACGGGCCCCCTACCCCACCACTTACGCGACCTAATGGGTTGACCGGTGCTACCTGTCTCTTATCATTATATTACAAACATAGAAAGAAGAATGAGAATGCAGCCCAATAAAGCCGCCAGCAGCATCTCGTCCACACTGCTACAAGCCACACATACACCAAGAACTGAACCTTATCAGTCACCCTCTTGCTGTTTATCACAAAGATGCAAGAGCCCAGGATGGACAGCAATGGACAGAGTATTCTATATTGCTATCCAACAAGAGCATGACCTCCTACCCATGATATATACGCGTTGCACAGGAAGCATCAAGCCTATCCATAACCACCTTGTGTTTGAGGGACATTCATTCAATACAATGACTAATACCTCATTTCTCAGTGCAGAATACAAGCTGCATCACAGAATACAGAACAGTGGAGTATTAATCATCTCCTTACTTATAGTTAGTCTGGTGTGCTTGGGATAAGATGATCTAGTGTAGCATATCCGGTCTTCACACTGACAAGTTCCCAAGATGCTTCCCACTAGCATGGCCACCTTCTAAAGCCAGGCCCACTCTGGGTGGTTCCAGTTTGCACTCAGCCACACTTAGAGAGTTACAAATTGCAATCATGGGCGATTACTGGCAAGAGCAAGACAGGTAACTGCCCAGGGTGACATCGTATAACTGGTGCCACTAGCTACTACTAGGTTCCACCATTCCCATGACATCACATTCAATGTTATACTTTCACAAATAAGCTAGAAATTGTTTATTACAATTTCTTGCTCATTCTCTGACATTATTTACCTTGCCTGTATGAACTGGATTTCACAATTTTAGGTACAATTAAATGTTCATATTTTCAAAACAAAGGGCGGTATATTAGTGCAGTGTGGTGCATTTTCAATTACAGTTACCCAGCTTATAATTTAACTGAGCACTACCATACACATTCTCCATTCTTTATGCAAAATGTTACCAGTGGACACTAAGCTGTTTTTCCATACAGACCAATTTAATACAAAAGCATACCAGCTGAAAGGCAGAAAAACTATTTCTTGTTTTATGACTCTATACTATGACCCTGGAATAGAAACATTCCATGCCCATGATTAATTACTTTCGATTTCAGCAGATATTTTCCGAATTTATATAAAGAACTTTACCAGCAATGCAGGACGACTTCAACAATAAAGACCAAGACGTGTTACCATTGACCTTGCTGGTTTATCGGGCGCCCTTGTCAGTTACTCTTACCTTTTCTCACCATTAATGGGCTTATAAATCTTCTGAAAGCTTATAAACCTACAGCATAATCAAATGAACCCTGAAAATGAGCAGATCTGACAGCAGCTAATTATAGATCTAACGAAAGCTCACTTCAGAACATAGTTACAAATTAAATTATCTTTTTTTCCACACCCCATCATCAAAAGATTTGTTGCAAACATGTCAAAGCCATGTCAGAGAATTCATCCCAGCTCACCATCACGGGAGTTATCATCCAGCGAGTCAACATGAATCACATTCTACACACAATGAAGCAGCAGTAAACCATTCTCTGGAAACTGCAATATCCACTTGCAGACAAACTAAAAACGCTTTGCATTGCTTTACATATTTTGCTAAAATATGCATATTATGATTTTTTTTCCTGCAACCCCGCTGTCAATGTGTATCCCATTACTGTCCCTTGGAACTGGTGTTTCCCAAGTCAGCAGACATTGATCTATTGGAACATCACACAAAACCTAAGCACTTACCACTTTCAAAAAGGCTGACTTTGACTTTACGAAGTTGCATGCGGCTTTTTGCCTTAATGCCATTAATTCTCAAAATCACAGTGGGGACTGTATTTCTCCTTTGTAGTTAAAGCTGCTATTTCTGAAAGGGAACTGAAGATCATTTCAGTAATCAAGGCGCATTAGACACACGAGACCATAGTGCTCAGTTGTCACGCGAGATCCGGTTTTACTGACTTGTTACTTTTTCGTGCAAACTGAGATAAGAAAGTTGCATTCGCACAGAAAACTGATACAAAACGGGACTCAAGGAAGGAAAATGTGCACCGCAAGCAGAAATTTAGCAAGGCATCTCCTGGAGCAATTCTGACTGACATTTCATCTCAGGAGAGCCGTGATATACAGAGGGGCATCACAAAATGAACGGCAGTGCTTCATTTACAATTCCATTTTCAATATAAATGTACTTTTCATTTGTTATTTTTGCTGTGACTCTTATAGTAATTATACCATGCAGTTTCTTCTCTGTATGAGGTGTCTTTCGTGCAAACTAGTCCCTGCCAAATTCACATTTCAGATGATTTTCTCTATCCGGTCTATGTATACCACAGGGTTGTAAGGGAAAAAAAAACCCTTTGGAGTAAATTGAATTTCTGTAATAAATATTCATCTCATTAAACTAACAACACACAAACAACAGTCATTTTTAATGTCTGCATTGAGCACATGGTTTAAACATTCACAGTTCAGGCTGGAAAAAGTATGTGAACTGCTGTAATTAGTAACAAAGGTTAAACTTTTGTGTCAGCTGCCCAAGGAACACTCTCCCCAAAGCAGGCCCACTGTCCCAGGGGGGCAACTGGGGAAGGTGACCCAGCCCCAGGGAGGGCAGGAGAGGGCCCAGGTGGGATGGTTTGCGCGTCATGAGGGCCCGGGTTGAAATAATTTTGCCCTGCGCCCAGCAAATATGCAGGGCAGGCCTGCCCAGAAGTGTCGCGAAACATCAGGGTGGCAATTCGCAGTGGTTTCCCTCTTGTTCAGTATTTTATGCTGGACACATGAACAGAGACTCGAAGAGAATTCTGCAGGTCCTCTGCTCTTACCCACTGGGTCTCTTTCAGCTCCTTCAATATTTCATGCCGCACCCTTACTGTGATCTGTGCAGGACGCCCACTCCTAGGGTGAGTAGTAACCGTGCTGAATTTCACTCATTTATGTATCTGCCCGATTACAGACTAACAGAGGTCCACGCTTCCAGTGTATATCTGACACTGGCAGCTACAGTAACAGTATGGTAGGTCCATGCTAGATCGAGAAGTGCTGCGGAATCAGATGAGAAGGTATAGTTCTTAATTACCATCGATGCAATATGTGCACTTTTCTCGACACGTGATGTCATACTTGGAAGGAAAAAAAAAACGTAAATAAAATTATAAATTGACTGTCAAATCTATTATGCTAGATAAATTGATCATGATCGTATCCAGTCGCAGATTTCTCGGGATGAGTTCATTTTCTTCATTTACGGCCATAAACTGCCTGCTGCGGTTAAGGTACAGTCAGGGGTACCTTAAGTTATTCTCTTCACTTTGGTTCATTAAGTGTTTTGTGCAACCGCTAAAGGACCTTTAAGGGATTCCTTAGGTAAAAGACCAAGATTAGAAGATAAACTTAAATACTTACGTGAACATTTTAAGGAAACCTTAAGGAGGACATTTAAGGATGTTTTGTGCAACTGACTTGATTTTAAGGAAATCTTAACTTAAGGCGTTTTGTGCAACCGGCCCCAGAATTTAAGCCAATCCGTTCTCTCCCAGGACTCTGATAAAAGTTCTGGCTGGGGTCCTGGACAGGCGGCAGCATGGGTCACATGCTCCTCAGCAAGTGGGCTGCCCGCAGACGTCTGCTTGTAAATCGGCACACCACACTCAGATATCGGCCGATGCCGATACATCTATAAATGCCAAATATCGGCCGATATATCGGTCGACCTCTAACAGCAACATTAGCTAATGACAGTGCAGCAGTGATTCATCTATCCACCCATTCATATTTATTTATGAGGAATCACTGTGGTATATCGTTCAAAGTCACCATATGGTACACAGTCATGACTTTTAAATGGCAAATAAGCTTTTGACAAGTTTCTAAGTACAATGACACAAAGAGTATTGATTATATACACTTTATTCTTGCCAGATTTTTATTAGTAAATATATTGTTGTCAAAGAGAACAAAAAGAACAAGAAAAGGAAGGGAAACTTCCCCCTTTTATAATTAGTTCCTCTAACAATAATTTGCAATAAATACTAGTGATCACATGATAGGTGAAATTTTTTAAATTTTTAAAAAGTCTGAGGGAGTTACAGAAACTGCTGCTACTAAAACTTAAATGTTAAAAATGTAAACAGAATAATATTGAAAATTAAGCAATTTTAGTAAAAGTAAAAAGGAAAAGAGGGAAAGTGAGATAAATGATGGAGAGGTGACTGATTACTGTTATAAAACACTGGCTTTAATTACATTTGCTGGTGCTTTTTGGGAGGGGCATGGCAAATTAGATAGTATAATTGAGCTTGAGAATGTGTTTGTGTTGTCAAAGTGTGTCAGACTTGGGCTACTGAAATTAAACTCCTCACTAAAATCTGAGTCTTTTCGGATACTTTTCCCATTGTTTTTAAATAACTTAGCAGGATTTGGAAGAGGAGAAGAGAGTGGGTGGATTGAAAATCTTCCAGGCCAGGGTGTAAAATTTTCTAGAAAGACAAGGTAGTGTTCTTAAACATTCATGCAATACTCATATAGATCACTCATTTATAAATTGTCAAGTTTCCAGTCTATAAACACAAAACATGAGTCAAGTTTAACATTGGATCATGCACTAATTCTTAGATAAGAAGACATATTTAAAGTAATAATACTAACTGCAGTATCTGAGTATGGCCCATACAGGGAAATCTCTGGCTTAACTACATTATATTCTATACTATGTGTTGGGGAGGTGCAAAGCCAGGAGGCGACACCAGTAACCTTTTCCTAATTCAGTTGTCCGACTATTTCAACTAATCAAAGTTGTTTTATCTCAATGCAGAAAATGCACCCCGACCTGGAGGTCAGCCCAAGTATAGGCCTTTCAGGGACCGGACACAGTTTGCACAGTTTGTTTGTGTTTTTCCTCCAAGCTGATGGCTCTCTTTAGTTTTGTTGTTCTTCTGTGTTGCCATTCCTTACTAAATCCATCTCCTCTCCCCTCCCTAAAGAAAGCCCACATTCTTTCCTCCTATTCCCTGTTTTACGTCCCACCAAGAGCAAGAGTTACACTGAATTACTTTATCTAGAGATGCTCACTCTAGTCATTCAGACCGGGGGGATCTAAGGTCACCTCCTGACATCCACAGATGCTCAAGGCAGATATCCTGTCACTGTCTGCTGCAGCCACAATGCTATCACAGCATACCATCTTATTAAGGATCCTGGCTGGCCTTTTCCCCAACTGTTTACAACGGGTATACCTTTAATGTCACTAGTTATTATGATGCCAGGCCAAACTTTAAATTTTAAACTAACAGATCTTACTCACCTCTAGAAGCACAAACTGAAACCTTTGATTATACATTTTCTTATATCCTATTCTATTCAAATGTAGATTTTGCTAAATTAAAATGTTTGTTTACATATCAATGCACGAAAGCATGTCACAATGAATAAATCATGCAACACACATAGAATGATGAACATTTTTAACTGATACTTAAATTAACCCAAGCCACATGTGATGCACTTGCATCTGCAACTGCAATATAACTGTAACCATCTTATCGATGTAGCAAAATCTGTCATTCACAACCCACTGAGCTTTTATTTGATCCCTGCCTTTGACCTATAAGCACACAGAAAACATTACATTTACCTCTGCGGATAACTGTGGATAATTATGGTTTCTTATTGGCATGTTGACTAGCACCAGGGGAAATCAGAGATTAATATTACCATATTATGATGGCATCTTTGTCTCGCTGCCTATAAGGTGGCCCTGAAGGTACTAAGACACTTAGACAAAGATTTAAAATGCTTATTAATTATACATAATGATTAAAGGGGAACAGAACTACGCCGCAGGTTGTTTGTTATTTGTATCATAGTTACGAACAAAGCGAGCAAGCAACTATTAGGAATTTAATGTTAGCACTCAATCAAGATGAAATGAAGCTTTAATTGCCTTTTATTCAAGTACATGGCGACTTGTCAGCATATACCATTGTGCTCTCCTGCTTAAGACATACGCACACTCATATACAAGTGAGAGCAAAGCTTAAAGTCTGAGCACAGGGCTGACCGTTCATTCAGCTGCCCTGCAGCAATTCTCACGGGGTTTGGGGCCTTGCTAAAGGGCACTGGATTTGAAAAGGCGACCATCCGATAACAAACACAGAGGCCTAACCCTGTGAGCCGCACATCGAGCAGAAGAGAATGAAGCGATATATACAGTGTGTGTATATTTGTGCATACAGTAATTTAATTAATTTTTTTATATGTTAAGTATATCCACATGTTTTAGGCCCAGTAT
>JAODKL010000001.1:39425672-39445386 GCA_026780765.1 Petrocephalus schoutedeni | reverse complement strand
ACATGGGTTAAAAGCAGAGGACACATTTTGTTGTTGCATGCTGTGGTGCGTCAACAATGACGATTAATCACCTTCACAGTCCATCACAGGGCACAAGGCAGGGGTACACCGTTGATTGAATGCCAGTCCATCAAAGGGCACAAGGCAGGGGTACACCCTGGAGGGGATGCCAGTCTATCATGGGGCACAAGGCAGGAGCACACCCTGGAGGGGATGCCAGTCCATCATGGGGCACAAGGCAGGGGTACACCCTGGAGGGGACGTCAGTCCATTACGGGGCACAAGGCAGGGGTACACCCTGGAGGGGATGCCAGTCCATCACAGGGCACAAGGCAGGAGCACACCCTGGAGGGGATGCCAGTCCATCACAGGGCACAAGGCAGGAGCACACCCTGGATGGGGTGCCAGTCCATCACAGGGCACAAGGCAGGAGCACACCCTGGATGGGGTGCCAGTCCATCACGGGGCACAAGGCAGGGGTACACCCTGGAGGGGGTGCCAGTCCATCACGGGGCACAAGGCAGGGGTACACCCTGGAGGGGATGCCAGTCCATCACAGGGCACAAGGCAGGGGTACACACTAGATAGGATGCCAGTCCATCACAAGACACATGTACTAAGAACAATTTACATAAATCCCCTTCTATGGCTGCATAAGAATCCCAGAGATAGCAAATTAAGTGCCGTTTACAGTCTGGCTTCAGTTGTTTTGTGTTAAGTTATATAGGCTTATTGCACTGGGTATTTCAGAAGTATTACATAAGAACGAACAAGACAAGTTATTTCCGTAACATTATCAAAGTTATCTGTGGTTCAGATGACAGGGGAAAAAAATCTAATTATGATTAGCAAGGTACAAATCATATCTCTCACAAATAGTGAGTCCAACTAACATTTCCATTATGAGAAAGACCTCCATTTCAAAACCACTCTAAAATCATCTATTCAAATACAATTTTTTTCAATTTTAAAAAATCAATACATCACACAGTGATGACCAAATACAACCAAAGCTATGAAAGTAAAAGCCAGTTTCCAGACTCAAACTCATTCCAAAAAAGTCCAGCTTTTACATCAGCTAAACACCAAAATAAAATAGCTTTGCGTCTTCAACAAGGAGAGCAGCAGCGTATCTTCAATCAGTCCCCTTGTCAATCCTCTGTTAATTTTCATTCATTACACAATGTCAACCTGAGCATAAAACAATCATGCATTTATCGCACTTAATAAATTTCAGACTGGCACTGATTAAATTATCACATTCTAAATTGCATCCCCAAATGTAGTTTACTTGATACCTAAAGTTATAACCATCGTCATGCTTTTGCTTCAAAACATATACAGTACAGTAACTACAGCGATCATAAACAGTTCAGAATTTTCTTGATGCTTTCAACGTTTAATAAGTGTAACATAAAAGCTAAGACAGAAGAAATTAATTTTACTGTATTCTGTTTCTTAAAGTGCAATTAAAGAAGAAGTTGCCACCGACAATAATTATTTGATTTTTTATTTATTTTTTGCACATCAAGAGCCACCAACATGGTCCATTGGACTGGGGCAGATCTGGAATTATTCAGACTCTTTCTTCACAGGGAAGCCAGACTTCCTGAACTCATACTATGCCCCAAGGAATCACTTTACTGTGATGTGAAGTCAAGCTGTTAGGTTTATTTTCCTCAAAACTCACAGCCCCTCTCCTTCTTGACAGATACAGCTCCGAATTTATATCACATTTGACTCAACCGCAAACTTTCAAAGAGACCAGACAGACAAGGTCTTTGAGACTGCTACCCGATTATGTGAGCCCTCTTGCATTAATCTGACATTGTATGTCTCTACCTGCTCTGTGGAGTTTCGACTATGAGAGGCAGCCTGGGAGGCATATTGGTAACTGATGATCCAGAGAGGTAGAGGACACAGTCACTGAGACTGGGGGAAGTTTCTAGTTTGCTGCAAAAGGAAGCCTGATAAAACCACCAAGGGCAAAGAGACCAAATCAGCCTTGAACCCCACGTCCAGTTAATATGACACGTTACTCCCGCAATATTGGTAAGGGACTGTCCCTCCCACGCATGCCTAAACCTACGCCCTTGAAAACCACCACAATTCTGTAGATTAACATGAAAGCAGCACCTGAAGGTTGGCGCCCACACCACCCTGCAGCATGTAATCAAGCCCTCTGGCTGTTCCCACATTGCTATGTCTGTACATAGAGATTTATTGCTCTTATGGCCAGCAAAAGAAGCACAAAAGTATGAATTTAACATGTATAATAAATGTGTCTTTCAGTCTCCTTTTGCAATAAAAAGATAACGGAGTAAATGTATTCGGACGCATGACCCTCGGGCTCCGTCATCTGCAATGCAGTAATTGGGTTCATCTGTCTTGTAAGAGCGGTGTTTCTTTTTTTTTTTTCAATAAAACTTCCGATCATGCAAAACCTCTTGGACATTATCTCCATTCTGTCCGTACCATCTTAAGTGCATCAGACCTAAGAGACTATGAACAGAACTATTTTTGTTGTATTTCCGTGCTGCTTTGCATATGCGTCACACACCGCATTCTGTCACACTGTCATTTGCATATGGAACAGCTCCTATGTAACTGTATTATGTAGGGAACCGTGTCAATGTTTCTTGCGCTTGGGTCGTATAAAATAAACTGCTCACATCTTCGGGGCAGCACCTTTTCTCAAGGGCAGAAAGCGCCAAACAAAGTCTTCCATGGGCGGCATTTCCTTCATTTTTCCAGCTACTACTGCGACTACTGAAATGCAAAATGTAAAATAGCAGAAATGGGCTAGAATATAGAACAGTCAGGAGTGATAGATTTAAATTCTGCACAAAAATAAATAATGTAAATAGTCTTTAATCAGCCACCATTGGTGAAATGAGCTATTAGATGCTAGATAGATCAAAGAGCAATGGGAATTAAAGAATATTTAAACTTTACTAACAAGGCACAGAACAAGGTGCACTAACACAGGAAAAAATTCATGCCCCAAAGTATGCAGACCCCACATGGTCAGGCCTACTGCCTTTCAGGTCTCGTTCTCATCAGCAGGCAGGCCTCTATGTACTCAGCACTGAGCAAAGCCAGAGATGAGGTCATACGGCTAAACAAGGTCAGGTGTTTAGCAAACTGGAACCGGGATGCTAAGGGAGAACCATAGAACAATCTGAAAGTCGCAAAAAAAAAAACAATAGAACCACATTACAAACCACCAAGACAAGCAAGAAGCATCATTCCGAGAGAGTTTAAATGGACTGATATGTGGGGGTGGTGGGTGATTACAGATTGGAATCATGGCCATGACCTTGTGGTTCTTTTTGTTGGGAAGAGGGCTTTCATTAATGAAATACCCACAGTAAGAACTTTCATTATGTGGTTATAGGTAGCTTTTTAATCGAACACTGCTTTTAAAAGAAAAATGCTGCGTCCAATCTAAAGAATTTTCTCATTATATATTAAAAATTATCACCTTTTTTGCAAAATAATAATTAAGGGTAACTGAAGTATACGGTTCTGGAAATGCTGATAAGCAGTTGGACATCACCCAGCTTCTAGATCAGCGTTTCCCAGCCCGGGCCTTGGGGACCCCCAGACAGTCCACATTTGTGCTCCCTCCCAGCTCCCAGTGAAGAACACAGAATACTTGGGATGGTGTATTGAGAACTGGGAGAGAACAAACAATGTGGACTGTCTGGGGGTCACTGAGTACTTGGGTGGGAAACACTGTTCTGAGAACTTATGCAGGTCAGGGAGGCAGAGGGTCTATCCTAGGCAAGAAAAGACCCAAGGCTGGGGTAAGCCCAGGATGGGATACCAATCCATCACAGGACACACACACACACACACACACACACACACACACTCACTATGCCAAATTTAGAGTCACCAGTTGAAGAGCAAATTTCCAAAACTCCGGTTCATTTTTGGCAACTTAATGAAAATTCTTGGTTGGATTACATGAGGACTGAGTGAGTTCTGTCATATGATGAGGAAGCCTGACTTTAGGTCATTGGCAGAGAGTCTGATCTCAAAAAAGTCGGAGTGAGCTGGGTTAGTTGCAGGTCTTCCGAACCAGCACAACACAGAGAAATCATGCGAATACCACAGATGATACCACAAAACTTTTAAACAACATACCGATCACCAGACGGGTAAGCAGAAGTCTATCACAGCAAAAATCATGGGCAGTCTTTTAGCCTTACTCTACTTTATACCAGTACGGTTATTTATTTGTTATTTATAGGTGATTCTGCACCAGTGATCCAGTGGTCATACGCGGAAGAACCAAGAATCCAAGATGGGAAGGAAGAACCACATATGCATTGACACACTTGTTGCATCCAAATTGATGGCACTATGTTAAATACTTTATGAAAAGGTCAGCATGCTGACTAAATGTGTATAGACAGAAAAGGATGGGCATGTAGGATGGTAATCTCCTTGGGATAAGTTCACTGCAGTTTGACAGAATTTTACATGATCCCAAAGTTGTCGTGTTTAAATGCATTGCATGGTAGTTTTACACTTTAAGGTCATTCATTAGCATTCATGACAAACATACGTCTCCGAAGGTAATTTATAAAGAGAGCGGCACAAAGCCAGATGGGAATATTTCTGGCTTCATTAAATATCTTAAGCATTTTTTCAGCACACCAATTAAATGTTATAAAGGAAGCAGAAGTAGAAGGAAAATATCAAGAAACTGTAATAATGCAATGTAGAAATGTTTTATTCATATTTTTTACATACATGCAAATATTTTACTATCAAACATAGCACATCGTGCTACTACCTTAGGATAGATCATCTGTGTTTAATTGGAATCTACAGGAACAAATGCATCATATCTGAATTTTCATGCTGTCATAAAGAAGTGCCCTGCGATGGGATGGTGCCCCATCCTGGGTTGATCAGATGGACGGGCGGATGGATGGATAAAAAGAAAGAAAATGAAAAAATTATGTTCAAATGATCTTTTTGCTGGTATAAAAGTATGATTTTATGTCAAAGTGTTAGCCATTGGATCAAAGCGATGTTCATTTAGCCATCCAGCAAGATATCACTCTTTGGACATCAGAAGAAATTTGAATTGTTAGTTTTTATTGTGTTACTCTTCATTTGCATACATTCGACATTTAAATAGTGTTTTATTTAGCAAACATATACGTACTACCCAGATAAATAGCTTTAAACATTTTCTTTCACTATCTAAGACTTTCACACAGTCCTGTACCTAAGAAAGCCTTGCCAGGCGGAAGCACTGGATCAAACAGAAGGAACTGCAGCAAAGACTCTTTCATTTGATCTAGTCACAACTGCTTTTTCCACGTAGCACAGACAGAATAAGACCCAGATCAAAGTATCACTTAGCCGGACAAGGTAAAAATATTCTACCCATTTCCTCAGAACTGCTTATCCAGTGCAAGGTCATGGCAAGCCATCTCACCAAAGGACACACACAGACATAAACTGTGATTTATTAATTAAAACCAGGCACACATGAAGCCAGGGCTGGAGTTAACAGCGGGAACCTGGGCATGCCAGGCCATGACTGAGATACCATGGCGCACGTCATATAATGAACATACAATGTACAATTACATGATGTGAACCTTACATCGGCGCCATGGAAATAACAGTCTTTACATCACCCCAATGACAAATTGACAATAACTATAGTATTATTATATTATTATAGTATATAACTATATTATTAACTATATTTATTATTTTGCAAAAACTGACAATAACTAGAAGTGAACACACTGCGGATCCCATCCATTGCACATTAATTTTAATTTAATTTAAGAAGCATTACTCAGCATTTCCTATTTTTGGCAGTTACAAGCAGCCCGGTACAACGGTGCCCTTTTAGGGTGATTACTGCTTTCTTACCAACACATGAAGTTTGTCACCATGGTGCTTCTGGGACCAACCTATGCCCACCCCTCTGACCTGACAGACAGGTAGCCACATGTACTTCCCAGCACTGTGCACAGTACCCACAGGGTCAGGAGTTCAGGACCAGTGTTTTGGGACAGCTGTCTCGCACACAGCTGCAAGGACCTGACCCAATAAGACCTGCCTCAACTACGCACAGCTGGGAAAAGTTGCCATTGCTCTCCCCGGATGCCCGTCTCACATAAGAAAAAAACTCCCTCGATTGTGCTAAAGAGAGAGCTTCAGATGTGACTGGCAGAATCACAGGCTATAATGGCTGTTTTTCCAATAAAACAGACTCTCCAGGGTTTAAGCTGAACCACCCCCCATTGCCCGTGCGGCTTTTTATGACACCCCGCCACAGTGTAATAGGATGCAGTCTGTGGGGCATTTTTTGTGACATTTTTCCCCCCCGTCTTCCCTGCCAGTAACCGCTGTCTGTGTGTCCTGCACTTTGCTGCACCATAATGAGAAACTGGGCCAAGTGCCTGGGAGAACAGACAGCTGCCATCGCTCACAGAGGTAGAGACGAGGTGACGGCCACCCGCGGAGCCGCAGATCCCGCCGTTAAGAAATGCGTAAGATCACACAGGGGCTCAGCGCGATGCTCACAGCCAAGGATGAGGTGGATACATACCCCACGCACACGAAGTCGTGACGAGGAGCCAGGAACGGACCAACGTCGTCATCCCTTTTCTGACCGGGGATGCAGTTTAACAACGAAGCATTAGCAGCAAATGAGAGGGCAAACTACTCTTATTTAGAAGAGTGTGTTGGCCACTCCTCCACTTGAGCCACAAAAACCATGTCACGATCAAAATGTCAAGAGATCAAAATGTCAAACTGGTTATAGATCGTGCAGCACTGGTTAAGACCAGGAGAGCCCACTGCTGAGTGCGTAGTGGAGCAAGTGGCAGTGGACAGCTACATATGATCCAGCAGCACTGCTCCATACACAGGCCGCCATAACTTCCCAGGAGCTGACTCTGGAGCAGACAAGGTCTTTGGAACCTGGAGCGCAGGGCCACGGACTGGTCACCTGGCCATCGGAACCCCCAAGGTGAAACCCCAAGGCATGCCAAATCCACGTGAAACACCTGTGGACTTCAGTCTACCACACCCAGACTGATGGGTGGTAGGCAAGGTGTAAGTGTCGGTGCCTGTCCAGCCCTGTCCTTTGTGTCCTTCCCCTTTTGGCCAGCTGGTGTCGCTGGCCATCCTGATCCCCCTCCTTGTTGTTTGCCCCTAGTCTGTTGCCCCTGCTTCCCAGACTGCCACATAGCACATGAGCGTGCGGCTCTGTGATTCCCCCATGTCCTGTGAGCGTTCTGTTTTGTTTTCCCCTTTTGTTCTCAGTTTACCCTCCTTGTGTTTTTGGTTTCTCTGTCCCATTTTATTATCCTAGTGTATTGGTTGGCGTTTCTAGTTTCTGTGTCTGTAGCGTTCCCTAGTTCTGTGAGTTTATTGGTTCCACCTGTCGCTTGTTGTCCTGTGCCCTCCCCGATTGGTTTATTATTGGTTTATTATGAGTTGCACCTGTTCCGGGTTGTGCCCTGTGTTCCAGTGTATGTAAATGCCTGTCTAAGTTCAAGTCTCTAGTTGGTCATCGCATCTGTATTGTGTATGAGTTATAGCTGTGTGTGTAGTGCCTGCTCAGTTTGGTTCCCCCCAATTTGCCGCTTCCTAGGTGTTTATTATTGTCGTTGTTTTCTTTATTAGTTTATCAGTGTTTTGTTCTTTCTGGTTTCAGTTGTGACCCCTCGTGGTTGGTTTCTTGGTAGTTTTCCCTAACTCTGAGCCACAAGTGGGTCGTCACCCTCATTCACTCTGCCGGCACCATACCTCGCTGCCGTCGGACACGAGGACCGGTGTGAATGGGACCTCATGATACTTCATGCGCTTTTTTGCTGCACTGGAGATGCCCCAGGTTTCACACCCCATTCAAGGCCCCCTTTATCTGAAGACCACACTGGTTGCTGAACATATCTGAGGATATGCACGGGAAGTTCAAATGTCCCACCTTTGGGTCAGTAAAACATTTTGTGACAAAACTGGAGGGAGATAATCCAATAGTAGATGATTCGGGTGAAACATGCCAGTACTCATAAGTTATAATCCACTAGTTTCAGGAGCAGCTAGCAAGGATGGAGCCATGAGAACCTGCCCCAATAAACCTGCCAACCCCCCACCCGCCCCAGGAATCTTTACTAACATTTTTACATTATGACATTAAGCTACACTAGCCACTGGCCATACCTGTGCCTGTTGCTTTGATCTTATCTTAGCTTGTCTGTCCCAGTAGCCCTCAGCTCACATGGCCCTTCATTCTGCACTTATTTAGCACTATACATTTAATAATATCAATTAAATGGAATCATTATTTTCAGAGCTGACTCATAATAAGCAAATAGTGCCACTAAGGGAAGTACTACCAGTGTTAGGTATTGTCAGAGAAGCCTGGTGGAGCTGCAACCCATTCTATTACAGTTATGAAGGTTTATATTTGTATGGTGCATGGCTCTTTAATGTTTAAAAAGGAGCAGCTGACACAAAGTTGGGGAAAAAAGAGGGAACAGAGGACTTTGCATCAGGAGACAGCCCCTCAGATTTGCAGTCGTTTTTCTACCTGTTTTGCTGGTTTCTAAAACTCCTATGTAGTTTTTCTGTTATGTGATTTTTGTTGTTTATGTGGCTCTTTTCCTGGTGTACCTACCAGTCTCACTATCTGTCCTATGCATCTGGGAGAAGACACACAGTTGGTTGACCTTCCACACAGTTCACCACCTTGATACAGGACGTTGCTGACATGCAAATGGGTCAGCACTGTATCGTACTATCCTGCAGGAGGAATTTCATTTAGTTTGATCCAGAGCATGGTTGACATTTGAGGCATAGGAACTGTTCTGGCATCCTTCCAAATTAAAAGAATCCACTTAAAAAGCACGGAAGGCTGAACGCTAGCAAAGGGTCTTGTTGTAGTTTTAAGGGTTTTTTTTGTAAAGCTCTTCTGTCATCAGGATTTAAGTCTGAAATGGAGAACCAGCCTAGACAAAGGTTGCAGTGACTGGAGATCCATGATTTTGCCTGACTATCTGAATGTGAATCATATGAAATGAAAGCCCATAACGGCAGAAACAAAGACGGTGCAGAGGATTCTAGATGATACTGATTCTCAGCTCACGATGATGAGGGACACGGTGAAGTCTGGATCTCTCACTTTAGTCAGCAGGTCTTGCGTGTCATCAGCCGAGGCAGAGGTGTTGAGAAAACCCAAGTTGTGTGTAGGCACCAGCTCAAAACCACACACAAGACAAAAAAATGTACATATGTGCAGATATTAAGTGCCGCTAAGACGCTTGTCATGGCTTGACAGCTCATTGGTGATGCGTAGAGTTGTCGGTATAAGATGGGAATTATGAGGGATGTGGCTGGGGATTAAGAGATGCGATCTGACGGAGGAAGCCAATTCATTGCCCAGATTTCCCTGAATGCAAGTTTAATGATGTGTTATTCACAGCCAAAGTAGGCACATTGGTTCACTGAATAATTTATACATTACATTTTTACAAAACACTGGGTAGGCACGTGCCTACCTAAACTGAATGGCACAACGCCACAGATGGCTTGCAGAATCCAGCGCTAGGTTTAACAAAACTTATCATGCAGCTAGACCACATTACCATACCCCTGAAATTATTTGTTCTCGCTGATGAATACGAGTCATATTTGGCTGGCCTGAGCAAAAGAGCCTTTAACCCTTTTCCCGTGATAATTTCCCCATGTGAAATTTGCCTACCGTTTAATGACACTCTGGGGTCAGACTGACCCCAAACACGGGATAGGGGTTAATATTATCACCAACCACACTAGAATATGTAAACTTTCTTCTACAAGGTCAACTGGGTTGAGGCTTTGCAGAATGTGGGTGACCTCTCTGCCCTCTTTTTCTGTCCCGGGAGCAACTATGGAATGTCTGAAAATAGATCATAGCCTAGTCAATCCTGGGCCAACAATGCAGGTTCACAGTCTGAAACAAAGCTCTTCTAGTTCCAGAAATTGCTAACCTGCTTAGTATACAGAGCCGCAGGGTGTGGAAACACACCAGTAATAAGGTGGGAAGATGAACCATAACCAGAGTTCTGATTTGCTGAAGCCAAACCTATGCCCGTGTTTACAGGTGAGACTAAAGACTAGAAATTAAAGACTAAAAGTTACAGATCACTTTAATTGCATGTTCCAAAAAATACCTCTGCTTAATAAGCAAAATACTGCAAATGGTCTGTGGTGATACAGACATTGTTGAGACATGTTTCAAGTTCAGAAATACCAAACTAAATGCAACTCATGTAAAATATAAGGGTAACAAAGCTTTTTTTAACACAGAAATTTGGCATAATTGATCAAAAAAAAACAGTAAAGCACTATGTCATCATTCTTTTCCTTCAGATTATTTCTAATCAAAATTGCTTTTACACTCTGCCCTTCATTGAAATAAATTGGAATGTGGTGCATTGTAGATCTAAAAATGGTTGCAGCTCCCAAGACTGTCACATGACCAGTGCTCCAGTGCCCATGAAATGAGCCGAGCTGTCTCAAGTATTAGATAGAAATTACTCAAACTACCTAAACTGCATTGGTCTCCTATTCCAGGTTACCGCAGCATGTAAAAAAGTTATATGATCACATAAATATTGTGCTAAATATTTAGTGACCAAATTGTGGAAAACAACATTTATGAGGTGTTTGCTTAACAATACATCAAAAATGCTTGAATGTTCCGATATATTAAAACTAAGTATTTTGAAACAAAATTTAATGATTCAGTGACTATACATGTTTGCATTACAGTATCATCATTGACTTTCTGAACATAACAATGTTGATTACTTAGATCGCAGTCTCAGTTATATAGTTCATTACTGTTATTTAAACTTTAACTACATTAGACACAATACAAAAAAAAAACACAGAATACAAACCCAAACACCCATATTTGCTGGCAGCCCGCCAGTTGATTATCAATGCACAGCAGACAAACCCCTCATTGTACAGTGCGTCAACCTCACTAGACATTTCCTTATTCGCCATAATTTCCAATCAAGCAGAATACTTCATCCACAGTATGTCTCGATTATCTGCTTTAGCAACACCTCAATGGATAAAACACCTTCCAGTATTACAATTCACAAATTCAGAAAAGTACTAGGAATAAAAACACAAAAAAACAACTAAAAGTGCATTACTGCCACAGAGGCGCTTGTATTATAATTAGCCCTACAAAGATACCCAATGACATTCCACTGAGTAGTACTCCTAATCCCGGAAATGGTAATTTTTTTATGTTATTATTATGCATGCTATTTCTTGTATTCTTGGTTTTGTCCATCCATACCAAGCTACAGTAGAAAAAGTGGGTCTACAGAGTCTTGGCTCTGGCATTCAGATGCACAAGCAGACAGTCCTCAAAATTACAGGGTTCACGGCAGTCCATGTAATTAAGAACCTAAGAAATTACACAACAGTTTTATAACAACAACTGGGGAATTACACAAGCAAACCACAATTAGTAATGCTTCCGATTCTTATGTTCTTGCTTTTACAAGTACAGGCACTTAACCTACATATTAAAAAGGGCGTCATTTTAGTGCATAGTGTGTGATTCTGCATGCAGCCTCAGAGTGTCATACCCCAGACGGGACACTGTGCACCAACATGGCGGACAACAGCCTTTGCTTAGTGCGGATGCTATACTATGAAACCTGTAACCCTCCTTTTCTTGGCAATTTGGGGCGGCGTTCACTAGTTCTTGCCTGGGGTGCTTGACTGGCATGGACTTTATCTTCATTCACCTACACTTAGCCCAGGCTTCCTTAAGTTCAACAAGTTATACAGATGTAGCCACTTCAATTCTCCCCTCCCAGCCGGCTGCCAGCCAGTTTCCAACCAAACGAAGTGACCCCCCCTCCTTCTAAGAGTGTGTCTCGATAATACTCTAAACCCACCCGTTTACCCACTTGCAGGGTGTTACCATGAGATGGCGCCTTCTTTACAAAAACACATTTCAGTTGTGGTCAGAAGTTTACATACACAGGTACAGTCCAACAAGCATCAACCAGAAGCTTTGCGTGGCCATCGGCAAGTTTCCGACTTAATTTTGACTAGATATTTGAATTGGTAGTTAATTTAAACTGGTTGGTTTCCTGGTAAGGCTTTTAAGGATAACCCACAAATTTTCAATAGGTTTGAGAACAGGTAGGTGTTTCACAAAGCAGGAACAGTTTTGGCGTGAAAATGTATTATTCTAATATTTATTTATTGTTTTGTACTATTCCTGTAATATAGAAAAGCTGAAAAGTCTTGGAAAAAAATTTCATGATGTGATAATTTAATTTCTCAGCATCAAATAGAGTTCTGAAAAGTGTATGTTTAAACTTGATTTTAACAAAAATAGAATAATCCCATTCTAAATGGTCTCATATTATTGATGCTGAGTTTGTGCTGAATAAAAGAAAATATGAAAGACACCCATTCACAAAATATATAAATAAATGTTGTTAAGTTGAGAAATGCTGTGTATCCTATATTATTTGTGTGATATTTTACCATGCAAATAGAGGGGAGAATGTGCAATTACCATCGAACAAAAAATCGCCAGCATATATCGGCCATCGGCTGACCCTGACTTCTAAATATCGGCATCGGCTATAGAAAAATCCATATCGGTCGACCTCTAATACATATCCTTAGGGCCATTCCTATCCTGTAACGTTAGACAAACCAGCCACTATGTATGACAGAGGCAACATTGACTGGATGCCAGTAGTGAACTTGGAACACCAGAGTGTGAAGAGTCTGACAGCATCACACCTGGGCTAAAGACTGCCACCATTTATTGAGTCTGTGAGAGATAAAATTTCACGTGGTCACATCGGTGCAAGTATGATGATTAGGATGTTTTGCTCGAATACGGCTACTGCGTTAACGAACAGTCATTAAAAGTTTCTTTTTCTTTTTCCCTGGCTCAATATGTCTCAGTATTTATGCACACCGATGACAAAATGCACAAAACAATACTTTTAGCTGTGGTGTTAACGTGACCCTGAAAAGGAAGTGGTCTATAGCTGATTATTAAAAACGAAATGAGAGGAATGAAGAGGAGCCTGGTGGCGAGGAAGAGCCAGAGAGAGAGGCAGCGAGACAGACGTTATTAAAGGCAATGTTCACATTAAAATATTTTGCAAATACAGTATCTGTATCATGTCTTTAGTAACTGTCAATTTTTCACGAATGCAAAACTAGGGTATGCAAATTAGGACAACTGTTCACCAGCATACAAGGTCATTGATTAATACCTTGCTGCACCAAGAAAAAAAGGGAGGTGGTGAGACAATCACGTGCTGGTGTGACCAGCTGAGAAAGCTGGTAGCACTGGAAAAGTTACTCTGGAGTCCCTTCAGCTAAATGAAAGCCACACATCAGGATGTAGGATGAAATAAATCAATCATTCACTTAAGTGCAATCATACCAGAATTGTTGCAATAACATCAATAACAACAACAACAGACACAGAACTGCAACATTAACATTAGAGCACAGAGCGATATAATCATTTAACATTAAATGATGAAAATAAGACAGCGATAAATAATGCAATAAAAAGAATATATGATGAACAATAAGCAAGCAGATTTAAACAAACTTAAATTTACTCATTAAAACAGCGCAATTCTGTTCTTAAGTATTGGAACTGCACTTCTGCAAAAGAAAATGACTGGCAATGCACCAAGATATCGGCTCAAGGAAATTGTGCAATACTATTATTGCAAATGTCAGGTTTGTCCAGGCCACGCACCGGCCCTGCCTAGGCCTGTCACTTTGTGCTATCAGAAGGAGAGTCACCCATCAGCAGAGAGTGTTGAGACAGTTGTCCTTTCAGCACCATCCCAACCAAGAAGAAGTTTAATGCCACAAGCAGCATCCCGTCTCGCCTGCATCACTGCAGCATATCAAAGCCATGATAGCATAAATACTGCAAACAAACGTCCTCCACCGACCCTATAATAATTGCCCTAGACTTTTTTGGGGCGATGTCTTGGTGTCTTCTCAACCGGAAAAAAAAGCAAGCTCTTTTTCGTGAAAGCTTTCCGTTAAATGAAATTTGCAGACTCCTAGCCCATGAATAGACCAAATTCATTACACATTCACAATGACACTGGTTGCCCAGTTAAAGAACCACATTCTTTGCTTTCAATAGAAAAATGCAAACACCCAGATCAAGTTTTGCTTTTAGCTTTTCCCCTGGGTGCTGGGAGCACATGGACGTCACAGGGGAAGGTGAGGCCAGATGAGGAGCTTCGGAATTCACCTGTAGCCCGTTGTTAATAATGCAGACTTTTTTTCTGTCTATATATTATTCAAATGCAGCTTATTGTTATTTTCAATATATATATATATCGTTAATGTTATTCGGGAGCGTGTGCGTTGTGTGCGAGTGTGTGAGAGTGCCCACCGTGTGTATGAGGGATAGGCAATGTGATGGTTGTCTTCTCTCTGGCTGCAGAGGTGCTAAATAAACGCCGTTGGCGCATCAAAGCACTCCCGCCTTGAGTGAGTTCATTTCAGGAAATGACCCACCCACAGATCGCTACAATATGCTGAACGTAGTTAGGCAGAACAATATGCTTTAAAACAGTGTTACTCAAACGAGTCCTCGGGGACCCCCAGACGGTCCACGTTTTTGCTCCCTCCCAGTTCCCTGGGAGTTGGGAGAGAGCAAAAACGTGGACCATCTGTTGGTCCCCGAGGACTGGGATGAGAAATACCGCTTTTTACTGGGAGAGCTACCAAGAGACAATGGTATATTGGTTGGTGACCAGTAGCCAAAAGAGTTTAGATGAAAAAGATAAGGCACTAGTCTTACAGTATCAACCTAAGTATGACAACAGATACACTGAGTGAGTAGCTGACTACATTTCATCATTCCTCCCCTAGAATAGCACCCAAAATGTCACTAGTGTTTCCTGCCCTTGTAGAATACCATCGTCACATTCACAACTACAGGGGCAGCTTGGTGGGACTGTCAAAGAAGTGAAATCATCCGGGGTTTTCACATTTGGATCAAAGCACCAAGAACTGCAATTCCACAGAGGGAGGATGAATCAAGACTCAAGACATGTAAAAATGTCCAGTGCATTCGTCTGTAAAGCCAGCAACATTTCCCTAGTACTGCTACCCGAGGCAAATTTTACCAGCCTGCAGAATGACTATGGCTGGTGACCAAAGAGAGGGCAGCTATATTAAAATCAAGGAAGTCAGATTTGTTTTTGAAAGCAGTAATACACAATTTAACTATGCAGTTTGACATGAAAACTGGATTTGACCTCCTCCAGAGAGGGAAAGGCTTTCTTGGAAGTTCTCCCTCATTAATCCAGTCTCTAGCCCAGGCCATTCTAATGCAAAAAAGGAGTTTCATATAGTCGCCACAAACTACTATGTACTAAAGTACTATTTTAGTTTTAATGAATGACGAATGAATAGAAAATAAAAGGTATTAATCAGTTCAGAGAAATGAAAAACATTATTTTCTCATCCCTTACTGAATGCGTCAAAATTTTCTCACTATATAATGCATTCACCACTTACTATTAATAATATTTTGAGACCCATCTGTTGAGTTATTTATATATTAAGAACAAAATAACAGAAGATTCCAGTAAAAGTTTTAATGAGCAGAATTGTGCAAAATGCACTGCATTTTCTCAAAACAAAGCTGCCGATTTCATGATCCTGCCTGCCCTATCGCTTCATTCGTGCTTCATATTTATTTATTTTTTTACTTCTTTTTTTTTACTTTTTACTTTACTTTTACTTTTTTATTTCTATGCTGACCAAGGAATCATACTCTGCTGTAAAAAATAGCTTCAGATTCTAAGATGAAGACTCAAATTAAGTATGTCGGTATGACATGTAGCTCAATCTATGAAATAACACTATGCAGGGCTATGATCAAAGTATCACATTCATGATTAATGACCAACTCAGGACAAAGTGACTTTTTAAAATCCATTTTTGTTTAGCTGCAGACGAAGAGCATACTGTGGTAATGTGTGTTACCCAAGCATACAAGCTGACACTTGTTGGCGAAATATGATTCCATCCAATCAAACTACCAATCTAACAATTCAGAATCAGACATGATGTTTCATATGAGAGCAATATTTCCTTAGGTCTATAAGACTAATGGCCATCTATACAAGAAGCCCTTCGTGAATTTGTAAATTCTGGAAACTAACATCCCATTCAGGAAATGCCCAAGCCTTGTGCTCTGTGCAGGCCCTGAACAGCTGAAGTGGTTAGAGGATGGATGGCTGGATAAATTCCGGAAGGTATATCGATTGTTAAGAAATGGACATGTGTTGCGCCGGAGAATCTGGTTATTTGGAGCATTCAAGGCTGGGAACAGAGCAGAAATCTTCAGGCCAACGGATTGGGGAAATAAGGCCCAGAGAGCTCCAGGCCCAACATGCCTCTATGCATAACAGGATAGCATGGGCCTACCACGCAAAGCCCTTTATCAGCTGGTGAGAAGCTTCCCGAGCTCATTCCACGCAGCATCTTAATTACCTAATCAAATTAATTATATGTTCATCCAGAGTCGCCGTCTTGCTACTTCCCCTACTCCTACAGCTTAACCAGCCGCATTTCAAGGGACCAGTAGCGCACAACCTGTTGGCCTTTGGTCTTAATATTCACCAAAAAAGAACAAAAAAAAAAAAAAAAACACGAGAACAAGAGTATATGACTTCAAATTTAATAAGGTATAATTTAAAAGCACTGACAAACAGTCATAAGGAAGAAGAATTTATTCTGAGTTTTAGATCAGTTTTAAATAAAAATACTTATGGGTACAGTCATATTCATTCCCAAAGAGTGCAGATTTACATCCATGTTAAACTCCACAGCATGGCAGTTACCCACAAAGCTTTTCTTTTTTTGAAAGGTTAAAATGTACTTTTCCCCCACACTTTTCCCCCACTCTCTCTGAACCAGCTCAGGCTGTTAACAGTAGAACTTCACATGTGTTCTGCAAATGGATAAAACAGAGCTAAGAAATGTGCATTTCTGCATACTGCAGTATCAAAGGTGTATCCTACAGTTACAAAACATTGCCAAGGTGAGGCGTTTCTTCACTATTCAATAAACTGAGAAGCCAGTACATGCTTTTGTATACAGTCGGTTTGACTACTGCAGCTATACTGTCAGGGAGCAAACACCACACATTAAACACTTAAAAGTGTTATTCAAATTGGGGCAGCTTGAATTGTTACCAGGAGTTTAAAGTATGACCACATAATGACTACTTAGTTTCCTTCACTGGCTTCCTGTTGGGTACAGGACTGTCTTATGTCTTTTACTTACATATCAGACACTCAAATGTCAAGGACCCGTCTACCTAACAGAATTGATTATGTTATAAGCCACAAAGTACTCTCAGAGACTTAATACAAGCCTCCTATACAGTATAAATAAGAAAAAAAAACATTTAGTGCACTAAAGCTTTTAGCCACGGCAGCAGTTCACTTTATTTACAGGATGCTGTATCGGCCTCAGTTCTTAGATCTCCTTTTACATCAGTCGTGCATTTCCGCACGTTAAAAGATAAAACATAGTAATTATGGTTGCTGGTGCTGCTGGACATGGCCTTACGGTCCACTGCTTGTCCATCAAAGTGTCTATGCCTGGTCTGACCACCCATGCCTCTTTTTTCCTCTCCACGTATCCAGATCTGAGCTGGAATGCTGGTTTGGTCCCAAGGAAGTGTGACATCGCGGAAAGGGCCTATGAACAGAGATCTGCATGGAGAGTTGGCTCACCGAAAGCCTTATTACCAGTTCTGCTAGGCCAAAAACAGCTGTCGTAAACAGCGAAGGGCGCACACTCCGACGTCAAACAAAATAGTTGATGGTACACACTCTGATGTTACAAGCCAAAAAGTCAGTTTCACCCTGGACAGAGATTTATAAAAGCTCCATTTTCAATGACCTTACACACCATTTGCGTGTGGACGAAAGGCCAAAACGCATAGAAAAAAACGTTTTAAAAGAAAGCCCATATACATGTGGACAAGGCCCCAGAGGTTTTTGGGTTCCTCATCTCTCTTGTCTTTTGGCATTCTTTTCATCTTTCTCTTTTTCCATTTACTAACCATTTAGTGTACATGAACTAATAATGGACTGCCACACACTTGTCAAGTATTGTAGGTAGAGGCAGCTTTGCTGTGAAAGGTGCTAGACAAAGATAACAGGAACTGAACTGAATTGAATTGAATGGTGACACACTGGCTAGTGTGGCTGCCACAAACCTTTGAAGACCAGGATTCAATTCCCCACCCCAGCTCTATGTGCATGGAGTTTGCATGTCCTTCCTGTGGGGGTTTCCTCTGATTTCCCCCCACAGTCTAAAAAAGAACATGCCAAGTTGTAAATTGCTTGTGTGGGTATCCTGGGTTATCCCCTGCCTTGCACCTGTTGTTTCCAAGATAGGCTCAGTTACCCTGAATAGGACAAGTGGTACAGAAAATGAATGAATAAACATATTAACAAGTAGCATGCAAACAAGTACTGCAACCAGGCCTCTACCTTGGTTTGCCTCAATGGAAATCACTGAATTTAAAATAATACGTAGCATAGTTGGTTTTGGAGCTGCGAAACATAAAAATGCTGCAGACTGCAAACTGCATTAATCTTACACTGATATCTCTAGGTGCCACTAGAGAAATATCTTCAACAATAAATGATTGGACTTCTATATTTAATACATCACTATTTCATTTTTATACTGAAATCTACCGTTTCTAAAAAAAATACTGCGCAAAACAATATTTTATATAACTCCAGGACGGTAGAAAAACAAACTAAACAACACAATGAAATATCAGAATGACTACGTTTATGGTGGACACAGGATTTAAAACCAGACTATTATGCTTGTGATGAGCACCAGAGCATGTGAGCGGAGCGCTCCTCGCTCAGGAGGCTGCTGGAACCACCCGCTCCTCCGCTCTAATTCGCACTAAGCCGCTCCGCTCCATACCGCTCCTCCCTCCACTAAAAATTTCCTCCTGCTCCAGTCAAATCGCTACACGCTCGGTCCAGTTTTAAAGAGGGAAAAATAATCTGCATGCCTAACAACTGTCACCTTAAACCTTTGCGAAATATTTCGCGAACTCCATCTCGGGCAATTTGGACGCTTTTCCACCGCAACAAGTACGGTACTTTTGGTACTTTGGCTTTTCCATTGACTTCCGGTCGAGTACCAGTACCAAGAGTTCAAGTACCTAAATGACAAACCAGTTGGGGTACTTCTTTGGTACTTGGGTACTGTGGGGTGTAACTTTAACTCTTGAAAATAGCCCGATTCTGAAACATAATGCAACCGCCGTCTTGGAAAAAAAAAAGTTATGAACTCAGAAAACAACAACGAACGAAGCAAAATAATAATAATAATAATAATAATAATAATTACGATCTAGTCGGAAGAACAGGTACAACAAGATCAGGATGGTTTAAACAGCACGGATGAGATTATGATGGTCTCGGACATAATCTATACATAATCTATATAAAAATATATATTGGATAATCTATTAAAGGAATAATCATTAAAATTCTAAAGTTAGCTAAGCTTTTTCACTATGCCAAAGTAAAAATGTTTTAGCGAAACATTAACCCCCTGCGTTGTCCGTAATGTCCGTACAGAA
>JAODKL010000001.1:39364278-39406012 GCA_026780765.1 Petrocephalus schoutedeni | reverse complement strand
GAATTAGGAAATGAACCCCTAATATCCAATATTTTATATCCCCTGAAATTCTGACCAGGATAAGATTGGAAGATGGCTGGACGGATATTCCATATCCCAACAACATTGCAGTTTATAAAACGCAATAATTTCATCAGGTTATTGCCAACTATGGTCTTCATGCACAGCAAAAAATCTCATGAAAGTTTTTTTAGAATACTAGGTTTGTCTGCTTAATAATAAAATATTTGGACTACCTGTCAGGGCAATTATTGTATTGGACTTGAGCAGACAATTCAAAATAAATAATGGTGATGAAAATAGATCATGCAGTTCTTCATGACAGTTATGCATAGGGATAATTATTTCAATGCTCTATTCTATACAGACATTATCTGTATTAAAAACCAAGGTAATAATTACAATATAATACAAATTCATTATCATTTAGCCAATGCTACATAGTAGCTGCCCTTGAGAGTTGTTACCTTCGTCATTTCACTCTAGAGTCGAAAAAATTAAACAAATCTCCACCATCCGAGACTTGAGCCATCATCCTCGGAGAAGGACCTGTTGTGTTAAACAGAGAGTGTAGCCAGAGAACAAAAATTTCATCTTAGCATCTGCATGGTTTTAATGGAGAGGGTCCTAAAATGATTAGACTTAATTAGTTTATCATAATTAAAAGTGAAATAAAGTGTGAATTAAAGTGACCTGCCTCATACCCTGTGCTGTCTGGGATAGGCTCCAGGGCCCCCACGGCCCTGACAGGATAGGCATTTAGAAAATGGATGGATTAATTACTTATAATAAAAAAGAATTGCAAAATAGGAATAAATATGTAATATGGTTTAAGAATTCAAAAACTGCTGTTTGTATTTATGCTATCAGAGGGGTTCATCAGTGTAGACAGAACTAATAAGCTTTGATAAGCAATTATAACAGAATAACTGTAGATAACCATGAATTAGTTTTGTTAGGCTTGGATCTTTGAAGAAAGAGTGCAGTGTCTGTCAAAACCATTGATGGGTGAGTAAGGTCTACTGCTGATGCTCACACGAACACGGGGGACGAATTCATGCGTAACTCATGGTCAGACTTTCTGGCTGGAAGGAAACACTGATCAGCACCATGGGAGTGAGGGTGAGGTGGCGCTACAGTATGTGATGGGAGGACTGGGTGATATGGCAGAAAAGCAATATCGTGATATTTTAGGTCACAATATTGATACTCGATATATCTTGGTATTAGTGAAATTCAGCACAGAAACCTAAATATCCAAGTACCTGAAATGTCAACAAATATTTCAAGCATTTAACAAATAGTTCAGGTAAACGCTTCAAGATAAATTGTATAACCCGATCCCCAATCCATACCACCTGCCTGATTTGTACCTCACATGTCTGAGCATGCAAAATTGATGAAAAAAATAGTTTACCCTTATAGACAAACTATGCAGAACTCTAGAGACTGAAGTCGCATAGCAGTATTACCAATTAGCAACAGACTCCAAAGCATGACCTTTCTAGAAATGAGTCCTTCATAGCTACATCCCTGAAAGGCAAGCAGCAGTGTGATGCTGAATCTGACTGCTTTGCCTGGGAAAAAATGCGTGGCAAACAAACGCTCAACAGGGTTTCCTGTACGAGGTTAAGTAAGTAACTAATAAGGGTTTCTGCAATGAAGTAAATAGAAAACACAAATGGAATTCATTCGTATATATACATCTACTACACCGCTTGCTCACGGCAGAGTCATAGGGGTCTGGAACCTATCCTGGAAACAATGGGAACAACTCAGGATGGGGCGCACACACCTTTGACAAGTGCAAGTCCCCTCATCATGTTTGCGGACCGTGGGGGGGGACACCTAAGACGCCAGGGAAAACCCCATGATGACACAGGGAGGACATGCAAGCCCCACACACATAGATCCAGGGCAAAGAATCAAATGGGTGTCAGCTGATTGTGACCGTGCCAAGCACTGCCCCACCATGGAGCCCCATCCGTCTTCTGTACCCGCTTGTCTGACGCCTGTCCCCAGGCGCAAGACAGGGAATAATCCAGGATGGGACGCTAACCAATCACAGGGCACATCCACATTCACCCCTACAGACAATTTGGCAACTCTAGGTCATCTTAGCTCACCCCCATGCCACCCAAAAGATACAATTTCCTAATTAATTGTTCAGTAACACAAACTGTATTAATAACTATTTCCTCCAATGGAAAACAATGGTAACCATTGAATTATTAGCTTTGTTTTACATGTTATAATCCATGCAGACCACCAAAGCTATTTCCAGTAGACTCCTGGCAGGCATCAAAAGTCCCCTAATGAACTCTTGAGTTCCCGCTGCCTTTTTCTGTTTCACTTCCCCTGTGCTACAGCCTTACAGCGAAGGTGTGCTTTTTGCCTCTGTGAAATGCCCCCTCGGTCTTTGGACCGAGTCCAGTTACTAAACTGGACAAGCCCCGAAGCCAGGTCAGTTCAATGTACCATGCGTTTCAAAAATGTGTTACTATTTTAATTAGTTCAATTTTTAAGCTGCTTTTTATATTCTTGCATTTTTTAATGTGCATGCTGTTCTTATATATCTTTAGCTACAGGTGTGAATAGAGACATAATAACTTTATATAAAAAGGCACATTTTGTTTTTTGTTGGTGATACATGATGGTTTATATGTGGCTGCTCAGTCACTCTGTAACCTCACATCCCAAAGGGTGTAGGATTAATATCCTAGCCGGATACGTGGTTATGGTAATGAGTGGCTGGATGAATGCAGTAACACCACGCAAAATTGTTATATTTGCTGATTATTGGCTTGTTCTGATGATGGCATACAGTACTCAATTATAGCACTCAAATTATACAAATCTGGGAAAATAAATACATACTGATGTATGAAAACCTATTTATTTATTAATTTATTTATTATTATTTTAGCAGCAGAGGTTGATTGTTCAGGTCCAGGATGTAAAAATCCAGACCGAGGTTTTGTTTCAGCCAGCCAGTTGAGTATAAAGACTCATAGTCAAAGAACAAGGCATGGACGTACCTTGTTGATAAATGCCTATTGATAAAACATTCCTCTAGTGATTGAGTGTATTACTGCGTCACACATGTAAATTAATTGCTTAAATAATGTAAAATTAAGGGCTGTGTGCGGTGTGGGCCTGTAGGTAAGGACTTCCTGTGCCTGAAGGCTCGCTGGCTCAGATCCCGTGGTCAGCAGAGTAATTTCGCCATTGGGTCCGTGAGCAGAGCCCAACTACACCAGTAACAGGCTGCGCTGACCCTGCCTTGTCAACTGTACATCGCTTTGCGTAAAAGCGTCTGGCAATTAAACGTAGTACAAAAATTACACGAAGACGTCATTTTCAATACTACCACTAGATGTCACTTATGTGCACAATTTCAAGAGTACATTTTTTGACATTTAGGATTTTGTTGCGTTATCGCTGCATCATCGCCCTGTGCTGGCTAAAGTCACTGACACAGATCGTTATCAATTAAAGCAGGTAATAATAAATTATTCATGAACACCTTTTCTTCTATTGTGTAAGCAATTTTTGTGGTTCATGTTCTGGAGATTTATATTCCTGATCATGACATCAGTGGATTTGGTTACACTTACATCTGCATTATCTGGACTATATGCTTGAATCCAATAGAAACTTTTTATATAGGCAAGGAAAACAGTTAATGTCTTAAATTGCTTAAAAGTAAAATGCTCAGTGCCTCTCTTTGGGACTGCACTCTATAATATATTGCAAGGGGGTATATGTTTGGTTATATAACTTGCATACTGATGGTATTTTAATGCAATGCCTGTTTATTTCTTTTGCCATTTATAGTGTCTTCTAATGTTCTTTTCTCAAATATTTCCATTATCTGCAGGCCGGCTTCTCAATAGTTGCTGAAGAATTGCAAAACTAGCAACAAAAAATGTTTAATCAAGCACTAATTGTTTCAGTGATACAGGCCTTTTTAGACTTTGAGAGTCACAAAAAAAATGCCCATTCAGTTGCTGTAGGCTGATTTTGCTATATTAGTAAGCCGTTCGCAGGGTGCCTAAGAGCTGGTTGCAGAGCATGTCATGCCCACATGGAATTGCTCAAAAATAACTGTGACCTTGCAACAAGACAGACAATCATTTTATTTGAGGACAAAACCTTATAGTCTTAAAGCTATAGTCAAAAAATAAAACAACATCATCAAAACATCTACTACACACTTATCTAAAAATACAAGCGACTGTCGAGTCATGCTCACACTTTTAGTAAATAAATTGCCATATACAGTCACAGTTTTCTGAAATATCAATATCCTGACTAACTGACCAAACTAAATTAAAGTTTACTGTGAGCTTTATAAAAGTATCTCTTACTTTTTCAAGTCACATATAACACGTTGACATATCTTATTGCATATTGATACTAATATACTAATAATATTAATAGGTACTGATACTGGATTATCATAAATATGTTTTTAATAGTGATAATTTAATGCATAGGGTTTTAAGATGCATGAATGACAGTAAGCCTACTGTTCATATTATGGGAGGTATTGATCATTATTATTTAAATGTATCTTGGCCTCAAACTGAGGTCGGCACACTGAAAGATCGACAGACAATTAGCTACAATGCATTGGCTCCCATATGCAGCAACAGTACCCCCCCAATACTTAAGCAATGCTCACTTACAGTATTCCTGTAGACATATAGTACAATACTTAAGGTAGCACTTACCGTTAGCTACATCCTCACTGACAATTCTTCAGCCTAGCAGGTCGAGCGAGGAATGTGGTCCAGGAAATGGGGTAAAGCCGGCAGAATTGGTGATATGGTCCGCCCCTCCTGCACAGAGGGAGAGTGTGAAGGTTGCCTTTTGCAGTGCAGCCCAACACGAAAATGGAGTGTAATGCACAGGGATGTGACAGGTCCCTGAAATAACTAGGCCACTTAAGTGAACTTGCCTACAGTCCCAGCTTACCCATGACGTTTCTGGACTGTCCTCCTCACTGCTCTGTCGGTGGATCAGCTCCCATGTCCTTGAAAGGCAAAAGTGCCACCATAGCGACAATGCCAGTGGGCTCTGTAGCACATAGACGATGGAACATCTTGCAAATACATGACTATGGAGGGAATGCGAAAAATAGTCAAGCTGAGGCATTCTGGAGAAATGCAAATACACAAGTACTGCCTGATTTAATAATAAGAACAACAAATATCAAAGTAAAATGACTAAGATGCATGTTGATATCCTGAAGCATATGAATTTTATACTGCTTAGGATGCAGAGATGGGATCATTTATAGTTGAGCAGAAGCATACCTCATAATACAATCGTACACTAAATCATAAGCTGCTTGGAAACTTTTGTTGATTTTTAACCCTTTCCCATGATAATTTCCCCATGTGGAATTTGCCTACCGTTTAATGATGCTCTGGGGTCAGATTGACCCCAAACACGGGATAGGGGTTAATATGGAATAAAAGTACTCACATATAAGTACTGGGACACCCCTCCAAATCATTGCCTTCAGGTGTTCCAATCACAGTGGAGACGTGTCCTCTGGAGTGACAAATCATGCTTCTCTGTCTTGCAATCTGATGGGCAAGTCTTGGTTTTGACGGTTGCCAGGAGAACGGTACTTGGTGTGGAGGAACTTGACAGGCCTGCACAGAGCCCTGACCTCAACCTGATAGAACAACTTTCGGATGAATTATAGCGGAGCCTGCGATCCAGGCCTTCTCATCCAACATCAGTGCCTGACCTCAGAAAGGAAGAATGATCAAAAATTCCTGTAAACAAACTCCTAAACCTTGTGGAAAGCCTTCGAAGAAGAGTTGACGCTGTTATGGCTGCAATGGGTGAGCCAACTCCATATTAAAGCCTATGTATTAAGAATAGGATGTCATTAAAGTTCAACTTAGTCCACTTGCACTTGGGCTGTTTTTAATATAGCTAAACTATTCAAATTAATGTGCTTTAGAAGATAAAGCTGTAGGAAGAAGCTTTAGTAACAGGCCCGTTTTTTTCTAGGGGCCAGAAATTTCATGATCAACACAAGGCATTTATTTATTTATTTATTTTAACCTAAATCCTAATATAGAAGCTACAGGGTGCTCTGATGCAGTCTTTATGTTAAATAGTGGAATCACATGGCACATAACCCTGTTCAATAAAAAATATTTTCAAAAAAGGTATGTTTGTAATATAGGAATAAAGAACTAGTAGAATGCATTTTGTAACTTTTTGATCCGCCAGCTCCACACACACGATATCTTAAAAATGTCTGCCCTAAAACCGCCCGCATCACTAGAAGCTATTGTGGGGCGATATTGAGTTTTCAAACCCAATACGATGTCTTTTAATAATATCGCGATATACCATATTATCGTTTACGTTACTGCGGTCGCTTGGCAGGCAGACGAAATCGGAGCATGACGAAAAGACTTCTTTGCGGAGAAAAACTAAACGAATTTATTAAGTTTTCGACAATACCTACTCTGGTATTGAACAAACCCCAGACCAAATACGATGGTGGAAAAACAAGTCAGATGCCGGACTGCCAGGTACACAAACAGTAGGCGATTTTTACAAAGCTAGGGACACACAAGGATCAGACAGGGTTCACATATGACACGGATAACATACGCGCCACAATTGGGAAATACAACTATTTACAACAACAGAACAAGGGGTAATGTACACATCGATCGTGAGCATGCTGGGATATGATAATTCCCCTGGCGCTACGTTACTCTAAAAAGCGTCACTCATTAACAAAAAATGCAGGATTTGGCCACAAGGGGGCATTTAGCTGATGTCGCTCTTAAGCCCCATTCAGACGCACACTTTTCTAGACATTAACCAGACGGAGCTGTATATGTGAAGAGAAATGTCCGAAACAGTTGTACCGGACATTTAATAGAATTTACCTTTTGTTGTTTACCTAGATCCCTAATACAAAGTCAGAATAATTTCCGATTGATCCTCGGGTGTCAATGGGCGCGTTAATGACGTTTCTATCATGCTGCAGAATACGTAGCTGCTTCGTGCTGATATATATTACGGAAACGTATTGCATTCATCTGGAAAAAAAAACGGTTTTGTTTTACTGAATTAACGACACAATCTTCCTGTTTTTACGAGTAATATTTTTCTGCCCTTTTGAATGAAGGAGACAAACTTTCTGTTTTTCATGGTGCGCGATCTGCGTAGTTTAACCCGCTTTTATTTTAATCTTGGATTTAGGTATTGGGAAATATGAATGTTTCTAAGTAGTGTATACGGACTTATCATTGGTTTATAAGACAGTATGACTGTCATTAATTCAGAAAATCTGAAGTATCTGATAATAGCAGATATACGTTTACTTAAAATGTCTTCCTTTTTTAAACTTAGACCCGCAAAACCTGCAATGTCAACAGCATCCTAATTAGGGCTGGGCGATTACGGCATGTGCCTTCAGATGACGGGTGAAACATTTGACCGGACGCCAGCTTTTCGGTACAATAAGGACTTTTACGTACGCCCCCAATTTGGTGAATAAAAACATTAGTAATATTTTAGACATAATATTAATCTGCATGGGCGTCATCATGGTCCGATCATTCGGGGCTGTAATCCTGAATATTTTAGCCAATCTTCCTAAAAAAATCTTTTCAATAGGTAGAAACTGCCCTGGTAATCTGTATAAATTCGGCATATCCTTATTTTAATAAACGTGCGGGAATTTAAACTGCAAAAAGTAGCGCCGCAACACAAACACATGGATTACCAAAACGGTAGTACGTGGCGTGCTGCGCTAACCGGACTTAATAAACATAAGGATACGCCGAATTTATGCAGATTACTAACTTCTGGGCGTCACAGCACGCATCTCATTAATATTTTAGGCGTACTACTAACCTGCTTGGCAAATGGTGGACGCAAGCAAAAGTCCGTATTGTTCCGAAAAGCTGGCGTCGAGCCATATGTTTCACCTGTCATCTGATGGTGATGCATGCGCTATAAAATCGCGATCCGAGATCGCCCAGCCCTAATCCTAATCATACGTTAAATTTAGCCTTAAAATGAAAAAGATGAAAGTCATCAACCTCCTGAAAAGGTATTCTGCATTCAGGTACATTTTATGAAGTGTCCACCAGGTGGCAACATTGGTCAATTACAATTCTTATCATTAAAAACTAAGCGTATGACATATTTACTGAAGGAGTAATTTTTTACTGAAGGAATAATTTTAAAGCTGTTCTCCTGTATAGGACGTTGGCCATCTCTGGGTCCACAGTTCTTGTGGATGATCCTCTTATTGGCTGTGAACCACCAAACTCATTGAGATCGCACGGGTGGTGAACCAGGGTAGGGAAGGCCGCAGGGATCGGCGGAATTGGGGGTGAACTTCTCCAGGCTGGTGGTAAGGCTGTCCTCCTGGCATTGCATCTTAGCTTGTGGCAACTACAGGGGGATAACATTGCCCTCAGTCCCGGGTAAGGTCCTTGCCTGGGTCATCCATGGTCATTGCTCACCTACCAGCAACCGGAGCAGTCTGATCCTACGCCTAGGAAGTCTAGTATCGAGCATTACAATTACAACAGGTGCCTTGCACACTACACAGCTTGGGGGCGGCTTTAAACCCCCAGCTCCGACTGTGAGAGAGTAACGCAACCCCACTGTCCCACCGGTCAGAAGATTTGTTAAACTTAATCTCGTTATTACCAATAAATAGTTCAGTGACATTTATGCTCCTGCTCAGAAGTATTTATGTCATCAGGATTTTTGATGTTAACTGCCTATTGGTCTTCCTGTACTGTCCTTTATGAGATCAATAGTTCTGTCTGCTGTGGGGGAAGATCTATGATGCCATGGTGATGTAGTTACTGTCCAGGGACAGCTACAAAGAGCTGGACATGAGCTTCTCCGAAACCTTTGTTCTTTTAAAGTCCCATGAGATATTGACACATGCACGTAGGTGATAGGCTTACCCTGTTTTCTGAGCAAAGGTTAAACACTTAAAATTCATGCCAATATTTCTACAAACTCAGTCAATACATCCATCCACCCGTTTCTCCTCGACAAGTGGGTTGGGGGCAGTGACATGTTTCGGTGTCACGCACGTCTGCAAGAAGAATTAGTAGTCATTTTCAAGAAATATGCTTTTGACACGGCATCCAGGTCATTACAGATAACAAGATCACGCCACTGGCCTGTGACAGGGACGCCTCCCCCACAGCTTTATTGAGCAATGTGCATGCAAAGAAGTTCATTCCCCTTGCTGACATTATCTTGTGCCACTACATATTTGAATATAGGTGATATGACAATATAACCAAGTTTACTTGAAATCGTCCCTGTTAAGGACAGGTTAAGTGTTGAACAACCAACATATTTGCATATGTAGCATCACCCGAGGCCACACAAATACTGCATAGCTAAATGTTTGCTACACTGTACTGTACTAATACTGCACATATATCGCACAATTGTGTCTGGCTGTCTTTAAACAATGGCGAGCTATCATTGTAACAGTTATCGCATCTACCATTCATCACCAATTCTACAAAGTACTTTAAAGTGGAGGTCAGAGTATGGCGTTATGTAAATTGTTTAAAAATTTTACTTTAAGAAATAATATAAATAAAAATGAAAACAAAAAGTAAAAAAAATAATTGTTATATAAATAAAAAAACTCAGATAAATTCTGTATAAAATGCATTATTTCATCATACACAGCTACTCATTAAAATTATTGTTTTCAAAAAGTGCTACTAATAGACTTTATTATCTTCATAATCATCGGAAGTATCCATCCATCCTCCCATCCCAATATAAAACACAAGGCTGGGGTACACTCTGGATGGAAAGGTACTCTATTGCAGGGTACATACATGTACACAATTTATCCTATATGCATAGGCAATATAGAGACGCAAAATACCTAAACTATTTTTTTGTGTTTTTTAAATATTTTTGGTCAGCATTGTGATAATGAATGTTTAATTTACAGATAAAAATTCCCAATCAAATTGATCAAAATTCCAAGTTGTATCAGTGGTTTATCTGACAAGGTTTGGTGCCTGGATAGCTTTCCAAAGCACTGTATATATTCTGTTTTTCTGCTAGCTGGGGGGCTACAGCAAAGCCAGTCTCTCCTCAGGTGGTCTGAGACAACCCCTTTCAAGAATAGAGACGTCATGCCTCCAGCGCTCTTCAAAAGCCCACCATGAGAGAAGAGCGCGCAGCAGAATCTAGCCTTTCATTCCCTGGACATCAGTGTGGCCATCCTCAATGGCAAGGCACGGATATGGGCTGCACACCATCTAAGTCAAGCGCCATGTACACCCAAGAGAAGATATGCCGTGATCTAGACACTTGCTCTACTTTTGTTCCAAGCCTCAAGAGCTCCTTGTCAACACCTGAGCGACCCTCACCTAGGCTGTGTCTGGAAACAAGCAGTGGGAGGCAGACTTTCCTCAGCGGTATGTGTTTTATGACTTTTGCTGTAGTAGACCACCACTATTATTTACTATAATATGAAGAAGAATTAAGAATGTGTCCAAGCTATGTAAAATACATATATGCAAGGGTATAGGAACCAGGTGGGACGTGTACCTACCCTCACCCACCCACCCAAAAGAAAGAAAGTAGACCTTTACATTTAAATCATTGCTATAGTTGCATCCCCTCCATATCAAACTCTCTTACATCCTTGCATACATGCCTTAGGGTCATAGCTCATAAAATGTCACCAAGTTCATGTTAAAGACTAACAAGGATAAGAAAATTTTAATCAGTGGGGTACTTCACAAAGCAGGACTTCCTAGTTAACAGGATCATTTAAGCCAAAAGTGAAAACTGTCCAATAGGAAGCAACATCCCTATTGGACAGTCCTTAGATTTGACTTAAGTAATCTGGCTAATGAAGAAATCCTGCTCTGTGGAATACCCCCAAGACACTGGATCTATAGGATTAATATCTATGGGATTTGCTGACTTTTTGTGATGAGGCAATTTCCTTTCTAACCACTGATTTGAGGTGAGAAAGTAAAACATTTCATTCCTTTCTACAGTGCCTTGTCGCAATAGTCATGGCCGGATTGTGAATCAGCCCAATACACCAGATGCCTGGAGTACATTCTGCACAGCCCCCACCAACCCCGTGTCTCTCGTCCAGACCAATTCTAAGGCCAGTAACAGTGACAGCAACTCCTCAGACAATGAAGCTATTCCAAATGACCAGAGGTTAAGAGGTCCTTAACTAGTCTTGTGCAAAATGTTTTGTCAACATATAGCTGCTTGTGTATAAAAATGGTTTTGGGTTGTAAATATAAGTCAGTAAATATGCCGTTTAGCTGTCTTATTTACACAATGGTGTTGCTTATTGTCCGCACAGCACAAAAAAAACGCATTCAAATTCATGAATTATATGTACCAGTATTACAAATACCATCCAAAGAATGAGAATGAAGGTGTCACAGTCTCCTTTCTGTTAAATGCAGAAAAACACTATATTTTCATAAAAATATAAAGTAATTATGACTATGAGGTGTCGTTCATTAGATTCAACTTTATTGTCAGCGGGCTGATTACAGGACCAATGAAATGCAGTGTTTGTTAGATACTTATGACCTCTTAATTGTTTTATTATCAAAAAATAGGTTTCAGAACAACGCACTCTAGTCTGTGGTTTCTCTGACAGCTACTAAATAGACTGAAGATATGAATTCCTCCATATCTAATAGCTCGGGAGTCAAGTAGGGTACCCCCCCCTTTTTTTTCCACAGAAGTGGTGAGTCACCATCATTTTGCATAATAAACTTCATGTTAAGTCTTGAAAGTGATCTCTTTAAAATTTTACAATACCAGAACAATGGAAAGATCGTTGAGATATAAAGTTACCATTAATGCAGGTCACAAGGCAGTGATCAAAGGCTTTTTAGATGCATTTCATGACTAACGGGAAGACAAAGTTCATATATAACATAAGCAAATAGCAACACATTCCCATGAGTTGGGTTTGCCTAGGAAAGACCCCGTTGGAGAATTTTTCTGTGACAACTCGACAGCTTACACTAACCAGTTAGCTGCTTGGTAACGCAATAACCCATAACCGCTAAGCCTAGACACACGATCACGTCAGCACAGGTGTGTAGCCGTACAATTCCAGGAAATAGCACAACTGTGCTTGTGTCACGTACGTTCGTTTGAGGAAACTGTTCCGCATTCTGTGATTGACATCACTCGGAACCAATGGAAATGGGGGCGCCACCTGAGCGGCCCAATCAATTTTACGGGGCAGGTGTGGTGATGTATCCGTATTGTTGTTAGATAGATAGACAGATAGACAGACAGACAGACAGACAGATAGATATACTTTATTACAGACTCGAAGTCCAGCAAACAATAACAGCACATTAAATACACCACGATGGAAAAGAAAAAAAAAACATTAAAAAATACAATTATACCACTTACCATAACTGAGACTGATAACGAACAACACTACTTCACACTTGTTGATGATGATTATATTATTAAATTAATATAAATTACTCGAAATAATACTACCAGTAAAAACAAACACAAGAAAAATGCATTGTGAATAAATATAATAAAGAATATGTTTTGGTTTATTGTTAAGATATACTCTCTTGGCGTTATGATGGTTAAATGTGGAATGATTGTTCTTGTGCTAGACGTGGTGGTTCTGCGATCTCAGAAACAGATTCTCCGGTACTATAGTATCTAGAGTTTACCAAGAAAGTTGCGATCCAGCGAACACAAGTCAACTGGTACAGGCCAGACTCATTAAAGGTACCTGGAAATGCACTCGTGCATAAATGACAGCTCGACGCGACAGCGCAGTGCCGAAAGGCATCGCCGAATGCACGCCAACCCTTAAAGTAGACACAAAACGCGTTCTTTTGACCTGCTACTAGGTAGGTATATAACTAATGGAGTGGCCACTGAGTGTATGCATTTACAATTAAATCATTTCCCCCGCTGACTCTCACAATATGGAGCAGTGGATATGAATGAATGAACCAGGACGGCCGCACCGACCTCTACGATTTTCTTAATATGGAGTTAAGCTTTATTGCTTTGAGGCGCCGGTAACTCGCGCCGGGCAGCTCAAATCTCGCGGTACTTGGCAAGCAGTTCTCGCGAAAGCGGTCTCCCCGAGAACGGAGTGTCCGGAGCGATGAGGTCCGAGAAGGAGGCTGGCACTGCGGCCAGGGAGAGGAGGATCGTCGAAATACAATTTCGGGATCTCCCGAGAGACCAGGACAGTATCTCGGCGAACCCTAAGCAGAAGGAAGAAAAAAAGGAAGTGTTCACCAAGGTACCGTTCTTTCGAAATGCGTTATCGCTGTCTGATAAGTCCGCTGGCAGTTGGCGGTGTGCGGCGATCAGCACCATAGACAGCGAAACCGTGCGCTCAGGTAAATCCGAATAAAAAGTGTTTAGCGTGAAACAGGGGCCGAGCTGCCGGAGCACATTTCACATATCGCCGCATGTCACTGCTGACGTCCGAGTCCTGTCTGGAGGCGTTAATAACGCGATTCGCAGTTGCAAATAATTTGTGGAGGGAAGAAACACTGCTTTGTCAAATCTCGCAGATTATTTTACCCCCCTGTCCACGTTTTCCATTTAGCTACCACCGTTTATTCGACGAATAACGGGCGCAGAAACTGTCTTGTCTTGTGTGCGTGTGTCAGGTTACGTAATATGTTGTCGCATATAGCGAGAGATGTAGAGTGGGTTTTATTGGAGAAATGTGCCTGACCTTGGGGAAGTTGCGCGAAGCTCTGTGGTTCTAAATAAAGAATATAACTGAGCTCCTTTTTATTAACGTCACAGGTAGTTATTCGGAGACTTCCACCCAATCTGTCAAAAGATCAGTTAGAAGAACAACTCAGTCCTTTACCTGCCTACGACTATTTCGAATTCTTCTCCGCTGATCAAAGGTAAAAATGCAGTTCTAAAGACGTTTTGTAATGTATTTGTCAAACAAACAATTGCTAAACAATTGCTTTCTTTTGAAATATAAAATAAATCCTAAATTTGCTTTGGGACAAATGAAGTATCTCTCTGTCTGTCTGTATATATCTGTCTGTCTATGTAGCCTTTGCTTTTGGTGCTGTTTAAGTCTGAGGTTTAAATACATAGCAATATGAATCAAATAAAAAAGTCAACAATGACTTTTATCTCCCCTTTAACCAATGACCAGCATTGTATGTCTGTTGTTTACAGTAACATTTTGAAAGAAAAATGGAACGACATGTTTTGTCAATATAGTACTTTGTATTATATTGTTTTTCTTCATAGCCTTTACCCACACCTTTTCACCCGGGCATACATTAATTTCAAAAACCCCGAAGACATTGTTCTCTTTAGGGATCGATTTGATGGCTATGTCTTCATTGATAATAAAGGTAATTCTGAATTATAAGCATTTACATCACTTTTGCCATTAGAACAAATTATGTATAAGAAATAAGATGTTTCCGTCTTTGACACCCAGGTCAGGAATATCCCGCTGTTGTAGAATTTGCCCCATTCCAGAAAGTTTCAAAGAAGAAACTCAAAAAGAAAGATGCCAAAGCTGGAAGTATAGAGGATGGTATGGCTTCTCCGTACAAAGCTGGATCCATAATGTGTTCGTAAGCCCTGTTAATATACATGCAGCCTTACCATTTTCCAAACAGACCCTGAGTACAGAAGGTTTCTGGAGAACTGCTGTGATGAGGAGAAAACGACGGCCAATCCTGAAACACTGCTGGGGGAGATAGAGGCTAAGACCAAGGAGCTCATAGGTACGGTGTGCAATTGGGCATACAAATGAAATGGGTGATATAACTGCAAATGCATTGTGCATGAATGCAGACACATCATCGCTGTCCAATGGGAAACCCGTACCTTCAAAACTCGATTATTTCATGACTGTTAAAAAGCCCATTTTCTTAGAAACTGTCTTAAAAGATAAACCTAAAGGAACATAATGAGGCACCTTTAGCATTTGTCAACAAGATACCAACTAATCTTGCTTAATGTTCACAATTAACAGTGATGTTAATTAGCTTGCTATCTAGCTATCAGCGTCAAGTTGTTAAAATAAGGCATATGAAATAGAAATCCATAATCCATAGAAAAGACCATCAAGAATACAAATGTTAACTGGTACAAACATAAGTATAAGTAAAATAGATGACTTCATAAAACATCTTTTCTGTGGTCATTTAGATATCAAATGCTATCAGTAGACACAGGAGAATGGAAATATTCAGTCTATAGTAAAAAGTTACAGTTGGACATATATGGTTTTCATTGGACAACAATGTATATTGTGTAGAATGAAACATTTGTAATTTATTCATATAGTTTTATACTTCAAAATTTGTTTAGCATCGAAAACCACACACTTACTTAACATTGTATGTTTTTAACACTGAAAAAATTAATGTAAAATACAATTATTTTTCCAGCCAAGAGAACTACACCACTTCTGGAATACATTAAAAATAAGAAACTTGAGAAGCAGGTATGATTCAGGCACATAATCTCGATTGTTTACGACATTTTAATTACACGACTGGTGCGGTCCTGTATACCTGTGGAACCTTCCCCAAATTCACTGGGACTTGATTGGCCGTGGCAGAGGATCCGGGAGGAGAAACGAGAGGAAAGACGGCGCAGGGAACTGGAGAAGAAGCGCTTGCGAGAGGAGGAGAAGAGAAAGCGGCGGGAAGAGGAGAGGCGCAAGCGCAAGGAGGCCGAGAAGCAGAAGAAACTAGCGGAAAAGGAGATTAAAATCAAGGTGTGTTTTTGCTGCCACCGTATTTTCTGAAGGCCTCACAGAATGTGGCAAAAGCAGCAAAGCATTTGAGATTCACTTTAAGTGATTTTTCTGCGTAAATTTAGGGGATTACATGGGCATTAATTGGGCCTTCAAATTATTGTCTCTTTTATTTTCTGATATCTGGAAAACGATAACGTCTCATGTCTTATTTGCACTTTCGATTGGCCCTGTAGCTCCTGAAGAAGTCAGACAGGGATGAAGATTTTGACTCGGACAGATTGAAGGACAAGGGAGACAACGGAGATCCTGATAAAAACAAATGGGACAAAACTCAAGGGCACATGAAAGCTAGACACCTTGACAAGGATTTAAAGGAAAGGTAAGGAATCTACATGAGATTGCCTCTTTGCCCAGATGTTATATTAAAATTACGTTCTTTCAACTGAGATATCACTGTGTGTGACATTTGTGTGTAAAGTCTAAAACAGTACTAAGCGTGGTGCATCATAATCGGAGGAGAAAAACTCAGTAAAATTTTCAGTATTAACCCTTTTCCCGTGATAATTTCCCCATGTGAAATTTGCCTACCGTTTAATGATGCTCTGGGGTCAGATTGACCCCAAAGCGGGATAGGGGTTAAATGTACACTCAGATGACTGTATGGTTATGTAAGTATGGGAAATAACTGTAAGTTTTTCTGTGACTTATCGTGAATATAGGCTTTTCACCACAAGGATGCTGGTTCAAGTTGCCATACTCGATTTAAAGGTATTATTTAATCAAAACTATTCTGTTTTATAAATCAGTGTATTATATACCATTAATATTATTATTGCTACTACTATCACTACGACTATTCGTACTATAATAATAATAGCGTTCTTTAGTATTATTCATTTATTCAGTAATTTGCATTTCAGAATGGGTTTACTGGAATTTGTTTAATGTTTAAATTGAAATTTAAATTAGCAATTTAACTACAGTAAGGAGGGAGCCCTCTATAAATTGTTCGTCAAATTCTTGACAACTTCACAGTCTCATAATTAAATATCAAGATGATGATGCATTTATGAATAGCTGAAAAGGATGGACTAAGACATAAACACTTTTATAATTTATTAGACATCCACATGTAAAATGTTGTTGTACCCTAAGTTAAAATAGAAGAAAGGTTGAAATCCAACTCCAGCCACATACTGATGGTCCATTCAGATTATCATACAGCTGTTGCCGGTATTAAATAAAAGTACAAATATCTGCCTGATATATTGCTTGACACAAATAATAATAATAATTAGAGCTGGGACGCCTTTCAGATTTCTCTTTGATTACCTGTAGCACATGTGAAATCGATTACAGTTATCAGGTATATGCGTACTGTACAGTAACCTACTATCCTGCTATCCCATTAGGGGCGCTGGCAGGAGAAAGACTTAAAGCGTATTGGCTATAAAATGCCTTTTGAAGTGTGGCAGTAGTTTGATAAGTTTGGTAACCAGAAAAAAGTGTTCGAAGTGTTTTTCAGGCAACATGAAACTAAAAGACGGCACCCTTCTGTTCTCACAATCAGAGCAGATACCCTAGTGTCATTGCCTGCGACTGCTTATCTCAGCATCAGCCTCACACTATTAGCCACCATCACGAAGGACAGCGTTGCAAATACATGAAAAGATGTGTGACCGGAAAACAAGATCTTGAAGAGAGACTCACAGAATTTGGTTCTGTATCCATCACTACATCAGTGAGTGGATGGACAAGCCTAAGCCTAAAGTCATGTCTCTCTGTTATAGGTTTAAATAATAATAATATTGTAAACTCATCCTCATCACCGTAATAGTAGGGTAGCATGGTTCCAGTTAGCAGGGGTGTTTATTTACAAACCTTGCTTTATGTGTCTGGAGTTTGTATGATCTCTTCTTGTCTGCACCAGCTTTGTCTTCTATCTCGGTATTCCAGCATGCAGTTAGGTTGAATCTTTACACGTGGTGTATTATTATGTGTGTGTGAGTGGGTGCCCAGCAAACAACTGCCTATCCAGAATGCCCCCTGCTTCCTGGAATAGACCTCAGGCTGACCATGACCCTCTTCTAGATAAACGATTATGGAAAATGGATATATGCAATAGTAATAATAACGGCACGGTTGCCTCATGCCTCTGGGACCAGGGTTCCAGTCTCTGCCGCTCTACATGTTCTCTTTGTGTTGTTGTGGGGCTTCCTCCAGGTACAGCCGGTTCCCCCCACAGTCGAAAAAACATGCTACGTTGAAATGGACTTAGCACTTTGTCCGTAGGAATGAATGTGTATGTGACTGGTGTGAGTGCCCTGTGAATGGTTGGCACCCCATCCTGGGTTATTCCCTGCCTTATGCCCGTATCTTCTGGGATAATCTCCATACCCCAATGACCAAGCTCAGGACAAGTCCGTATAGAAAATGGATGGATGGATGGATGATATTAATAACAAGCTGTTTTCATGCATATGCAAAGTCGGGTCATGTAAAGTATATTTCTGTCTCATTACAGAGGCCAAGCAGAGAGTGACAAGGAACAGAATGAGCTGAAGGACCAAGGGCAACGGTCAAAGGATTCGGAGAGGCACCCGAGCCGGGACGAGGAGCGCAAGCGCCAGAGGCACCACTATGAATTCGACAAGTTTGTGCGCCGTCGAGAAGAGACCAAGTGGGGCAAGAGCTACTGCCAGGACAGGGCCAAGAAAGAGAGTCAGCATCACGGCTTCACCTACTGCTCAGACACCGGGGACAAAGCGGCCAAAGACGAGAAGGACGACGGAGGCAGCAGGAAGGAGCGCATTCGCAACAAGGTAAGGAGATGCGGAGATGCTTGCTCCCACATGGCCTAAAGCAGGTTTGAATTGACATGGAAATGCTCAGACCGGTTGTTGTAACTAAACTACATTCCGAGTAAAGCTAAATACTGAACCTTACCAGGCAGCATAAGCTAAAGGCCATGGTACTAAAGTAGCTTGTGTGAAGTGTTGGTGTCATAAGATGTAAGAGACTTCTTATTTGTCAAGGTCATGCGAAAGAACTGTCTATACAGTGTTTCTTTATAACAGTTGCTGTTGATCTTGAGTACAGATCTGCTACATCACCGGCACTCGTGTTGCATCACTTGCTTGTATGCAGCACGTCGCTAGAGCTGGTTAGCTGTAATCAAACCTTGGCGACATTGGCTGACACTGACCAAAGCCACGTGTCTCTCAGTCTGTGTTAGCGCATCAGGAGAAAAGGACCTCCCAGTCTGAGGGGCAAGACCAGATAGGAGGGGCTCTGCCAGCCAAGGTACAGCTAGCTTTTGAGCCTTTTTTCCCAGGGTGGGGGGGGGGGGGGGTGGCCAGGCTCTGGGAGGCTCCATACAGGGTAGTGTCTCATTTCTGAAACCAAATGCGAAGGCCTGGCACGCTTTCAAGATCAAGCACAGTCATTCCTAATCCATCACTAGCTGGATAAACTAGCGGTATAAAACCATTACGGTCTGTGTAGAGTATGTTAATGCCTTTCACAAATCACTTTTATGATTGCCTCTGCTGAATATGAAGACCTGAAAAATGAAATATTTATACACTGGGTGCCAGAATGTATTATGAATATTAAGAGGAATGGAGCATAGCATATGTTATTACAGATACTGTATAATTCATTTCAAAGTGGAAATTGGTTAATGATTACATTTCATTTTCTGCCACTGGCATCTCCTCCTGGGTATACCTGTTGTTCTGCCAGGGATTCCAGGGTTCCAGATCATCACCGATCTGGATTAGCAGTAATCTACTGTTTCAATAAAAATGCTATTTTATTGCTAATATTAATGTTTTATTCTAAACCAGAATATATCTATTCAGTCATGTTTTTCAAGACAGCAATGGTGGCAACTGTATTACTGAAATATTGATGTATATTAGGAAAAGCACACGTTATGTATTCTCAATGTTGCAATCACAGGCAAAAGTTTGGGCTTTGCTATTCAAGATGTGTTTTTCAATAAATCGATAAATGAACATATGTTTAATAGGCCACTACACAGAGTTCCGTCAGAATATTCTGTCTTTACATTATCTCAGGATGTAAAGAAAGATTCCTAGTCGACATGCTCAAAAACCCCAAAAAAGTTTATAAGATAAGAAAACCAACAGGCCAGTCCAACAGTTTAGCTGAAACTACTGCAATTGACATATAATTGCAGTGTTGTTGCAAGGCTTTTGAATGAGTGTGTTTTGGATGAATGAGTTTTGTAAGCCAAATACAGTCTCCAAACTTAAGAAATACTGAAGATTGCAAGTTTTCATGTTTATTATTTGGATGTTGATCTGGGAATGTTTCTAAGATAGAAATATGGTACAAACCAAAGCGTAAATGAATTCCAAAAATACGAATAGAGGGATTATACTGGCTACTAGCTGTTATTTCTGCTGGGAGCTACCATCTAATTTTGCAGATGCCAAATTCACTTTTTTATTGCAAATAGAGTGATGATGCATTGAAATTTATAGAAAGATTGTATGTTGAATTTCATGTAATGTACACATTTTAACTTTTGTCCACTTGTATGTTCATTGAAATGGGGTCCCACAAACCTTTTCATAGATCTGGACCTGCAGGTAGTAACATTAAGGTAGTCTGTACTAAATGTAACTGAAGATAAAGTCCTTTTAACCTGGGACACCTTAAATCCCACAAGTTTTCCAGCTGTGCAACAAATCCTGCTTTGTGATACAGGCCTCAGGTTGATTCAGACAATTTCCATTAATGTCACAAGGAAACATGGTTTAAGGCAATGGCCCAGTTCTAAGATTATCCATGTGTATTATAGTTTTGGCAGTATAAGTTATGGCACAGGTTAGATACAGTGACAGAGTGAAATCTTGTTGTTATGATAAAGTGTTTTGTGCCTCTCTTCTGTCGTTCCTTTTTTTTTTGGCCCAGGATCGGCCTTCCATGCAGCTTTATCAGCCAGGAGCCCGCACGCAAACAGGTTCAGGGGGAAACGGGTACGACCATGCCAGCAACTCGCCAGAGAGGGTGGGTGAACGTAGGAATGAGGTCACCGCAGCAGCTGGCGCTGAGAAGGGCGCAGACGAGTAGCTGTAACTTACTAAAGGAAGAAGAAAATGCCAGGAAATTACTGAATGGTTGCCCAGGTTAAATTCTAATCTCCGTTTAAATAGTATTATCTTTGATTGGAACTTTGAGTGGAAAATTCCTTACTCCATTTCTCTTCTCCTAAGTGATTCATGATCATGACACATTTGTGATGCTAGACATTCAGTACGTACCTCTGTATTTTCTAAGTTGTCTTGTGAACTGTGTTTGAACTTCATGCCAGATAACACTGCCTGATAACAGTTCTAGAGGGTGCTAGAGGGCAGCATTGTTTTATATATAAAAGAAAAAAACATGCACACATTTTACCTGTGCTCACCACATGCCTAGCAGATGATTTCATGACCTCATCAATTTGAGATTCATTTCAAATATTTTGTAGTTCTGAAAAATTTAATGAAATTCTCTATTATAAAAAAGCATCATTTTGTAGTAAAGAATCGTGTAGGGTTGTTAGCAAAAGTACATAAATATGTATGTATATCTTTGCATGGCGAATGTACTATAATATTTTGTCATATTTTAGGTATCCTAATGGGATGTTTTTGTCTGACATTCAAATATTTGACGTTTTTTTTATTACTCGCTTGTTATATTACTTTTACATTTAGGTTTGTGTGTACTAAATTTTAGAGTGAATTGGGTGATGATTTTTTTTTCCATCACTGGAGACGTACAGTCCTGTATCATAACCAATGTTATTGTTATTCAACTTACTTGCTTTTCTATGAAATAGCTTATTAATTCTGTGGCAGACAGTGTATAATGTAAGTATTGTGTGTAATATGCCTAAAACATATATACTCATAACAATTATACTCTAAAATATTTATGGCACAGTTGTTGATGATGTGTTTTTTATCTGTGTGCATACATATGTTAATATCATACCCTCATTTGTGTTTTACCTTATTACTTGAGTAAGCAGCATTTGAAGGATATTCCTGTACAGCTCAGGTCCAGAAAGTAAAAATCCAGACCAAGATTTTGTTTCAGCCAACCAGTTGAGCATAAACAGTCACGGTCACAAGAGTACCCAGCTGGTTGGTTGAAACAAAATCTTGGTCTGGATTTTTACTTTCTGGATCTGAACTATGCCTCTGCTTGTTTGATTGCAGTTATTCCCTGTGTTGCTGTGTATGTCAGGGCTCTACGCATGTCATATACATGCGTATCATATACAAGTATCAAATGTACTCACAGATGTAGGCACTTGAAATATCCCCTGTTTCCTTGATGGGGCCCTGGCTGGTCCATGACAGGTCCCTGCTGAGACCTGGGTGGGATGTTGACTGTAATGAGATCCCCCATGGTGATGTAATGAACAAGGGGGCTGGCATGATCCGCCCCTTAACTTTCTCTGTGTAAAACACAGTGATTTATCTATCCACCAGGGAGAGAAGTGATTATGAAAGCGGAAGTGAGTTACCTGAAAGCAGGTACTCATTAGTATATTTTATTTCCCCTTCCCCTTATAGGTGAGACAGAACCAAGATACTAATTACAACACACTAATTACAGGCCTAAACAAAGTAATAAGACTGATAGCATGTCAAACAAAGAGGAACACTGTGGACAGTATTTATTTCTTACTGCCTTTCTTTTAGATTCAAAAATACATATTACTGTTTTGCCTCACTTGTAGCCCTTTATTTGAATGCAGTGTTTGTTTGGAAATTAAGACAATCAATTAAAACTTAGCCTAACTTAGAGGTGGTTCTTCACATGATCGTCTTGAAGTATATAATGTATATTATGGGTATTGAATTTGTATTTTCATATTACAATGTTTAATACAACAGTAGATGTCTCTGTTAAATGGGTATCAGATGCTCAGAATATTATGGATTTGTAACCTTAATTAGCATCTTAGTAGATCTTTGTTCACTGCTTGTTCACATTCACAGAAGGGCGTGGGAGCGGTCACAACTTCTCTGCTTGACCACAATGAAAAGGTGTATATTTGGAGGGGCAAAAGTGAGGTTTTTTTAACCTAGGAACACTGAACCAACTAGGGGTGCGATGGTACAGGTATCCCACGGTACGGTACGTACCTCGGTATTTGGGCCACGGTTCGGTTCGGTTTAAACACAACACTACAAATAACACAACAAAACAAACAATAAACTGCCTGTAAGCATTGGCACTTACCGCTTAACCCTCTGGGCACTAGGGGTAGGAAATACACTTTCACTGACTGGGGCATGATCACACATTTCTTCAAATATCATAAACTTAATTCATGGCAAATAAATTATTTCTTATATATTTGTTTTGCCATTACACTCATCTTTATTTTAATGCATATTGTAAAATTTTGCAAAATGCAGTTTGTAACACTTGCAGAAACATTATAAAAGTACATAGTAAGCAATGGTGGCAGTTTGTTTTGATCCCAGATACCTGTCATAGCAGCAGACATACTGTAAAAAGATTAACATAAAGGAAACGTAGTGTAATGAGTAACATCTATCCCAAAGTGCTACAAATACGTTTATTTAGCACAGACTCTGAGCCCATTTAGAATGTGATTTTTTTTTGTTAAAATCAACTCTAAACATATACTTTTCAAATATGAGGTGAATGAGACATTCAGAAATTTTATGAGGTTTGTTGGAACTTTAAGAGTGACACTATTTATTTTCAAAGTCAGTCTGGAATGTGGTTGTCACTGCCCCTCACACCAATCAGTCTGGAATGTGATTGTCACTGCCCCTCACACCAGTCAGTCTGGAATGTGATTGACTCTGTTCCGCACACCAATCAGTCTGGAGTGTGATTGTCACTGCCCCTCACACCAATCAGTCTGGAATGTGATTGTCACTGTTCCGCACACCAATCAGTCTGGAGTGTGATTGTCACTGCCCCTCACACCAATCAGTCTTGAATGTGATTGTCACCGCCTTTCACACCAATCATTCTGGAATGTGATTGTCTCTGCCCCTCACACCAATCAGTCTGGAATGTGATTGTCTCTGCCCCTCACACCAATCAGTCTGGAATGTGATTGTCTCTGCCCCTCACATCAATCAGTCTGGAATGTGATTTTCACTGCCCCTCACACCAATCAGTCTGGAAAGGCAGTGTGAATTTTAAGAGACAATAGCCTTTTTACAGTTTTAACACGCAATGGATTAAACGTTGATGAATAAAATGTGCAATCACATTACATTACAGGAATAATACAAAACAATAAATCAATAATGCAACAATAAGTTGTAATAAGTTGCTCCTGATTAGGATGCTTGAAACTTTCCATTAGGCTGTTTGGAGGAAGAATTTTAGAATAATTTCTCAAACCGAGTTTTCTAAATAAATTAGGAAGGGTAACATGATTCAAAATATAAGTAGTTTACATAAAACGTTTTTTTACTTGTATTTTAATTCCTTTTTAAACTTCTGTGACAGTTTATCACTGTTTGGTGAATAATTGTGAATAATGAATTCATTAATATGGAATTTATAATCTGAAAGCTTATAGGTAGATTGTTTTAATCTGACTGATTTATCTGCAGTTAGGGTGTGTCTTTAAAAATGTATTCTTATTTATTTTAGCGGGGAACCTGATCCATGGAGGGCCGGTTCGGGTGCAGGTTTTTGGGATGACCTCTCAATCAGCCAATAACAGCAGCTCCCAGGACTGGAATTGAGAACCATTGCTTTATCATTGGCTAATTGAGAGGTCAGCCCACAAGCCTGCACCCACACCAGCCCTCCATGGACCAGGTTCCCCACCCCTGCCATAGATAGTATCTGACACGCATCGTACTAATTGCCAGATTTGCAGATAAAGGCTCATTCTCAACTGTATTTCCTTTCTCACCCACTTTTTGATCAGTTGCTGTTTCAGAAAGACGTTACTTTCTACAGGATGTCAGCCTCCACCAACAGGAAATTTCCCATGCTTCATATTTTACAATAAAATACTGATGATAAGACAGTGCTGTACTGTTAAAGTGCTATATGTTTGCACCATTTGGGCATGGCACAGCTTTTGGCTTGCGTTTTAGTTGCTACTTGGCATCATGTTATTTTTACATTGAGGTAATAAAACTATACTTTCATTTAGGTGAGGACATGTAGCAAAACAGTGTGGAGTTCGACACTTACAGAACAGTAAAACATTGTAAGAAGCAAGAAATTTGACAAGCATAAAAAAACAGGAATTAATTTTAAGAGATTTTATTAAGATAATGTAAGGCTTCTCCAATAAAGTGTGCTGAACTTCTGAAAATGCTTACCAGACCTGTCGCTTTTGTCAAGTTATTAATGTCTAATGAAAAAGCAGAACTTTCTCAGGAACAGGAAGTCATTGGGTGAATCTTGTGACATTAGATAAGAAAGATTTCCATCTCAAATGGAAAACACGGTAGTTCTTAAATGTATTTTTCAAAGTTGGCCCGTTCTGTTTTCCTTGTCTCAATATAATCTTTCTGAGGGGGATAATGGTTTTTAGAGTTGTCTTGCTTTTGTAAAACCCACTGAAAACAAATACTTATATGCAGCCCAAAATATTGTTTCAAAACTGATGTTTTCTGTGAGAACAAGCATTGCTGACAAATACCAACACATGCTGAGTTGTTAGTCAAGTTTCCTGGCTCACTTTGGCCATCAAACACTCAAAACTGTACCAAGAATAAACTGTCCCAAAAAGTATTAATATCCTTATCTGTGCATCTGCCAAACTGTCTAGACCTATACAGCATATACAAGGTAGCGGAAGCCCTCTGATGTCATCAGACATACTCTTTCTATGTTATATGTTTTGACATATTTTCATTCATAGTTGTTTACTCAAATTTCAAGTGCTTAACAAGAATGCAGTTTATGAAATAAATGGAAAAGTGGTAAAATGCTGCAGTGTACAAAAACTTTTGACTTTGTAATGTATATTAGGATGCAAAACTGGAACTATTGAAACTGTCACACCAGCCCCGCCCTGCATGTCTATTTCTTGCGTTTCCCTCTGGCGTACCTTCAAATCAGCCACACCTGAGCCTTGTTAGTCTTGCCTCGTGTACTTGCCCTCTTGTTAACCGATCACAGTTGCCTTGTGTTTGCTCCTTGATTACTTCCCTTCATTAGTGTGTCTCAGTCACGTGAACAAGGGAGTCCAGCAACAAGTTTTAACAAAGCATAACAAAGCAGAAAATGCTTTCTGGTATTGCAAGATGTACTGTCAGTCTGTCCATGTGGGACGAAAACAGGAAGAAAAGATTGTTTTGCATTTAGTCGTGCAATGGAAGTGCACAATCAGAACACGTGGTAGTACCACCCTTCCACCTGCTAACCCGCCACCACTTCCTGATCTTACAATGAGTACACGCTGCTCTGACGCAGACTCTTCTCATAAACAAGCACATGGTTCTCAGAGTAAGTACACTTTCCTCACTTTTGACTTTTTAGTGGCCACTTTCAACTTTACCATCCACTTAATGCAATGACAGTCTGTTACGAATTATTCAATTATTTATTCGTTCAAACTTTGCATTTCATTTGTGGTATTTGTGCGTGCCACTGTTTCCTGAGTGTGGGTTGCTTCCTTTTGTTTAGAAAGCTGTAGTACGAAGTGTATATGCAGTGGTAGTATTGCATCATGAGTCCAAGCTATGTTTTTAATATCGCTACTAACTATTATGGCAATCATAGTGAGCAGGTTTACCAAAGAATGCTTTTCAGGTCAAAATTATTTAGTTAATAGCCAATATTTTAACTGTAAGCATACTTAAAAATGAACAATAGGAATTTATTCAATTTCAAGTTTGATGGAAATTCATGCATATTCTAAAAAACAGCATGGACTGCAGTACTTTTACATGCAAAAGGGTAGCTTGATAAATCCTGTCTACAGTTGTGAATAATTTTCCTATTAACACTCATACCCAGATAAAGCCTGAGTACTATGTGATAGTCATAAACCTCAGAACTAGGTAAAATGAAAAAAAAATAGACTTCATCTAACTGTGCTCAACAATCAAAATTCTGCAAAAAAAAAAAAGGTATTGATATACATCATAGTCACCGTTATTTTGTTCTGATGTAAAAGATAATTTTAAGTCTCCGGCAGACGTATGATAAATTTTGTTGAGATAAAATTTTTACAAAGTTTAGAATTGCACTGTGTTCACTTTCAGTTAGCAGTTTGTTTGTGGAGTTATAGAAGGCCTTGGCTATCACTTCTTATTTCATGTAATTCCATCACTTTCATCTATAGAAAGAGCTTCTAGGGGCTTCCCGCAGGGAATGCGAGGGTTAATGAGATTTGCTTTCTATTTCTTTATTTCTTTGTAATGATGATTTGTGAGTAATGATGAACAGGCACTGAAAAAGCTGAGCTTCGCCAGACAAATCCATTGCAAAGAAAAACAAATCAAGAAGATTTGATTTGTAAATGAATTTATCAATAACAGAACCTATAGTTTGTACACTAACTGACTAACCTGAAAGTGGTCATTATTTACAGTCTTTGTGGCTCTCTTCTGAATTTATACGAATAAGGATTCCTTAGAAAAGGAAAGAAGGAAATGAAATTAAGAAAGTCAGATGACAACGACAGGGTATTTCTCACTGGGACAGCCTAGAATTTGACTATGCAGTACAACCAGTTAATAGGATGTCAGACATGCACTGTTACATACTGTTTCCATGTTATAAAGGAAACTTGACATAACATTTTGACTTATACTTTCATTTATAGTTTTTCACTCAACTTTCCAGTGCTTAACAACCTGCGGTATGCTAAGACTTTTGTCTGGTAGTGCAGATGTGTATGTGAGTTGCTTTCTCTTGCCGCTGAAGTTTAAATGAAATGTAGAGCCGTGCAATGATGAGAGAAGCACCACGGATATGAAAATCAGTCTGAACACGAAAATGATCAGTAAGTGGTAGAGAGAAAGTAGGAAATGACTATCATTCGGAATTGCAGTTATCAGGAGCATACTTCCATCTTAATATGCCTGAGCATTTTGGGTTGGATCATTTACTATAAATGATGATAAATTACTTTTCATTTTAGTGTCACTGAAAAATTCACCGAATCGTTACTTTTTGAGACAAGAGCTTAATTGTTTTGGGTTAGTCATGGTCTTTTGCAGCTTAAACATATCACTGTGCAGTTTATGGGGGGTGTGGAGGTAGCAGGGAATTCTGGAAAAAAAAAAAAACACCTTTGGATCTCCTGCCAACTAGGGTCTGTATGTAGATTCATAGGCACGGCCTCCCTCCAGTACCGGGCCCAAGAAAACATACCAGTTCCCCCTCCTCAGCGACAGCCCCGGTGCAGTATGGGAAACTGTTCTGAGAAATGTACTTACTGATGTGGGAGTGTCAGTTATGCTTCATGAAATGTAACGCAATCACGAAGAACAGTAACAAGAGTAACAAGTCTTACAGTCAGGCCCGTAGCTGGAAATAAAATTTGCAGGGGGGCTGGCAACCATACCAACGGGATAGATTTTTTTCGATTTTGGCAAGGAAAGTTGCCAACTTGGGCTGAAGAAAATTTAGTGTGGGAGGCTTTATTTTGTGCTCTTTGCCACAGCTGGTCCTGAATAAGTTAAGTTGCGTTTGAAAGTTGGTTCTGTGCCTTTAGTTTCGTGCTTCGTCAAATACCATGACAATAGTAAAGTGATTAACAGGATGCTGTCCTCACAATGCCTCTCTCTTGATGCAAAGCTAGCGAACAACTAATCAATCAGGAGTGGCCTTTCTTGAGTTTTACTAAAAAACTGGAAATACAAACAAATAATGTACATCAATGTAACAATGCCTGTTACAAAAACATAGATGTAGGCATTGCCACACTTTATTAACGGGACACAGCCACCACCCACCCAGCCCTTGTCATCTCGTACGATAAAAATTTGGCCCGCTGGACCTCTGAAGTTGAGTTCAGGGCTAGGTAGTGTAGTACCCACGGTAACAGCATTTAATACATAAAGTGTATACTTATAGTGTATAGTTTGTCCTAAGTAGCAAATTACCAGATGCTTACAGTTTTTTCAGTTATACTGGGAAACTGCACACACTTAAGCAACAGATAATCATGCCAAATAAGGACAACTGTACATGATCATTTGTGTGCTAAAACATCATTTTATAGGAAACAATGAGCAAATATGCTCTAGTGAAGTGACTTTGGGGTGGGGATTACGCATGTTGTTTTGCAAATGTTTAATATTTGAGAAATATGCCAAATCATTTGGTACATTGTCATACCAAAAACATTGTCATATCTGTCTTGAAGGCAGAACAATCATGAAAAAATGGGTGTAACCCTCATGTGGTTTTCTTGCTCCGGAAGATGCTGCATGAGTACACTTTGTATGAAACACTGCAGTGAAGATTTTATGTAAACACCTAAAGAACATAGACACTGAGGGAAAATTTGTTTCTCTTTGTAATGCAAGTGATTGATAGTAGTAAAAGATGAGGATTTGTCCTGTCTCTGTAAATGTCAGGCTGTTTCATACTATTACACTGTATGACATTGTACACTGTAACTACATGTGAAATATTCATAGTAGCCACAGATCAAATGTATATACAGATTTCCTATTTTTATCACAATATAGGATTGTTATATTTTAGGAACTTCATATGTCTAAACTACACATGTATATTGAATGTGTTTTGAGTAGTTTTCGACTATAGGATTTTAGCGACACATATAAATCAGAAAGACAGCTTAATTATGTTGGTAAAATGCTCAGTATCTCTCTTGCGATTTTGTTCTAGACTGAGTTTAAAACTAAGTATGGCCTTGAACAACGCCACTCAACTTGACAACGCCACGCTGGATTTATTTAGGAACAAGACAGCCAGCAACGCCGTCTCTATATTATATATCATTGTCACATTGATCAGCTTTCCTGGAAATGGCCTCTCTTTGTGGTTATTGTCATTTCGGACCTCACCCAAGACCCCCTCTATCATCTTCATGATCAACCTCACCATCACCGATCTGGCAGTAGGCTGCGCCTTGCCCTTCCAGATCATCTACCAAAGCAATGGCTATAACTGGATCTTTGGATCTGGGCTGTGCAACGTGGTGACTGTTCTGTTCTATGCCAATATGTACTGTTCCATTCTGACCATGACTGCTATCAGCATTGACCGCTACCTCGGAATCGTCCGGCCCATGCAGTTCAGGGAGATGCCACGCAGGAGGGAGTATGCGATACTTGGATGTGTGATTATGTGGGCAACTGTCTTAATTGCTCTGTACCCGCTGGAGAGCACCAACCTGACTCACAAGGTGACTGACCTTAATATAACTACCTGTTTCGATGTCCTCAAGTGGGACATGCTTCCTTCAATAGGACACTGGGCTGTCTTCCTGTTTACCTTGTTTGTCATTCTCTTTCTCGTCCCATTTATAGTAACAGTGTTCTGCTATGCCAGCATCATCAGATCACTTCTGAAAAGTGGCAGTATTAGTTACCAAAAGAGAAGATCTCTGTACCTTGCTGTGGTAGTGCTGTTAGTCTTCATTGTTTGTTTTGCGCCAAACAACATAATCCTCCTGGCCCACATTATTCGGAGGCTCTTCTATGATGGCTCCTTTTATATGCAGTACAAGCTAAGTCTTTCGTTAAGCTGCATCAACAGTTGCTTGGATCCCTTCATTTATTACCTGGCTTCCAGAGAATTCCGGCGAAAGCTGAGGCAGTTTCTGGGAATGAGAATAAACAGCAGTGGGGATGGTCAGAGCTGCATGACGGACCAGCGCAGAGAAAGCTTTTTCTCCGCCCGCTCCATGTCTCAGGCTAATGCTGATGATCATGAGGATAATCTCACCATGTCTACAATATAAAAAAAAATAATTCAGTAACATTTTACTTAAGGCCATGTTTTTAGGAGTTTACAAACACATCCATAACAAATAATTATGCATTCATAAAGCATTATAAACATGGTTATAAATATTTATAAAAAGGCATAACGTATTATAGCCATATGTATTATGCATTATGAATGCTCTCATCTATAATGCATTATATTGGTTTGCATATGAATTAAGGATGCTTTGTACTGCATTAAAAAGGTACTTATAGTGCATTGTATCTCTATAGAGCATTCATAATGCATATTGCACATGACTATAATGTGTATCTTTTTTAAAATAATTATAACCGTGTTTATAATGCTTTACAGATGTGTTGTGATATAGATATTAGGCTTTATGGACATAGGCTTCATAGAAAGTCACCAAATTATTTCTGTATTATATAATGTAAATATTAAATATGTTTTGAAAAAAATAATAAAACATTTTAGTCAAACAATGTCAATTGTTTTCTGTAGCATATGTCTTTTGGATATTCCATTAGATAAGCTGGTAACACTTTAATTGAGGTGGCACAAATAACGTAGTAGCACACTGTTACTGATCATTAGTCAGTCATAACATAACTGTATTTCATGCAGTTTCTGATTTCCTCATAGTTTGTACTCGAGTGGCAGCTAAGTTACTAGGATTGTGTTACTAAGTTTAGTAAGTAAAGTGTTACTGACAAGTTTTATAAAACAATAACACTTTACTTGACGGGGCACAAATAGTTACTACTGAAGTATAAATTACAGGCAAATCATGAACACATAAAGTTGCTTAATTTAAAAGATGTGTCACAATTCATTAATGATGAACAAACATGAGATCAGTATTTCACTTGTGTTATTCATCTCTTGTACATTCAGTAGTTCGCAAAGGTCTGCAGAACAATGGATATAATAACAAATACAGTAACTGCTTCAGATAAAACATGCGCCACGATTCATTAATGATGAATTAATATGAGTCATTAGTATGTAACTAAGACTTGGTTTTTGGTTAATTAATACATAATCATATTATATTATACAGTTTGTGCCTCGTCAAGTAAAGTGTTACCTATAAAACTTTAAATGCTTTATTGTAGTACTTTTGTTCATTCTGAAATAAAAAATAAATAAAATTAAAACAGAGCCTCCAGCCGATGCATCACTATCATCAGATTCCTGGCTGTAACTGATAGGGCATCAGCATTATTAAAAAAAATCTGTAACACCAGAAACCCTTTGTGTTTTGGGGCGAATGCATGTCCATGAATCGTATGACATTAAGAATCTTACTGGAACCTATAAATTTATGTGAAATGCAGAATCTGTGAAAATGTGAAATCTCATGACTTAAGGTTTTTATGTATATGTATAATTTAATATACAGCTCAGTTAGAAGGTAATGTTATCTTTGCAGCACAGGGCAATTTAAATAATTGAAAACTATTTTTACAGTTTTGGTTGTTATACTCTGGCTAAGGGTGTCTGCCAAATGCTATCAGTGTAAATCCTATAATTAAATCTATGTATATGCTTGTTTTTTTTATCATTGTAAGCACAGACAGCAAAAAAAATGTTTTCAGCGCCAAACATTTTTCATAAAAGTATTGCTCTTGTTGAAAGAATGTAATGAAATTATGTATGTCCTAGATGTCTTTGCATTACTTGTTTATGTATAGCTTGTGGTGCTGTACATTTAGTACAAAATGTCTTATTTTCAATTTTATTAAAACATGTCCAACAACAGGATGGGTGTCAGCACCTACTTTCAGATGGAGTGCTTTTTCAGTGTTTTTTTTTTTTTTAATAAAGCTGTCACTCTCAAATTGCTCTCCTGCTTATCTCCTTTTATTCTATTATATTTATCATATTTCTCACGTTTGGTTGACAGTTGTGCTAAATCAGTAATAGTGAGAAATTCCAGTTGTACATTAACATCTTAATAAATGAAAACACAAACTGCTCTTCAGGTGAATAATAGTTATCATATGCCTCATTTTCGTTGACAAATTTTGCAGCTCATTACGACCTGCAGCTTGTTAAAAGGCTGGTATGAATGTCTTTTGCTTATCATACAAACGCACACAACAGGCTTGTAGCATGTTTTATTTTTGCAGAACTCTGAACAGAGCGATGTTTAACATATCATACTGTTAAATGCATGCTCAGGGTATTTAATGTTTGCAAAACAGGAAAGCTGCTTGAGATACGCTGTTATTTGTGGATACTTCTAAGAATGTAATATGCAATGCTATTTTAATGCTGGTGAGTTATGATATAGGTTGACTGTCTCCCAGTGGATCTGAAAATTAGTTCCCAGAGATATCTGCTTGACCAGCATATAAACATTATACTTAGTGAAAATAGGCCTAATATATGAGTTTTTATGTGACGTTATTCGTGCTGTTCCTTTTTCATTTTAAACGTGATCATGCAAATTCTATGTAGGTTCTTTCCCACCTATAATCTGTTTTCTGATAATCACACTGTACTGTAACATTAACCATTATTAATGTTCCCTGTAATATGAGTTTCCTGTCGTCGGGTTTACAAGTAGACAAGAACACTTTTAGATATCTTAAATACAGAAACTGTATGACAATAACAAAATGACTATATTCCGGTCAATTGCACAGACATTTTATAAATAAATCTGTGCATAAAATCAATGTTTGAAATCAATGCACTTGTATGCTTGAAAAACCTTGTGGTCTAGCTACGTTTGACTCATTTAGCGGGGTATTTCTATGTAGAATTCGTTGCCTTGCAAAACCACAGAACTCATTTCAAAAAATGCAGCCAAGCATATTAAATGGAGCAACTGTGAAGGTCACAGAATCACAGCTAAGGTTTGATTTGAATTGATATGATTTTGTAAAGACTTTTCATATGCACCATTTGCCATTTTAGAACTTAAAAAGGCCGGGCTCTTGCCTTTTACCAAACAAGTTAGATGAAAAATAGATATGGGGACTGGGGCAGCGTGGTGGTGCAGTGGTTAGCACCATCGCCTCACACACCTCATGTCTCTGCTATGGCTGTGTGTGTGTGTGTGTGTGTGTGGGGGGGGGGGTATGTTCTCCCTGTGTCCTTGTGGGGTCTCATCTGGGTACTTGGCTCTATTCTGGGTTGCTCCTTGCCTTGAACCCATAGGCTCCAGACCGCCTGTGACCCTGAATAGGATAGGTGGTTACAGAAGATGGATGGAGACCCTATTCAACTGTGTAGAGATGATCACTGATCAGCATTCATGTGACTATGTTACTTCTTATTATGCATTTTCCTAACAGACCTACTGCATTATTATTATTATCTATGCATGCTCCAACTTATTGTACAGTTGCATTGTTTCATTAGATTTCGCCCTATGACTGACAGCATATCAGCATTAAATGACACCATCCGAGATAAATATATTAGCACAGAAACATTACAATATTACATTTTTCAATGAATGACTCAGTAGAATGTTTAACCTTATAATCTTATATTTATATAATTTATCTCTATAATCTATCTCTGGAATTTAAATTAGACTGTTTCTTGTCTAAATGTTATTACGAATTTACCCAGATACTCAGACACTCCATCACACACTATGGGAAATTTAGGCATCGGTTTGTCTAACTGCATGTCTTTGGAGTCTTTGTAGGAGGGAACGTGCAGACTAACTCAGACTCACAGTGGGATTCCAAAATACTTCCCTGTGAGCCACCTTGCTGCCCATTTCAAATAAATGGGCATTTTTGAATTACCTGCAGAGTGTGAGCTTTTTAATGTTTGCCGATGTCTGTTTGCTATGACTTTCACCAACAACTTACACATATGACCAAAGTTTTTTTTTATGTAAGTAAAAGTATGTAAAAATAAATTACGGGCAGCTGCAGGCCCCCCCAGTGCTAAGACAGATAGAGGGCGTCAGGTGATAATTGCTGTGGCAAACTACTGAACAGTAATGTACAGTAAAAAAGTTCATTTCCCCAGTGTGGGATCAATAAAGTCTTATGTAATCTATTGTACGGCAACAGAATCATCCTGGCCTCACAATCGTCTCCCACTCATTCTCACAAATAAAGATCAGTGCTATTATTATACAGTTCTGACATACGGCCATTTCAACATACGACCTGTCTGTTGGAACGGAACCCAGTCGTAAGTCGAGGACAGTCAGTATTAGACAGACAGACTTGGTGCAACTGTGCCTTGACATGCCGAAAGACCTGAGCCTCCTCGCGAAGTACAGGTGAATCAAAGTCTTCCTGTACGGGCCTTCAGAATTAGTAGCCCACTCCAGCTTGTTCTGCAAGTGCACTCCCATTTACCTATAACTCCATCACCTCCATGTCCTCTCTCTTAACAGTGATAGAGCACAAGTGACCCTTAAACCTACTGGAATACACCACCAACTCCTTAGCTTTACCAAGCTAAGCCACAATCGGGCCTGCTTGTATTACTCTACAAAGTTCTTCCCCAAGCGCATGTATCCTACTTCCTGCTCCAGATCTGGCTCACGTAAAGTGGTCAGAAGGCAGATAGGCGGATGCTGAAAAAACAGCTATTGATGTGTGCTTCCTGCTCTCACTATTGCTGTAACATCTGAGAACTTCTGTAAATGACTGTGAACCTACACTCTCAGAAAAAAGGGTGCCAATTTGTACCTTTGCGTGTCACTGTGGCTGTACCCTCAAGGGTCTTGTACAGGAACTGTTTTGTACCATAGGGGGTACATTAATGTTATTTGTTCCTTGGGGATTCATTTCTGTACCAGGCAAGGTGCAATTACCTACAACTAAGGGTACAATTGGCAGACCCTTGAGGGTACAGCCCCAGTGACAAGCAAAGGTACAAATCTGTACCCTATTTTCTGAGAGTGTATGAATGTACATATATAGTGTGTTATCTCTAGGCTCTCCTTGGTGTGGGTGCTGGAGTCTCTTTCCATTTCTCTCTCTCTATCACTCCCTTATTCAGGTTAATTTGAGTGGAGATGTCCACACCAGCGAGTCTGCTTCTTCTTCATGATGGCTGATGGCAAAGGCACTGGGCAATAGTCATTTAAAGCTGAGGGTTGTTCTTCCTTAGGAACTGGCAGGGATGTGCAGTATTTATGATGTTATGATGCATGTAAAATACCTATTTCAAATGCTAAATTGAATTTTCTAATTTGAGTTTGCTAGGCTGATGAAAATGGAATTATATGTTGTATCAAAATAGTGTTTTGTATTTTTGCAGTGTATAAATACTGTAAAATATTTTCTGTGGGACGTTTAACACTTGTTTACACATTAGGGGAATTCTGATACCACAGCCAGAAAATGCATATAAAAGCTAAATGTAAGATAAGATGAGATAAGATAAGATTATGTAATTACCCCACACATGATACCTTTGATATATGACATATGATACCAAAAGAAAAAAAAAATAATTTCTTGATTATAGGAGCCATGACACAGGTCTATACATTCCATGCACCTGTAAGGTAAAGTGGGACAGGGAGTTTGGCAAAGTGGGACAGGCATTTATTTAATACATTGATACTGAATAATTTTGCAAAGGATTAAATGTAATATACAAAACAACTCAAGGAGCAGTTTAATATTAATTATTTATTAATTTAGTCAAAAACAGTAATTGAAAAATTCATAATTCATTAGCTTTAATTTCATTTTGGAATTTTAGAGAATACTTAAAACCAGTACATGCAAAACTTACACTAACAGTAAAAACTAGAGTAGATTTTATCATAAAGCATCCGATGTCATTGTCTGTGACACTTAAAAATGTAACAGTAACAAATATTTTGCATGCTTATTCTATAGAATTAAACTAAACTTAAATTTTTAATCAAACCTTTCCCTTCTTTTTCTGTGGCTTACAGATAGTCTAAAAGCTGTCTTTGCATGTGAAGGTATTTATTTTACTGTAGTAGTATATCCTAGATAAAATTACATTACAATTTATTTTATATAACAGATTTCTAACCTTAATATCAATCCTATCAAAAGCACATGTCATTCTCCTAACCCTACGATTTCTGAGGGATGTTCCCCTACAATGCTTGCCACACCCACGACTGTTACCGCAGACTAATAAAATCATGTTTTTTTGATCATGTGCTTTCTATACCAACTATCAGTAATGACTATTCTAATTGGATCTACTTTAGCCCGGAAGTAAACCTGTCAAAAACTGTCCAACATTACCTGTATACTTGTGTATACTGTAAGATATAAAGACCACTGCATAATATTACCCCGCCTGAACATTCATTTCACTATATTTAGACAACACCTTTACACGACACGTGTCCCGTACTTTTAATTTGAAACAGAAGGTGGTAACTGAACCGGAAGCACAAAGTCCAAAAGGTGTACTTCTCCCGGGGAAGCGCGGTATTTTTCTGCATATGATCTTGTCTGTGTAAGTTTGTTACCGTTATCTTCGAACATTTTGTTAAGATGTATAGCATTTCAAAGTGCAGATAAAAATGCCGGAGTAGTTAAACATGTTTGTTTTGGCGCGTAACATTTGCATCGGATTTTTTCATCATAGCAACGGTAGCACACTTTTGCAGAAAAAAAACTGCTATTGTTCACTAGTTACGCATTAACCAGGTGGTGGAATTTATCTGTTGGTCTGTTCTTGACAACAGAGTTTGCTTTTTCAAATCGGAGGACGATCATAAAATCACGATGGTTTTGAATCCAGTCATATCCAAACTGAGTGGCAAACTTGTGGTTCTGGCCAGTGCATCTCCAAGGAGACTGGAAATTCTGACGAATGTGGTAAGAATTCCTCTTATACTACCTCTCTTGTTCCCAAATGCCCAAAATTGTATCTGTAAAATTGACCCTTTGACCTATATCGTTTTGTTATTGCAGGGTATGCGGTTTGAAGTGGTCCCATCATGGTTTAAGGAGAACCTGGATAAAGCACAGTTCAGAAGACCACATGAGTACGCCGTGGAGACCGCAAAGCAGAAGGCGCTGGAGGTTGCCAAGCGGATGCCTTTTGTTAGTGAAGTCTTTGTAATACTCTCTGCCACAAATGCATATTGATCATAACAATTCACGTTTACTTCCAAAACCCCTTTGTGCATTCAAAGATATTCTGCACACCAATGTTGTATATAGCTGAAATGGGTCTGCCCGTTGTCCCCTGATCTCTCATTAGTGAGGTGTTTTTGATCAAAGAAATGTCATTGGTTGGGTGTTTTTTTTTTTTTATTTATTTATTTTTTAATTAATTCATCACACAATTCCCCATAAGCATTAGACCCCATATTCTGTGAAGATACAGGGGGCATGGCTTTTTTTGAGATGCCGGAGCTGCCATGTATACAATCACACAAAATTGCTTAATTCATAGTAAGTGAATGTCTTGACCCATTTTGCATGCTATATATATTCAGTTGCAGGCATGGGATTTACTGTTTGTAGGAGCAAACACTGTGTGTGTGTGTGTGTGTGTGTGTGTGTATATATGTATATATGTGAGTGTGTGTGTGTATAATATATAATAAATCCTTGTGTGATCATTTGTTGCTGCTGTCCATTTCAACAATATAAGCGAGAATTTTTCAATGCTTCAAAATATTTCGTAAATTAAAATATGCCTGACAGTTTCACATGACACACCTGAAGCTGTAGATTGAAAAATCTGAATTCACACTTATAACTTGTACTGTTGTGTTTTCTGTGTAATTCAGAAGCACCTGAAGACTCCAGATATCGTAATTGGCGCCGACACTATAGTGGTAAGCAAACTGCTCGGTGTGAGATGTTGAGGATGCCGTAAATGTAAATTCTGCACACTAATCTAATTCATGGCTCTCTCCAGACAGTTGATGGGCTCATTCTTGAAAAGCCTGTTGACAAGCAGGATGCATACAGGATACTTTCTAGGTTTGTATTTTATACTATGTGTGTATTTTTTGCAAATATTAATACATTTCATGAACATCTTTTTGGTAAATAAGTTAGGTGTTGTTGGCCAAGAGGTTTCAATGCTGGAGTATTTGATAGGGTCATTAATTTGAGACCCCTAGACAATCATCTTAAGCCCACTCTGCAATGTCTGTCAAAAGCTGCTGCCGTTATGTAAAGTTATAATTTACTGCCAGGTTGGTTAAATGGTTAAATAAGATGTGAAAATAGCTGTACATTTAAAAACTATACTCTGTCTTGTATTGCATTTTACAAATTTATAATTCACTGTATTTCAGGTTGAATGGTAAAGAACACAGTGTGTATACGGGCGTGGCAATTATTCTGTGCCATGACAAAGAAGGTAGGTCAGTGTGAAATGGGTCTGAGAAACACTGCACAGCACTACACCTCGTAACAACTGTCCCCATTTCTGCGGGGTAGTGTGTGACTTCGCAGGTTAGGATGCTGTGCCTGTGATCTAAGGTTTTTTTTTTTAAATATCACAGCCTACAAAAGAGCGGTTCAGGATGCATTTCACTGCGTGTTGTACTTTGTATAAACTATGCATGTGATAATTAAGGAGTCTTGAATCTTGTTCAGGTTAAGCTAAAAAAAAGCTTAAAGCAGCCATATTCTTCATCTGCCCTGCTGCTGTCTGGCTTTTTCTACCACTTCTTGACAATAATTTTTGTAGCAATGCTTTGCAATATTGCATGGAATTTTACCTGCCCGGACTTGTTTGTTAATATTTGTCTGTGCATTTCAACATCTTGCAGGTCAGGAAATTGAGTATAAAGTGATTGATTTTTATGAAGAGACCAAGGTAAAGTTTGCAGACTTGTCTGAAGAGATGCTGTGGGAATATATACACAGTGGTGAGCCGATGTAAGTCCAAAAATTGTCAGATTTGTGGAGTCATATTGAATACCTTTTCTGAGTGATTTAGGCTTCAGGATAACAAACTAATGTGGTTTTTAACCTTTTTTAGTTGGTATATTATATACTTTTTGAAAGCAATAATGACATTCCTTTTGTTAATATAACTTTGCCTATTAAAATGTTATATGTTAAATATTATATTTCTGCTCAAAGTGGTTGTGGTGAATGCTACAAAGTTATATCTCAGTTGTCCCAAAAAGGTCTAAAGTAGGAATGAGTTTCGTAATGTTTGCTTTGAGCTATGAGTTCTAAAGTATGCAGTAGTAACCTCTAATGCTTTGTGCATCCAACAGGGACAAGGCTGGAGGGTATGGAATCCAGGCCCTGGGGGGCATGTTAGTGGAACATGTGCATGGGGACTTCCTGAATGTGGTGGGCTTTCCCCTCAATCACTTCTGCAAAGAGCTGGATAAAATCTTTAACAGCCCTGAAAGTGACACCTCGGGCGGAAGATGCACTGTAGTGAGCAAACTGCCCAAATGTGTGGCCGAAGGCACGGCAGGAGAAATCCCCAGTGGTCGCAGCAGTGCGGCTTGTGAGCAGGATGTCGCCCGATGTGGGTCACATGGCAGGTGTGATTTTCCACACAGGATCGCTGATCTGCTGGATGGATTCAAGGCTTCGAAGGTACCTAGTTCTTAGACTTGGGCAATTCGTAGGAAAGTATGGCAACTCCATGCTTTTGAGTTTTACTTGTGCTGCCTGTGGGGCAAACGCAATGCAGAGTAGAAAAACACAGAGCATCACCAAATGAAATGAAACTATAATTCTTTATTATATCACATTATATCATACTTGATGTTGAAAGACTTGCCTTAGAGCATCCTTAATTACACCAAGCTGAAAAATGTTAGAAAATTGCGTAGTTGCACGTTAAAAGTGGTGGCAGAAAAACAAAAGAAACGAATGGAGGTAACACGAGGTTGCATGCCTTGAGGTTTTTATAAGCCTTAAGTTTTTTGTGTACACATTTGGTTTTTCGACCAGATGACTAAAAATGACTGGACATAATCTCGGGCCATTTAGTTGGGTCCTTCACCCACTGATCTGACAGAGTATGAATGAGGAGAAACAACCTCATTGCTAAGCATTCATTTTTTTTATGTAAAATAATTTATCTCAGGGGTCTCCAACTCCAGTCCTGGAGAGCTACTACCCAGGAGGTTTTCTGTCCTACCTGGCTTCTGATGAGCCACACCTGTTCCTGGGATTTACCTGAGAACAGCTGTGGCTCATCAGAAGCCAGGTAGGGCAGAAAGCCTCCTGGGTAGTAGCTCACCAGGACCGGAGTTGGAGACCCCTGCTTTATCTTATGCTGGCGAAGCAGTAAAGTAACTGGAGAAGTCGTCCGGATTATTCACGTATGATTTTGGCGCTCGCACATAAATACCGCCACTTCTGATCAGTCGTTCTGCCATCAAAAAAAAGTCCTCTTTGTTTGCAAACCTGAAAGTGGTCCATTTATACTTGAGTAGTAATTAGTAACTTGAGTTACTTCTGCTCCCTCAAGTGAAGTATTACCAGTTCTGTGTAATGTGAATATCCCAGTTGATGTGTGTTCACGTGTCTCATTACATGTTCTATAACATGTAAAATGCTTGTTATTGTTTCAGGCCCTGTTTGTAGCTTGTAAGCTAAAAGTGTTTGACTTGCTGGCCTCTGCAGAGAACCTAACTGCCGCACAGGTAGCAGAGAAAATCTCTGGATCTTTGATGGGTACTGAGCGCTTGCTGGATGCTGTCGTTTCCCTCGGTCTCCTGGAGAAGCTGAAGCTAGGAGACGCCGCGGGTAAGATCCCAGTGCCCCCCCCCCCCTCTGCGGGCTCCCTCAGCAGCCCATTATCGAACCAATGCCTCCATGCATAAAAGATGCAGTGTGTTTTCAGTGTTTACCATGAAGTGGCAAGTATTTCTGGCTCAAGTATTTTGCAGGACCATAATTTTTTATTCTTAATGATGTTCTTTGCATTCATGTGTGTCCATAATTGGGGTGATTTATTATTATTATTATTATTATTTATTATATATATAATTATATATATGTGTGTATATATATGTGTGTGTGTGTGTGTGTGTGTGTGTGTGTGTGTATATATATATATATATATATATATATATATATATATATATAT